>CAMAPF010000158.1:600000-1107500 GCA_945859915.1 Cuscuta epithymum | reverse complement strand
ATTTTATGATTTTCTCTGGTTGACAACATATTCGCTCTCGAATTTCACCTAGAAAGGGGGGCTTGATTCTGAGAATTTCCAAGGGCTTTTTAATTTCCTTTTGCTTGGTGACTGGTTCCGGCTCCTTGGAATTTTCCTTGTAGTTCTCCCCTTCCTTGATTTCATCTTCATCGAGCTCAATCATCTCAGCAGCACACTTGGCAATAAGTTCTCTGAGACGCACTCTTCGTTGTATTTCATCTTGCTCTACTTTTTCTTTTGAATAAAGACATATAGAATTTTCAAAGACTAATAGAATTTTATATTAGCCTCTCTGATCTGATATATTTTCCTTGCTTGGAGATTCTTTATTTTAGTATACATTTATAACAGTAATAGTATACTAATGCTTGAATGATCAACAGTTCAACACATAGAGAAAGATGTTCAAGTTGTTAGACAAGCCAGCAGAAGTGATATAGTGTGCACTCCGTGTGAGGAATTTACAGCAGAGGCTATCACTTACCTTCAGAGTAACAAGACCCAAGAAGAGATTATTAATCTCCTTCTTAAGTCTCGCCCGATGTTGCGTGTGTATGAGCAGCAGGTATGTATGGTCAAGTTTCAACTGTGTGTTAAAAATGCATCATTTGTGTGAAATAATAATGAGGGAATTATAAACAGGGGTCAATGTCATTCTCTTAGCTAGGCTGTAGAAACTCTTGAAAGCATTTTGTAACAAAAAAACTCCTGAAAGTGACCTTTGTTTTTAATTTATATTTGCAGTGCATCACATTGGTGAATAACTATGGCCCTCTTCTAATCTTAGAGGTCTCCACAAAAGAGCCTAAACAGTTCTGTCAAAAGTCACCCGAAGACAGTCTTGATAAGGTTATAAGCTTTCCTCGAGAAATCCGCGAAAGGTGTTTTGCTGTCAAAATCTTCTTTGAAAATCGAGAGGTACTTTATGGGAGAGGTTCTCTCTGTTGGAACTGAGGTTGGTGAAGTTTTTGAGGTCGGGAAGAAGTTTCTTTTTTTTATGCGAGTGCCTATGAGTTAAACTTGAAAACAAATTAGAAACACATGTTCTGCAAAGTGGGTGACTTGTTGGCAGTGGTTGAATAGATGGAATTTTGCTCTCTAAAGTTGTACTTGAGCGCCTCTCTTGTTTTAAGATCCACGTATTTTACCTGCTAATAAACAGGTAAGGGTTGTAAGGCGTGATAACGGGGCTAAAATTGATATTCCCATGGAAAGCATTGCTGAAGATGTGAAAGTCATGATCGCTGCCATTTAACAAAATCTCTTTGATGTTGTAAACCAAAAGAGAAATGCATGTGTCCAAGTTGCTAAGACATGGGATGAGTATGTGAAAGCTCTGAATGACAAGTTAATCTTGGCTCCATGGTGTGATGAAAAGGATGTTGAGAAAGATGTGAAGGGCACAAACAAAAGGAGAGATGGGTGCATCAAAGACACTTTGTTGTTCATTAACAGCTTAAGCTTCCAGAAGGAACGTTGTGCTTTGCCTCGGGGAAACCTGCCAAGATATGGTCATACCGGGGCCATAGTTATTGATATGATGATGAGAATCCAAACACTTTGTCATGGCTTATTTGTCCTATTATGTTATTTCAAACTTGTTTACTATTTTGTTGTGATATGATTATATACATGTAGTATTATTTTTGTTGTTGTACCACATAGATTACATTTTGTTACATCTTGTTGCATTTTTTTGCATTTTGTTGCATCTTATTACTTGTTGTCGCACTGTGTTTATTATTACCTGTTTACTATTTAGTATTGATTCAGATTTTTGTTTACTTAGATTTCTATTTATTTTTCGACATCATTCATTTTCATTTTCATTTACCCCATTGCCGCAAAGGCTCCCACCTACGGTGGGGTAAGGGGGGGTCGGATGTACGCAGTCTTACCCCTGTACAAGCACAGAGAGACTGTTTCCGGATGACCCGTAGTGAAAATCGCGTCTAAAATTGCATGAACTGGCTGCTGCTTCATAACAAAGAAGCGCAGACAGTTTAGTGAGACATCCTTATTTATTTTTCTACATCCTTAACATAAAAATATCTATATAGATTTATATGAAAACACTGAAAATGTTAAATTTCGTTTTGTGAATATGAAAAATTAAACAACAAGAAACAATAAAAAACAAATATTCCCGAATTGTCAACAAAAAGAAACACAAAAAAACAATATGCAACAATCACTAAAAATAAAATGATAATAATAATGCAAAATTTATGTACTTTAAGAAAAATTACATTAAAAACTAGTACTTTTTTTTTAATTTAAATTTTACATGTTTTTATTTTAATTTTTCATTTTTCCGTTTAATTTAAGCTAATTTTATACTATTTAAGGAATCAAGGGACATTAATTTTCAAATTTTTTATAATCTTAAATAATATATTATACAAAAACAATGTAATATATATAGTATATAAAATTAAATATAAATTTATGGAATGTTTTTCAAATTTATATATTTAGCTGATTTTTATTTTTTAATATGAATATTTTTATTCTTTTTTTCATATATACTACCTCCGTCCCGGTGAACTTTGCCAAGTGCAAAGTAGGTGAGAAATAAAAATAGTAAAAACTATGTGGTTGAGATTTGTGCAGAACTACAAATTAGTTGCTTTAAAAGGAAAGTGGCAAAATTTTTGGGGACAACAAATAAGGGAAAGTTGGTAAAATCTAATGGGACGGAGGGAGTATTACTTTTTATTTACGTAAAAATATTTTTATTACTTTTTTTATATTATTTCATATTATTAAAAAGTTTAAAAATATTTTTATCTCATTTCAAATATTTTCTGTATAATTATGTTTTTTATTTTTTTCAACCATTTTATACATTTTATTAATTTTTTTAATATTTTTATATAAATTATATCAACTATTTAAGAAGATCAGACTACCATACAAAAAACAAACTTTGAACCTTTTTTACATTTCCCCACACTTTAACTAATTTAAACTTTTTTATTTGTTTGTTTTCAAGTTTTTTAAAAGTTTCGTATATGTTTTTTATTTTTCTGAACTGTTTTTACACATTAATTTCATTTTCAATCATTTTTACAAGTTTCCAAATTTTCTGTTTTTTTTTTTATTTTCATTTTTTACTTTGAGTTTTTGGTTTTTTTTTTAAATTAAATTTCATTTGACGGAATTTTATTTTTTCTAAGCATTAGCATAATTTAGGCTTTTCACACATTCCTATTTAAAAACAAAGAAGTAATTCCTGCACTTTGAATAATGAAACTAAAGACTCAAAGTCACGTGCACTAATAAGGATAAGACTAATATGGTATGTGGAGGCTTCACACAGGACGTGAAGTCGTGAACTCATGCAGTGCCGATCCTACCTAAACTCGGGCCTGAGTCGAACTTTCTAAAAAGGCATCTGTAATTTTTTGTAGTATAATGTGTTGAATAATAAATTCTTGACTTCTTGTCACCATATTATACAATGTAACATGTTCAAAATTTAATATCTAAATGTCTAAAAAAGGATTAACTTAAATAAAAAAAAGTTTTCAATTCTCGATATCCTATACAATTTCGGCCAAATGCTCTCTGACTTCAAGTCCCATAATATATACTTCGTATATACAAGATGATAAATGGCTTTACAAGTTTAAGAACTAAAAACATGAATGGAGTAAAATCATAAAATTCTTAACATATTTCATACTACGTATATGAATACTGATTAATAGTTAATAGTTAAATTCAATCATTCTCACCGACTACTTCTCAGTTCTCAAGTCTTTAACACAAAAAATCACAATTCACATCACAACTTAATCATAACGGGAGATTTTTTGTGTTTTGATAGCTTTAAACCCTTCAATTGTATTTTTCAGTCAATACCATGTATGCGCAAAACTGTAAATTAAAATGATTCCGAATATTAAAAATAGTAGAAATTTAGAAGCTAGGCAAAAAGATGAAAGAATGGCCTTGAGACTTGTTATTCACTTTTGCCCTATTGGTCGATTACTCGATTATTCAATAGTTGTTGATGGCTATTGCACCTAGTTAATTTTTTATGGTGGGCTTCACTTAACAATTGGGTTTTGTCTTTTGAAGTGCAGCAGGCCAGCAGCAGACAAAGGAATGGGTAGGAGACCTGCTTGTAAACTAATACATATATATACTAATATACTACTCTCTCCGTCCCAATTTACTTAGCTAAACTTGATTTTTCAAGTCAATGGTACCTAACTTTGACTGATTATATATCTATATAGAGAAAATATTAATAATATAAAAATTATATGAAAATATTATTTGTTGAAAATACTATTATAAAAGTATAAAATTATTAATTTTTTCATAAATATATTAGTTAAAATAATTGGTCAAAGTTTACCACCACCTTTGACCGGAAAAGTAGATTGGCTAACTAAATTGGGACGGAGATAGTATAAAAATATCAAAAAAAATTGGGCCCCTAAAATTTTAACATTTTTGGGGCCCTGAGGCCCATGCCTCACCCACCTCAAAGGAAGCACGGCTATGAACTCATGAAGGACTATTTATGAAAGAAAAATAGTTCGGAAGCTTTATGTTTGAAAAAAGAGTTTTTACCCCTAAATGGGACCAAATTAAGATCAAAATTCCTTAATGGAGTTAATGTCCTATTTTTCCTAAATAGGACTTCTTATTCCCGATTTACCCCTACTTTAATAAAATCCCATCTTCCGCATCTTGCTTCATTCTCGATCGACATTTCCTTTCCGCATCGGCAAACTCCTCAGCTCTCCCATGGAGTACACAGATTGTCTTCCGCCCACACTCCGGCCAGCGTCTCTATAGGTAATCTCCTCCTCCTTCTCTTCCTCTTTCTCTTCCTTCTTCTCCTCTTCCCCTTCTCCTTCTTCATCCTCCTCTTCCTCTATTCTTTGCTCATCTTGCATTTTTGATTATTTTTTTGTTAATTTATTCAATTTTTTTTTGCGATTCTCAATGGAAATTTTATTTTAGGTTTGAAACTTTTGAATTCAAAAGTTTTGGGTATGAAATTTCGAGGTTCTTGTTCAAAAAATTCAGATCTAAATTTTATTTATGTGCATCTTTATCAGCTTGTAAGATTTGCCACATTTATGGCATTTTTTTGTGGAGATGAACATATTGCATCTTTGGAATTGCCATATTTTTTACATTTTCACAAATTGTGGCATTTTTATGCCATTGAATTGAATTTGTCGGCAACATTGCTTCTTCAATTTTCTTCTCCTATTTCACATTTTTTATTCTAAAATGTGAAAATGCCACACTTCTTAATCTAAAAATTCCATGTTTTTGCTATAGAAATGCCATTTTTTGTCATTATTGTTCTCAGAATTGCAATTTTGCCTGAAATTGATATCACACTCCACAGGAGGGAGCCGTGACTAAAACGATGCCAACATCTCCATAAAAGAATTTGGATATGACTCCATTCTCGCCCCATCAGAGGTGTGCAGCGGCAATCTCGACGGCGGCGGCAGCGGTGGTCTCACTTGGCTGCGGCGGCGGTCTCACTTGGCTGCGGCGGCAGTCTCACTTGGCTGTGGCGGAGTCTCGACAGCAACGCCCATACACGGAAGGTTCTGAAGGTTTCAATGGTTTGGAGTTGCGTCGAATGAGAAGCTGGACTGCCGGAGGAAGGCTTTACTTTTTTTTATTTAACCTGTAATGTTATTAAGGATAATTCTGTCTAATCAGCAAATTTTCGGTCCTATAACATATGGGAGTTCTATATGTGCATTTCAACATTGATTTAGTCTTATTTAGGGAATTACCTCTTGAAAAAAATACTAAAAAGGGAAAAAGTGATATTATTTTCACTTTTAAGGTCATGTGTGAAAAATTCCCTTTAAGCTCATTTCATTAGTTTCCTACTTTCCTACATCACTGGACTCGGTCCAGAGGAATCATAGTTGCAATGTTTTACTACATCCGTTATTTAAGACTTTGTCAAATATGACGAAAATGAATAATACGGAGTAATAAAGTAAAAAATTGTCTGATTGAGATTTGTGTAGAGAGAAAAATAACGGGATTCGCAAATTCATTGAATAAATGAAAAAGTTACAAAGATTTTGGGACGAGAGAAAGATGACAAAGTTTAAATTGACGGATGGACTATTTATTATGGAGTAATGAATTAATTAACATGATTATGATGATAGGAATATAGGAAAACAGAAACCCATGACTAGGCAAAGCTGATTGGGATACCAAAACAACTCTCCACACCGAGAGAGACAAAATACCCCGGAGCGTCAGTGCCCGAGAAAGAACCGACACAAAACAACACAAACACAAGCGAGTCATACCCCTACAACGAATCTTTGTGAGTGATGGACTATTTAGGATGTTTTTACTTGGACTGAAATGTTGTGGTCTGGTCTGGTTTGATTTGGTATGATCTCAGAAAGACTGAAACCACTAAAAAAGCAACCTTATTATTATGGAGTAATGAATTAATTAAGATGATTATGATGGCAAGAATATAGGGATGGATGGGAGCATGTTATTAGGAGAGTCGGGTATGTGTGTGTGCTGAAAATAATATAAAAATTCCGTAAAAGAATGTGTATGAGACTCGATCACGTTGTGTAGCGTGTGTCCACGAGAATTGTGGCGTGCGTGTGGGTCTTCATGATGGGGGGCCGAGCCACCCCTCCTTTTCATATCCATTACAGTATTAATATTAATTAATTAACAAAGTGGAGAGGAATAGGTAGGGGTGGGCACGGTCCGGTCCGGTCCGGTCCAATATTTGGCCGAACCCGTACCCGTACCGTTACTATTGAAACGGTTCGGTACGGTTCGGTCTTAGACCCAAACCCGTTCGGTACGGTCCATTTTCAAACGGGACGGTACCATGCCATACCAATACCAAACAATGCCAATTTTTCCAGGTCTTTAAGAAAAAATTAAAGTTTAGCCATCCTCCAAAATATTCACACAATTTATAATTTTCCTATACTACCTTCGTTCCAAATTGATTTGCAAAGTCAATCTTTTATGGTCAAACAATTTCTTTTTATTCACTTAATTAGAATTTCACTTTTTAATTATATTCTAATTTGGCCTTTCAAAAAACTACTCCGTACTTCGTATATTTTAATTTTGATTTTGCAACTTTAGAGAGATTTTAATGTGGTTTCTAAATATGTAACTTTTAATTATTAAAAATTGTATTAATTATCAAGAACTTAACATTAACTTTGGCAAAAAAATGTTGGCTTTGCAAATCAATTTTGGACGGATGAGGTAATTAATATATTTTAGATAAACTATAGTAGTACAAATTTAATAAACCATACTTCGGTCCGGTTCGGTCCGGTACCGGTTCTCATTTTATGAGAACCGGTCATGGCATTGTTTGGAACCGGTTCGGTCCGGTTCGGGACAAAAAATTTTGAGATCCGTTTCAAACCCCGTTTATCGGTCCGGTACCATACCGGTCCGGTTCGGTATCATGCTGGTTCGGTATTTTTGCCCACGGGTTTGGGTTGGAATATGTGTTTTGGTTGGATGCTTTTTGTTGAAAAATGAATGAATACTAAAATACTATACTCCCTCCGTCAAATTTGACTTTTCAAGTCAATGGTGTCTAACTTTGACCGATTATATGTGTATATAGAGAAAATATTGATAATATGAAAATGATATAAAAATATTCTTTGTTAAAAATACTATCATAAAAGTATAAAATTATTAAATTTTGCATAAATATATTAGTTAAAATAATTGGTCAAAGTTTGGCTAAGTAAATTGGGATGGAGGTAGTACTATCGTTCCCACAACCCAGCCATGCCATGTGCAGCCCACATCACGCCCACATGCATATCCCACTCATATTATCACTCCTCAAATAAATAAATATAATCCTCTCCTCTTCATCCGGGCGATTCCATCTCGATCATTCCCACCATGTCCACCGCCGCCGCGATTTCACTCCTCCTCGTCGCCGCCGCTCTCCTGCTCGCCGTTGCCGTCCGGACAACCATCGTTACCTGGATCACCGTCATCGTACTCCTCGCATTCGTCGGCAAACGCCGACGCCTCCTCTCCCGGGACGGCCACAAGATCACGCTCGATTTTGCTCTCTACCTGGCCAAGGTTTTTTTCTCCTGCGCCGCCACCGCTTTGGGCTTAACCACTTTGGCTTGGATTGGGAAGCCCACCTGCTAATTTATTGCCTGCACCTTAGCTTCCCTAGTTGTAAAGTGTGAATATGTATTCAAAAAAACAAAAAATGTAGCTAGTAGTGCGTTCGGTATCTGGGTTTTTCCCTCCCTTTTTAGGGACAGCGAATTTTTCGCCTCCCGATTCGATCAAGGGGTTTTTAGAGCGAGTGATGATGATAGTGTGTGAAACTATCAAACTCAGTCCATCTTCACCCCCACCCTTCCTTAAACCAAACGCGCCCTAAATGGATCACTTATATTCATTTTGCATTGTACTCCATTGCGTTTTCATATGTATCGTATTTGTCTTTTTACCTGTGGTGTTATCGTATTACGCTTGCCCGCCCTTCCCTGATGGGGTCACACATTATAAAACTGTTGCTCCTAAAAAAATTCAACTATCACTGTACAGTCTCTACTCTGTAGATGTTTCATCTACATTAATACTCCGTAACAAATTATAATGGAAAGACACATAAAAAAGAGCTTTTCAAACCAACACTTTGTGACAAATAAAAAAGAAAAAAGATACTACTCCCTCCGTCCCGTTGGAATGTCCCGGTTTGACCTACACACATATTAAGGAAATAAACTTACCAGGGGTAAAATTTACTGTTTTGACACTGTTTGGCACTGTTTGACACTGTTTTGCACTGTTTGACACTGTTTTGATGTAGGATAACTTTCCATTTAGGAAAATGAGAACTTTTTTTGGGGACATCCAAAAAAGGAAAGCGGGAACATTCCAACGGGACGGAGGGAGTAGTATATACTAGTAACTCACATGTCACATCGCAAGAATTGGATAAATATCACCACACTCTTTAGAGCATCTCCAATGCTAAAATGTTAACGGTGCATACGTGGCATGAGAAATAACCAATTAAAAAATAATGAGTAGAATATCTTTCTTCTTATTTGAAGGATCTTACATCATTTTGGTAAATTTTTCTTCACAATGTCAAGCACAATGTCTAGATATAGACATTGTAGTTGACATTGCAGACAAAAACTTACCAAAAACACATAAGACCGTGGAAAGGAGAGAGAAATGTCATAAAAATCAATATTTTGTATCTATCTCTCTCATGTCACATGTGCACTGTGCACATTGTAGCATTGGAGATGCTCTAAAATAAGCACATGAGTAAGACTGCGTACATCAGAGCCCCCTTGTGGTACATTATTATCATTACCCCATAGCACTGTGCACATCATTTTGGTAAATTTTTCTTCACAATGTCAAGCACAATGTCTAGATGTAGACATTATAGTTGACATTGCAGATAAAAACTTACCAAAAACACATAAGACCGTGGAAAGGAGAGAGAAATGTCATAAAATCAATATTTTGTGTCTATCTCTCTCATGTCACATGTGCACTATGCACATTGTAGCATTGGAGATGCTCTAAAGTGAGTGTGAATACCAGTCCAAAACGAAATCAAGGCAAGATTGCAATCGCCAAACTAATGAATCTACAAATTATGAGCCCGTTTGGTAACACTAAAATTGGTTGAATTGGCTGATTCTGCTGAAATTTATGAAGTTTTGGCTGAAGTGGCTGTATTGGCTAATTCTGTTGATTCATGGAAAAATTATATTTAAAATATTTCTTATTAATAAATTAAATAAAAAATTATATGAAAAAATAACTAAAATGATCCTCTACAGTAACTTCATCCAATACAGTCAGAAAAGTAACTTCAACCTTACTTTTTCTGCTTATTACAAAATGCAGCGCGTAGAATCAAAAGTTACATGTTTGGTGAAAAGGCTGGCTGATAAGCCGAAAACAGGGGTCACCAAACGGGCTCTATGTCAAATTAAGTACAAATGTTTTGATTGAATTGCATAAACATCTCAAACTTAATTAGATCAGATCATCCCATATTTTGATAGTTATAAAATACGCACACAATTGAAATCTATATGCTAGACCTGTGCATACTAGATCATATCAAATCAGATCGAACTAGAAACGATGATTGTCCGGACGGCAATTGCGAGCAAGACTGAAATTTTATTTTTCTTTACTTTTATAATGTTTCATCTTTTAAAAAGTTACTTCTCAATGACCAAAAATTTGTTTTTTTGATGAGTATTTTTATTATTGTTCCGTATATTTTCTCATTTTCCATCATTTGAAACGGAGCCAAAGATTCACTATTTTTTGGCTTGAGAATATAATGGAATAAAGCAAAATGACTCACTAGAGTGTATGCGCTTCTTTGTTATGAAGCAGCAGTCAGTCTATGCAATTTTGAACGCAATTTTCACTATGGGTCATCCAGAAACAGTCTCTCTGTGCGTTAGTACAAGAGTAAGACTGCGTACATCAGACCCCTCTTACCCTACCGTAGGTAGGAGTCTTTGCGCCTATGGCGTAATGATAATAATGATATGATAATGAATGGTATTTTCTCATTTTTCTATAAGGGAAAATAGCACTTTTAGTTCCTGAAATAGTCACCATATTGAAATGTCAGACCCGTATTTATGATATTGTAAATGTCACCCCTCATTTGTCCAAATAGCTATAAATTTGGTCCTTGGAGGGGTGAAATGTACTCATCGCCCACATTGTACATTTCACCCCTCAAATGACCACATTTAGAGCAATTTCGACAATTGAGGGGTTACATTTACAAACTGGGGAACATGGGCCTTACATTTTCATATGGTGACGATTTTAGGGACTAAAAGTGTGAGTTCCCCTTTCTATAATATGTTTTGCATGAATTTTTTTTAAAGAGCTTTGCATGAACCTTTTAAGTAAATACTATCATTTACACACACACACCCCTTTCTTATTGCTTTTAAATATTTTGATAATTTTTCGTTTCATGGCAAAGAACCCGATCGGACCATGCCCAAAGGAATAAAAGATGATGAATCTTTGATAGAGAGGATAAAATGAAGAGTTTAATAAATCTTTTAAGAAATCATTATTCATTTCCACACAAAGAATATACTAGTATATACTACTCCGTCCCGAATTGATTTGCAAATTTGACTTTTCTTGGTCAAACAGTTTCATTTTATTCGCTTAATTAGGATGTCAATTTTTAATTATATTCTAATTTGGAGTTTACAACTTTGAATATATATTTTAATATATTCTAATTTTGAATATATTCACTTCTTAATTATCGATACGGAGCATTGACTTTTATTATTTGTTGACCAACTTTGCAAAACAATTTGGGACCGAGAGAGTAGTAGGTTAAGAAGTGAAAATACATTTTTTTCATTTAATCATCTCTCTCCTCTTATTATGTGATTATAGAAAAAAAGGCAATATGTGCTATGGGGGTCGGTATAGTTCATTTTTAACTTCTTGAGCAATGATTTATAACACATAAATGAACGAGAACATAACTTGATTTCACATAGGTCACATTCAAGTTTTTAATTCTATCCTTGAGCATTCTAATTGTCTATACTAGTCAACTCATGCACTCGTGCATTGCACAGATTAATTTGACCATAAAATAATTTATGTGTCGGTTAATATTCATATACTTTTTCAATTGAAGATACTCTAATTATTATAAAAAATACAAATGAACATTATTTAGTGGTTTATGTTTCTTATGTTTCTTATGATGAATATATATGATAACAATAAATATTATCTCATAATTTATATCAATATTGATAATTATGATTATAATTCTATACATGATATAAAGGTAAAGCACAATAATGTATAATGTATTTCTAAAATGGGTTTATGCTATCTTTAAGTAGTATTTCTACAAAGGCATTAGCAATTCTCAATACTTTCCGTATAGTATTTGCTTTGTATCCTCACATTTCTCCTTTTGTTTAGTTATATAAAATGCAGAATGAATATAAAGGTAAACTTAACTTGACGTTAATTAATGTTTATTCACAAAATAAAGTATCACAGTGAAAAAAATTACTTACGAAATAGACTAATTATGTAAGTAATTTATATAATAATATCTTTATGAATTTATATTTTAGTTACATATATGACAACTACACACATTACACACATTGTAATAAATTATAATTATAACTCTATTTACTTAAAAATGTCATGGACTTTTTCTGTCGTTGCCTATATATGCATGTACACATTTTACATTATTTTTACTAACCATTAATATTCTTAATGTTTTTTTCTTAAATCAACAATGGTTCCCCATGACTTTTGATCGGGCTAAACTTGCAAGTGTACAAGTGCCGATATGGTAATAAATTCCGGTAAAATACCGGGTCGAATCCACAGGGAAACGTTGTTTAATTTAGTCCGAGAGTAGATGATTTTAATTTAAATAAATAAATAAATAAATAAATAAATGAGTAAAGTACAGGAATTTTGAATTTTGTGTTGTTGTGAAAACAACAACTTGGTTCTTCTTTTTAATTTTCAGAGATATAACTTAAATTAATTTGATTAAAGTGATTGATAACAACAACTAAGGCTTCGGGAATCACTTAAATGCCTTAATAGGGTTGAATATTAGTTCTTTGCCAATAATTATGAATACAATGTCGCTAATATATTCTCAACTCCGGTTAAGGCAGAGAGAGCATGGTTTTTGTTACATGTAAGTCCCGTTACGGCTTACATTCATCTACCGAAAACCCCGTTGAATATCAAGACATCACACCTGTATCATATAATACCGGATATATTTCTATTCTCGGTAATATACATGTTTATCCTTTAATGTTCATAGTTTAGACTTCAACGTTAATTGCAAGCATAAACTAAATTTAACATACTTCTATGTTGTACACCATAGTCATAAACAATCAAAATGTAAAGGATAAATCACAATTTATTGGTTTAGAACTTTTATCAAACACCTAGTGGGCATAAAAGTTCATCCCTAGCCTTAGCCAAGAAATTAGCCTCTAATGCTCATATTAATCAACATAGAATATTGAAATGTAATGAAACATGAAATTACCAAGGAAATAATACCTAAACACCAATGGTTTCGGAGGTTGAAGTTTCCTCCTCAAGAACTTGAAGAACAATAGCAAAAACAAAGTATGAAAACTAGGAATTAAAGTATGGAATGGGATGTGTTTGCTTGATGAATTGGGGGCTTTATATAGGCTAAAGAATGACATCTTTTAGTCTATTCAAGCCCAAAAATCAGGTATGGAGGAGATATTTGATCGAAGATGAGGAAGATGAAGTTTTCCCATCAAGAAATGGCTTGCACGTTGCTGTGTTTTAGCAGAAAATTGGACCAACCGGCCCCGGTTGTGTGCTGAACGGCCCCGGTTGAAAACAGTGGCGTTTGTGCAAAAAAAGCCTTCCGACCGGCGCCGGTTCATGCCTGACCGGCGCCGGTTGTTGCGCCCAAAAATGCGCTTCCTTTCTCTTCTTCCAAAATAGATCAAAAAGTGTCAGTTTTTGTCCCGGGATTTTGGGGATGTTCCGCTATGAATTTGGACATGATTCCTTCACCAAAGTTGTATATAATGAAGTCTTCTATCTACCAAAACTTGAATGACGTGATTTTATTTATCCAATCAAACGTTATGGCTAAAACACTGAGAGGTATGCATCCTGAAATCCCACCAGCAACATCTGACTTTGTTAGTTGATTGATTCTTGTTCCTTTCATATTTTGGCCATGACGTCTTCATAACATTTGTACCTTATTGAGTTAAGATTCACATGAAATTCGAATCGAGTGATTTCGAGTTCTCTACAATATGTTATACTCAAATTATGGGCAGAACGTCATCCTCTTGGTCTAAAAAAACCGTTCATCACAATGTTTTATGCTTTAGCTCTCATTCTGAAGGTATTTGTCCGATTTCTCTTCTTTTCTTCAACAAATACTTATAAATACTTATGTTAAACACAAGTAAATATAACGTCTATCAACTTTATTTTATAATGTTCGGAGTATTATTTCACAAATAATTATATTTATAAACTTATATTTTCGGTACACGAAGGCAACTAATTTCTTCATTTCACTTTCCATCATTTGCAATGGAGCCAAAGATTCATTATTTTTTGGCTTGAGAATATGATGGAATAAAGCAAAATGTCTCACCTAACTGTCTGCGCTTCTTTGTTATGAAGCAACGGTCAGTCCATGCAATTTTGGTCGCAATTTTCACTATGGGTCATCCGGAAACAGTCTCTCTGTGCTTTAGTACAGGGGTAAGACTGCGTACATCCGACCCCCCTTACCCCACCATAGGTGGGAGCCTTTGCGGCACTGGGGTAAATGATGATTGATTGATTGACTTATATTTTCATTACGTGAAGGCAAATAATTAAAAGATTCACAATGTTCTTCAATTTGCATATTGATAGATAGTCTATACCGGGATACCGCTAGTGGTATCTAGAGAGAAATCAAAGCAATTAGTAAGAGAGAATGAGTGTAGTAGTATTAAATGTCCAGTGATCCGTTACAGTTGCCCGAGAGGCGCTATTTATACTAGTCATAAATGCTAGTGCATTAAATGCACATACACGTGTAAGCTAATTTATGGTGGAGAGCCCCCCGAGTGGGTGATAGGTTGGCTCGTACTTGGCTTGCTGTATTTGGGCCGCTTGAGCTTTTTTATCCGGTTTTGCTGTAGCGGGAGTATGTGGGTTGGGGGTCCCAAACTATATGCTCCATCACATATAATTCGATGTAAATACATTAAAATCTTTTATTTCTTATTCCCTCAAAAAATGTTTTAAACCCTTTTGTAAACTCTAGCTTCATGGTAAAATAAAGGTATGGATCTTTAGGTGAAAGGATAACTAAAGAACATTGTGAGTCTTTTAAGTAATTACTTTTCATTTTAATTTCCTTTTTCATGTTTCTTTTAAGTATGTTGGTAAAAAACTTCCAATCAATCGGGTTCTTCGAAGCAGGCTTTCCCTATGTTGTTTGACTTTTTCCAACACTTTTCTGTAATTTGGTTTTTCTCAATAAAACTCCCTCTTTTGGAAAGAAAATAGCGATCTCAAGATGTCAACCACAAATTTTCTTTTAATAATGTAGCATAGATGAATAAGGATCACCAACAAGCTAAGTGGATCTTTACGTACAACTGGGCCAGCAACAGAAAGATTACAACAACTTTTGATGAGAGGATTCGTATATTATACATCCGGCAATACGATGAGCACCGTACAGCCGGCCCAACAAGAAAAGTAACAGGTCCAAGGAAAAAATAGCAAAATAATTCGGTGAGATTTTTGTAATTAATATCAAAATCGCGATTTCTGCTAAATAGACATTAGTGTACTGCATGTTAATGAGCAATAGTCCAATTTTAATGAACACCATGTTAGTACAAGAAAACTGATATCACAACTAAAAAATGGTGGCATTTTCGTAATATTAGTGAAAATTGCGGTTTTCGTTAGATGAACATTAATACACTTTTAATGAGCATCAATCATATTGTATTGAGCATTAAGAGTCGAATAAGAGTCGAATAATTCACTTCCTTTTTCTTATTTTTTCTTTTATAAAAACTCATTAAAATTATATCTATAATCAAATCCTATGATTATATAAGAGACTTTCTTCCAAAAAAACTCATATGAACTTCAATATGCGAATCTAATGTAATATGGTACTTTCGTAAGATGCATTGATATGACATTTTAAAAATAAGCATAACATGAGCTTAAATTGAGCATATGTAACTTACAAAATGAACATTGATGAAAAAATATAAGTTATGTGTTTGAGTATCAAGACATTTTCATTGAGCATCAAACATCCTCTATTGAGTATTAGAAACATGCAATTAAGTATCGTGGTTTGTGCTCCCGTATCTATAATTAATTAACTTCTACGTGAATCTAATGTAATACGGTACTTTTGAAATATCTATTGATATAACATTTTAAAATGAGCATAACACTAGTACCAAATGATCATACATAACTTATCAAATGAGCAATGATATGGAAATCATAAGCTTTGTTAATTGAACATCAAGACATTTTCATTGAATATCAAACATTTTCTATTGAGTATCAGAAGAATGCAGTTGAGTATCATCTTTGCTCTCATGTATATAATATAACTCTTATGAGAATGTAATATGATACTTTTAAAATATGCATTAATATGACATTTTAAAATGAGCATAAAACCTACACCAAATGAACATACATAGCTTACAAAATGAGCACCGAAAAATTCAAAAGCTCGTTTGAATTATCTTGTGTTCAAATGTTCATTTGTGCACATAAAATGGCAAATATAGTAATGAAAAATATAGTAATTTTATATTAAAATAATTTATATAATCTTTACTTCTCGAATTAAAAATATAATCAGATTCATTTTCTAATGTTTAGCCATACATATTTATTTTCCATTATACTCATTTTAGTATAATAAAAAACTCATGTTAGTAATTAACACACAATATTTAATAAACTAATAAATATTCATCCTAAATCAAAACTAGAAAAATAAAACATAAAATAATTGAATATAAAAATAAAACAAAAAAGGAGAACTAACAAAAAAATTAAAGAAATACAAAAACAAAACAAGGAGAACAAACCGTAGATCACAAGGAGTTCAGACTCGAGGAAGTGCATGCGGGCATTACGCCGGCAGAAAAAGAAAGCGCAACGAAAAAACAAAGAGCAACAGTAAATCAGTTTAACTATAACCCTGAAACTTATAACTAATTATAAAAATGCCCTGAAACTTATAACTAATTATAAAAATGCCGGCTATACCGTAAAATTTACCTTGATTAGATAGTAAGCTTAAGGTCAGGGATACTCCAGGAATCATCAGGCAGAAAATTTGGATGTTCTCTCAAATGGGTTTAGTATTTTAATTGAAAGTGAATCCATTCAATTCAATATTATTGACAAAAATGTCATTCGCATTTCTGAAAAGAAATGTGGAAGCATATCTATTATCGATCTAGATTCGGAAACGACTTCTTGGTTAAAACTCTCGATTCCTAAAGCTTTTATATGATAATTGGTCATGTACAAGACTAGAACGGTAAAATTCCACTTGCATTCTTTACGATGCCAACTTCTTTGGTTGGTTATGTCCGCATAACTGGTAAGGGACAAGAGTCCTGTTATTCATACCTGAAGGACGGAATGGATTGGGATTTGGTCGATTTCTAATGTGGATATCAAGAGCAATCTCTTAAATGTTTGATTTAGATGTCAAACAGTCACCACAGGCGATTGAACAAGGTACAAAGGTTTTATAAATTAATGATAGTCTCAATAACTCTGAGTGGGATCTTCCGTCTTGCATTTCTGGGTTGGATAAGGACATCTATCAGACAGACATCTCCATTTTAGGAGCTTTGCTCCAATTTGATGTTGGCCACATTGTTGATAACCCTGGGACATTGAATCCTCTTGATAATATTAATACTTTTGAGCAATCCGACACTCTCAAGGATTTCTTTCAAGGTTCTATGACTAACTTCTATTTTGGGTAATCATATGAGACTTAGTGTTGAAAGGGCAACTACCAAAAATCAAAAGAAGACCAACACTCTGGATAAGAGATCTACTGATAAAGAGAATGATACCAATTGTGTTAATCTAGATGTTTTTTCAGGTAATCAGTATTCCGAAGATTTTGATTATGATGGTGCTTTTGGCGAGCAATTTTTTTCACACTCGGGGGATGATTTTTATAGTCATGCTTCAGAAAGCGAGAAGATCAGAGAGCTCCTATTTCATCAACATATGATTTTTGGGATTCTGATACTAATCAGGATATGTGTTTCAAAGCTATGTTTGTCACGAGAGAAATATGTTTGCCTACAGAGAATCTGAACACTCAATTGAAGATGTTCAGGAAAAAGAAACAATGTTCTCACCTCATGAGAACAAGATCCCAAACAAGAGTGAATTTTGAAGGATTGAATGAGCACTAGACATATATAATCGGAGGGACCTCAAATATTTAGTGTAGGGCTTTTAAGATTTTCTTTGTTTTTTTTGTGTTTTTTATCTTGTTGCTTTCTTTTCCTTTTGTATTTCCTTCAGTATTGATCTTTCATGTACTCTCTATTGCTTCTTTATTAAAGTTCTTTTTCCCAAAAAAATTAAATAAAAATAAAGATTACCAAAGCCACTGGTCCTCCCATTTCAGACATTTAGACTTCCTGTCAACTTCATCAAAATTAACATTGTCATAGGAACTACTAGGGATGGTAATATTAATTCTCAAATGATCATCCAAGATAGGAAAGGTTATGTGATCCACTACAATTTCAGCCGCCATAATCATTCTGATTACACCTTCACCTTCTGTGATATTGTTATCAAGCAGAAAAATATGTTTAAGGATAATAGGTATACTAACGTCATTCTTGAGAGTGACAAATTATGGGTACTCGGGACTCTTCAAGGAATCGAAAGCGTGAGGTGGACAACGATTGCAAACCTTAACACCTTTAAAGAACTCTATCAATACGTTCATCTTGATTATTCTTACATTAAGAAATCATGTAATAGGGTGACTTATTTTGTTGCAATTAACAGAAGTTTCATTAGTAGCTTAGTAGCCCAAAAGTTTATAGTAAATTCAAGAGTACTCTCAAATTTGATAGGTTTTGGCAAATCCCCCACCCCCGAAAAAAAAATAGATGAAGAAACTATGAACAATTAGATAAAATAAAGTATCCGTTGTGAGATTGAGCCAATTGAACACTGGGCTGACCCAACATCATTGAGCTCATGGCTAAGCTCATCCCTCGACTCACCCCCCCAATAATAAAGGAAGAAGGTCGGCAGGCTACAGAGAGACCGGATGGGATCAAAAGGGTGGTCGAACCGATGGACCAAGCCAAGCGCATCGGAGCACAAGATCGATGGAATGGCCGAGCGCCCCTAAAGTCTTGGTGATATTATTAAAATCTTTTTAGTGTTAGTGCAAAATATGATAATAGTGATGACTTACCATGCCCGGCCACGTTGATGTAGAACATGCTCACCGGTGGATTGCGGGCCTAGACTATGATGCTAACATCGGTGAAGAGTCTGGGCCCATTGAGTAAGCGACTTGGACCCCCGATCGAGGCCGTATGTCTCTAGACCCTTGGGGTATGTGGCAGTATACTCTATCAAGTGCATTGAAAAACTATAGTAATATGAATACGAGGTTGAGGTAATTAATAACATATACATTTTGTGAAAAAATTGCATATGTAATTAGAGCACTTCAAAATGTTTGTTGAATACTACTACCTCCGTCCCGGTGGACTTTGCCAATTGCAAAGTAGGTGAGAAATAAGAATAGTAAAAACTGTATGGTTGAGATTTGTGCACAGGAGAGAGAAATGTGCAGAACCACAATTTAGTTGTTTTAATAGGAAAGTGGTAAAGTTTTTCTGGACAGCCAAAATGAGAAAGTTGGCAAAGTCCAATGGGACGGAAGGAGTAGTAACTAGAGTGTTTTCATAACTTATTACTAATAAAATGTTTATGAATCAAAACGTGACTAAAGTTACTCTCGATACCTTTTATAGTTATTGTGATATAAAACTTGAACAAAATATAGTCGCTAAAAGTTACTAAGTCATACTTTTATGAGTTGTCCTTATCTTGGTAATATATTAGGAATTATCCCTAATAAATACACAATATTCAAAATCCATTTTAGGCAATACTAAAGAGTACTGCATCATATTTGAACTATATATTTATATAGCAATATAGACATGTTTGATAATTGTTACAATAATAATAATAATAATATTTATTGTTGTCATTTACTCATAAATGAAATAAAACCATGGGGTTAGGTCAAGAATAATACCATTTAAAAGAGTTTTGACCAAAATAGGACCTTGATGTGTGTTTTCTCGCACTTAAAATAGATTGTAATATAGTGGTGTAAGTACGAGTATCGTCTCCAGAGGGACGGACAAAAGGGAATCAAAGATTAACTAAAATCAGCGATTAAAAAGAAATAAATAAAAATGCGTCGTGCGAGATTGGTTGCTGGAAAATAAAAATGCGAATAAAACGATTAAACTAGGGGTTCTTTCTAATTAATGACGAAGGGAATAAGGATTGATTCCGGGGTAACCATATTTCTGGCAGATCAGGCCTAATTACATTAAATTAATTCAATTGAGCCTAGCTAATCATCACTAAGTTCTTACCGCTCTCGCGGCGTAGAGTACAATAATTTAGGGGACCAGGTTGATCTCTCATGCGACAGGATCCTAAATTATTGCCAAGATGAGCGAGCTTACGGCCCCTTAATCGCTACTAATCTCTTAGCTAACGATTAAGTGTGTGTGAAGGTGTCCTAGAATAAACTAGATCTCTCTTAATTTATTCTACAAGCAATTGTAATTCTAGCGCGCGTTCTAGGTTACAAAAGATATCAGTTAAATTATTCAAATACAAATTAAACGGAATTCATGCAATTAATCCATCAAGAAACTAGCCATACATCATGATTAACCCGTTCATCAATCCCAATCCCTAATTAAACTACTCACAATTCATAATTGAAGAATCAATAGAATTGGGAAGAATAGAATTAATTGTCATTAATTAAAAAGATGTAAATTACAAAGAATACCAAAAGATTGATGAACAAGGCTGAAAAGCCCTCTAAAATTTGTGCTAGGCACTCTCTAAGCTCCCCCCCTTTAAAACGGGGGTTTACAGGCTGTTAAAATAGAAAAATCGGGTGAAATTTGAGCTGAATTGGGATTTCCGGAGGCAGGCACGATGCCAGGCACGATCGTGCCTTCGATTGTGCCTCCGGAGAAAAAACGTGCATTTTGGGCAGGCACGATCGTGCCTCCCTGGCAGTAACTCCGTGATGCTTTCTCTTCACGCACGATCGTGCCTGACTTTGAGGGCACGATCGTGCCTACTTAACTTCCGAATTTGGCAATGCTTCCTTCATAAAAGTTATATATAATGAAGTCCTCTATCCACCCTAACTTGCTGAATGTGATTTGAATCATCCAATCAAGAGATATGATCAAAACGGTGAAAGGTGTCATTCTGAAATCACAGCAGAGATCATCTGACTTCATCCTCTGTTTTCACCTTCCTTCTCTCATATTCTCGTAATGTCGTCTTTAAATGATTTGTAGCCCTTGAAGTTGGCGTTCATATAAAACTTGAATCGTGTCCATTGGTTGTTTCTACAAAGAGATATGCTTGAATGATTGACAGAAGGTCATCCTGATCGTCCTTTTCAAGCTTCATTCATCTTTTTTTGATCCCGAAGCCAATCCTAGAGCTCTTTTGTCATCAAATCTTCATCGTAAACCTCCCGGTGACCTCCATAGCTCTCAAATCAATCTCAAATTCTTCTCAACTCATCCCGATTTCTCCTCAAGCGCCAGTGCCGAACTCTAAAATCCTGATTTTGACTCCAAATGACACAAAACTCGAACCAACGCCTGGTAAACATAACTTGAGCTAAAATTGAGACTTGCAACACCTTAAATCTAGAAAAATCATCAACATCCAATCCCAACACGCATCAAATGTGTGTCTAAATACGGACTTATCAGACCTCTTTTAATAGTTTCCAAAAAAGAGACCATTAGTGTGTAACATTTAAAAAAATGATTCGTATGCCCCCTGTTGCTCTGCTAGTCAACCTCAATACACCACTCCGTATATATACGTATTAATCATCATTCCTCCAGATTTGTTTTTGTGGCATTCTATAACAGTGACTAAAATTAACAGTGACCAAACCAATCCGACCATGACCAACCCAACCATGACCAACCCGACCATGACCAAATCCGACCATGACCAACCCGACCATGACCAAATCCGACCATGACCAATCCGACCATGACCAACCCGAACATGACCAATCTGACCATGACCAACCCGACCATGACCAATCCGACCATGACCAAACCGACCATGACCAATCCGACCATGACCAATCCGACCATGACCAATCCGACCATGACCAATTCGACCATGACCAAACCGGCCGTGACCAATCCGATCATGACCCATTCGACCAATGACCAACCCAATTAATGACCATGACCAATTCAACCAACGCCGACACTGCCGCCCCGACCACCACCACCCCCAACCACCGCATTGACCACCGTCGCCGTCAGACGGGGATCGACGCCACCACTCGGCGGTGACAGCCCACCAGCCCCTTTCCTAGCCCTCAAGAGCACCCAACCCCCTCCAACACCTTTCCCCCAGCCCCTCAGCAGCACCCAGCCCCCTCCACCACCCTCCCCCAGCCCCCCCAGAAGCACCCAGCCCCCTCCAACACCCTCCCCCAACCCCCCTGCAGCACCCAGCCTCCTCCAACACCCTTCCCCAGCCCCCCAGCAGCACCCAGCCGACTCCAACACCCTCCCCCAGCCCCCCAGCAGCACCCAACCCCCTCCAACACCCTCCCCCAACCCCCTCCAACACCCTCCTCCAGCCCCCTCACCCCCTCCAGCACCTCCCCCAACCTCCAGCAACCCACAGCCCCCCTCCAACACCCTCACCAAGACCCCTGCAGCCCTACAATACCCTCCCCGAGCACCCCCTCCAACCCCCTGCGCCAACAGCCCCCATTCAGCACTCTACCCAGCCCTTCCCTTTCACGAGCGGTGCAAACATGCCTCTCCAACCTCCCCCACCGCCGCACCCTACCCGCCAACTCTAGTCGGCGCCAACATTAGCCTTGTTATTCTCATCCTCTCTCCAATTGCTCGAACTCCTATCTCCCTAAATAAAAAATTCTAGATCTACGTAACAACAATTTGGTCAGACTCAAGGTGGAAGACAGATCTGTACCAGCCACCAAAACTCACCGTCGTTGAGCTAGCAGATGGAAGACCGAGCTCGATCCGCCACTGTAACGCCGGCGTTGCAGCGCCTTCGAAGTCGCTGGTGCTGGCCGTCTCCGGTGTCCCTGCCTCCATTGTTGCCGGCTACCTCTTCGTCTGTTGCAGAAGCGGAAGTGGTCGAATGGCGATGGAGCCGAGATTTCGTCCGCAAGTCTCTTGCTTTCATCCGTAGCGGAAGTGGTCATGGTGATGGAGCCGAGATTTTGTCCGCAGGTCTCTTTCTTCCGTACGTTAAGATTTCGTCCGCAAGCCTCTTTTTTTGTCCATTTCAAAATAGGTCATACTTTTGGAAAGTGAAAAATCATGAGTCTTATTTTAGCCTTTGTTTCTAAAACCATTGAAATGCACATATACTAACTCTAGTTATTGGGCTATATGCATCCCCACACTATAAGAAAACTTAAATATGGACGTCTGGATATTAAAACAGTGTAAGCACTTTGTCAATACCATTTTTCTACATTCCATCACCGTCAATAAAACGCATTCAACATACTTTTTTTTAATATTTTTTTTGATAAAACATTAATTAAATAATTTAAATTATTATAAGCAATGTTTTTCTTTGACTTTTTCCTGAATAATTATGAATTTTAAAATGCGCATTGCGATGTTAAAAATAAAAATGTTGTTTAATATCTTTTATGTTAATAAAGAATAAAATGGGATCAGTGTAGTTTGGTTATTTAATTTGTGGAGACACCATATAGATCGATTAAAAAATTGTGTTTCGTGTATTTTTAGCCTAAAACCCACATGGTTAGCACTTCAACTTTCTTTTTAAAAATTCATATATGCATTGATTATGTCATATAAGGGATAAATAAAATGTTATGAATTTTGATATGTTATTTGTAAAAAGTGAAACACAAATGAAAAAGTATACACTTTTAGAAAAAAGAGATATTTACTTCATGATCCTCACAACTAGGGGTGGGTACGGTCCGGGACGGGACGAGATTTAAGTTGTCCAAGTACTGAACCCGGTCTATCATAAGTTCATAACAATTGGGAACGGAACGGGACAAGACGTTGTCTTTTTGTTGTCCCATTTAAACCGGTACCGGGACAAAACGAGACGGTTCGGGACATCCCAAAAATTGTAGTGAAAAAAATAGTGCAATAAAACTGTATGACAAAAAAATGCCGCTATTCTAGAAAATTGTGAGAGAAAAAATGTAACTTACAGAATTAGCTGCAAGAAATAGAAGTTGTAGCAAAAAAAGACTAACACAGAAAACTATTAAGAAATTTGTAAAAAACAAAATATGATAAAAATACTAGAAGTGAAGCCTTTGGAAGTAAAAATCAGTTATTTATTTATTTATTTATTTATTTATTTATTTATTTATTTATTTATTTATTTATTTATAGATAGATAGATGATGGTTCATAGTTCATACTAGGTAGTTTAGAGTTTTTAGGTCTTCTGTTGTTAAAAAACTAGTATTTCAATAAATATTGGTATTTGAGTTGTGAAAAAGGATAATTATTACTCCGTATTATTATTTGGATTACATAATGAGTTGTTAGTAGACTCACTAACCTACTACAACATACAATTTTGATTCGGGACAACGGAACGGAACGAGATATATTTTAATTGTCCCGGTCCCGTTTTGTTTTGAAACGGTTTGGGACCGGTACGAGACAAATATAATGTGTCCCAAATATACCGGGATAATTTCGGAACGGAACCGGAACATTCCAGAATGGGCCAACGGGACCGGGTCTTTTGCCCACGCCTACTCACAACTGACAAAGAAGTGCAACCTCATTTTCTCTACCTTTCCAATTTTAGGGGGTGTTTGAAACTAATAAGAATGCCTCTGCTTTTTTTTTTAAAACAGAAGCAGACTTAGAATCAGTTTTTCAAAAGTTGGTCTTCCTCAGCTTCTAAAAAACTCTTCTAGGAGTAATTTGGAGCACTCAAAAGTACTTCTTCACTTCTATCCAAACACTCCAATATCTGGTTCTGCTCCCTGAAGGAGCAGAAACCATTTTAAGAAGCGAATCCAAACACCCCCTTAATTAGCCCCTTAACCTGGATTTTGAACTTTAAAGTAACAAAGTCCAAATTATCCATTATTAATATGTTTAAATATGTTTTTAAACCCTGCAAATACAGTGTATTTTTTTTAACATCCTTGCATAATTATGTTTTTATTTTTTAATTTATGTTGGTTTTTAGTTTAGTTCATTACCGATGATAACAACCTCCATGTGATAATTAACAACCTCGACTAATATGTTTCTCTCATTCTTTGCCATGTTATTCACAAGATATTTTTTTGAAGGTTGTTAATATATATTTTAAAAATATGAAGAATTAGATTTACATCGTTTTAACTCTCATATTAGTCTAAAAAAATTCAAAAAAGGATAAAGTTAGAGATTTAATTTCTAGAAGTATTATGCAAACATTTTTTCCCGAAATAGAGTGATCCCAAAGTTAAAGATGGATTGAAAAAAGGGAAAACTGTCAATTAAACCCTCCAAGTATATCGAAAAAATCAACTAAACCCTCTAAGTATAAGAACACCCAATAACACCCGGCAAGTTTACAAAAACGACCAGATTTGAAATTTAACCGGTGACATACCAGTTACTGATATAAGTAAGTGACGTGGCTGCTTATGTGGCTTTAATACTCCTACACATTTATAATTTTACTCCAAATTAGTTAAAAGTAAAATATTACATGCCAGCGAAACACTCCCCAATTCACCTTCACCATCCCTGAACGACCTTCACTAGCCCTAATTTTACCCTCCTTCCCCGACGTACAACAACGATTACCCCAGCGATTTGAAAATGTATGCCGCGACGTGAAGCACAGTTCGCATAACACTGAAGCCCCTCGCTGCATAGTCCGCATAACACTAAAGCACCAGGTAAATGCGTTGTACTATTCACTTTGGCCGTTCGTGTTGCATGCTTTTCTTCTTGCCATTAATGTCTGACTTCAAAAGTATGTATGTTTTCAATTTGACGGAGGGGCATGGGTACATGGCTTATTTTATTAAGTTTTGCAGTCTATTTGAAATTTACTATTAACTGATATTATTTCATCATTGGCACTCTTCTATAATTTCAACATTAATTCCTATTGTCATTGTTTGTATTAATGTTGATGATGATGAGTCCAATCATTTAGTGTAATTGATTCTTATTGTAGGATTTTATTTTTGTAAAACCTCTGCTGCTATGTACATAGTTTTGATATGTATTCTCAACTTATATTTGGAGTATGATTGTATGAAACTGCTCAGTCCTACAATGAAAACTATTATATTTGAAATTTATTAAATTCTTCTAAGCTGTTTTTAATGTTAAATTTTGCTAAGATTTAGAATTGGATAATGTGAGTTGGTCTTGCTGTTGTTCTTATTAAGAGTAGTGTTGTTATTTTGAGATAGTTCTCTTACTATGCTTACTTCAGAACAACACTAGATCAGACCATTTCCTATCTTTGACTGTTTTTTTTATATGTACAGCATGTTTGAAAGGGTTGAACTTATCATTCACCACGGAGGAACTTTCATAACCACTCCTCAATGCATTTACAAAGGCGGTGAGGTCGGCAATGTTATTCTAGACCCAGACCTGATATCTTACCCCCACCTTCTAAAGTTTTTAAAAGCAGGACCGTATGGGAACATTGAGGGATTGTATTTTAAAAAACCAGAGGATCCTATGGACACATTGCATGAGTTATTTAATGATTAGTCAACTTTTTACCTAATTCATTTGGCTAGAGAATGTGGAGCTTGCGATATATATGTCAAACACAGTATTGATGAGGTAGAGTTGGTCGAGTTGCTACCTTTACCTGCACCAGACGAACCGTCATTAGAAGATGGAATGCCTTACATTGAAGATGAAAATAACAATCCATCTGGTGATACTGAAAAACATGAACATGGGGGAGAAAGTGGTACTGAAATAGATAGTGAAGAAGGGGTTTTAAGTGACACACTGGTCGATGTGGAATTGCAAGACCTTGACACTGATCTAAGAGATAAAAGGAGTGACCTGGACAATGAAGAGTCTGACAGTGATGGTAATGAGGAAGAAGACATTAGCGGAGAGGAGAATGAGAAGCAAAGCAAGCAAAAGAGGTCAAATGGTGAGAGTGATAATGACTCTGAAGATAGTGTAGAGTATGACTCCGACAGCCCTCCTCCCTACATATCTGAAGAAGAATTAGATGAGGTCAGACATTCCACATTTAACCCTGATTCTGACCCGCCTTTAATAAAAATCGGCATGTTGTTTGAAGATGGTCGTCAGTTCAAGAATGCCATAATTTCATACGTTGTTGCTAAAAAAAAAAGATGTGTATTTTAAAAAAAAAATGAGCCCAAGAGAGTGAGGGTGAAATGTAGACCTCCTTGCCGTTACACTTGCACTGCCACTTGGAATGAGACCTTAAGATGCTTCCAAGTTGTGGTTTTACATTCCAAGCACAGATGCAACTCAAAGTTTAAGTTGGCAGTGGTTAGTCGGAAATGGTTGGCTGAGAGGTTTGAGGAAAAGGCTGCAGAAAATCCTTCCCTCGGAGCTGTTGATTTGAAGAACATCATCAAAGCCGAGTTGAAAATTCATGTTTCTTTGAGTATGGCTACACGGGTATTGAAAGTTTTTCATGATAAAAACACAAGCTTCTTTTAAAGACCAGTTTAAAAAGCTTAGGAATTATGGTGAAGAATGTCTGAAATCCATCCCTAATAGCAGTGTCATCATAAAAACTGTAAGAGTTGTACCTGAAAGTCCAGGTGTGTTCCAACGCATGTACATATGTTTTGGACCAGTGAAAAGAGGTTTTATTGAAGGGTGTAGAAAGGTTATTGGTCTAGACGGGTGTTTCTTGAAAGGTCAGTTGAAGGGCGAGATCTTAACGGCCGTAGGGAGAGATGCCAATAATTAGATGTTTCCAGTAGCTTGGGCAATCGTTGAAATTGAGAATAACTCGTCTTGGACGTGGTTTTTGGAGTTATTGAAGGCAGATTTGGACATTCAAACGCCAGACTTATGGACTATCATTTCAGATCAACAGAAGGTATCCCAACATTAATGTTGTTTTTTAAAATCAGTTTTCCACTTCATGTTTTTAAATCATAATGGGAATATGTATTGTATTTGTGTAGGGTTTAAGCAATGTTATTGTGCATGTGTTGCCCGGGGCTGAGCATAGAAATTGTGCCCGCCATATCCACGCTAACTGGAGCAAAACCCATAGGGGTATGGCGTTTAGGAGAATCTTCTGGAAGTGTGCAAAGTCAACAACACAAGCGCAATTGCAAGCTGCATTGACTGAGCTAGAGAAATTAGATGTCCAAGTTGCAACTGACTTGAAGAAATACCCATTCCACCTGTGGTGTAAGGCGTACTTTAGAAGTGAGGTAAAATGTGACACAGTAGACAACAATCTGTCAGAAGCTTTTAACAGCACTTTACTAAAATGTAGAGAGAAGCCTCTCATACCAATGTTGGAAGATATACGAGTTGCAACGATGAAGAGAATAGCTAAGAAGAGGAAATATGTGGAAAAGTGGGCAGGTAAAGTTATTTACATTTACACTGTATTGTTTTTGCTCAGAATAGATGGTAATTGTATTTATTCACATTTTAACATTTTAATGCAAACTATATTGACTCGGCCAGATTTAAGGCTCCACTCATGAGCAGATGTTTCTTAATTGAAGTGTATATTAAGCATGGCTATTGTTGTGTGCTTTCATAATATTTCCCTCTATCATATTGTAGGTCAAGTTTATATGTGAAGATATAATGTGTACATACTGTTTACTTTCAGGTAACTTTGGCTCAATCATAATGAAAAGGTTGAATAAGAATATTCTTGCAAGTTCAGGCTGGCATGTAGATTTCAATGGCGATGACGGATATGAGATCAAGAAAGGTAGACAACAATTCACTGTCAGTCTAAAGAGTAGGTCATGCTCTTGCAGGAGATGGGATCTGTGTGGAATACCTTGTGCACACGCAGTTTGTGCCATATTCGATATGGGTGAGGATCCAGAAGTGTATGTGGATAGGTGCTATTCAAAAGAAATGTATAAGAGGGCATATGCACACACTCTACAGCCTATAAATGGAGATTTATTATGGCCTACAACTGAGCACGAAGAAATTCTCCCCCCTGTACCCAAAAAAATGAGTGGGAGGCCTAAGAAAAAAAGAGTGAGAGAAGCGAGTGAAGGCCAACCTTCTGGAACAAAACTTTCTAAGAAGGGTAATATCATGACATGCTCAATCTGTAAGCAACCAGGACACAATAAATCCGGTTGTCCAAATAACCCTATACCTAAGGCTGAGAGAAATGATAGAAGATTCTGAGGGAGGGGTACAGAAACAGGTAGGGGGCGTGGGTGTGCTGCTTCAAACACCGGACAATCTTCTAGTTCTACACAGCAGCCAGATGCTATAGAGAGGGGCACTGGGGGAGGTAAGGGGCGTGGGATTGGAAAATGTAGAGGCAGAGGAAGAAGGCAAATCGCTGCCGCTGAAAGGGGATTTGGTATATATACAAATCCCCTCACTGGTGAAACTATATTAAATGTAAGAGATGTTATATTGTCATTATTCAACAAGTAAATGAAATTTATGAAAAATGCATATTATTTTGACTAATGTATTGTTATTGTTTACGTGATTTCAGCCAGGCCAGTCGAGTGAGCAAGTGCTAACTGAAGGATGACGAGATTATGTACATCACCAGTCAAGGCCACCGGACAGTGTGCTATGAAATCATTTTGGTGTACTTTTTTGTTGACAATTATGTGTAAATCACCAATGAAGGCCATATTTATGTGTATTTTGTTATGGCAATTACATTTGGTGTTTCGGTGTTTTGTTTATCACATTTAAACTTGGTGATATGATGTATGTTCTTGCTCTTGGTTTTTGGTGTATGGTGATGAACTTGTCTTATATTGTATTTATGTACAAGCACAATTGGGTATATATGGTCATGGACATGTGTTTGGCTTGTGTTGATTTTATGTTAATATGTTTAAACCTATTCTCTGTGATAGTGGAAGGTGTTCCCATTAAGTGTATATATATACTCTGTATATAGACTTTACTGGAATAGACTTTACTTGACTACTTGAGTCCGTAGGGGGCTGGTTCACTTCTCAGACTTTACTGGGAACAAGTAAAGTCAATAGACTTCTTTCCAGGTGTTCCCTCCAAGTCTATGTCTATAATAATACACTGAGTTAAATACACAATCTCTTTGGAGGGGCTGACAATAACTGAGTGTTATGAATAAATTTTGATGTGTAAACCCTAAAACATGCATTTTATCCTATCTAATATGCCCACATTGAGTAGTCTATAGTCTCTACCCTTTTAATTAGAAGGCCCAAATGCAACTTGTGGTAGTGGTAGTACAAAAGGTCAGTTTGGTACTCGAAGTTGCAAAAAAGGTGTCAAATAAGTCCTTATATAGAAGATTCTGTCCGGACGTGCCATTTGAGGTGGCTCCCGGTAGAATTTTTTGATGAAATTTTTTGAGCATCTTATTCCTTAAGTCTAGTTTACTCATACCAAATTTCAGCTAAAAATTCAATCGGGGAGACATTCAAATGAATTCTTGAAGATAACTGCGCTTTTAACGGCACAGCTATCTTCAAGAATTCATTTGAATGTCTTCCCGATTGAATTTTTATCTGAAATTTGATATGAGTAAACTAGACTTAATGAATAAGATGCTCAAAAAATTTCATCAAAAAATTTCACTGGGAGCCACCTCAAATGGCACGTCCGGACAGAATTTTCTATATAAGAACTTATTTGACCCCTTTTTTGCAACTTCGAGGACCAAACTGACCCTTATCCCATTAATTAAACGTGATGGGCAGACCGACAGGGCAGGATTGGAGAATATGATGGTCTAGATTGAAGATGAACTATGAATGTAGTTGATCTATTTTTTCCTGCACTGAGGCTTTATTAAGCCATTGATGAACACTAAAATCACAATAGTCATAAACAAAAGTGATAATAATTTGAAGTCTCTAATGACTCCCAAAAAACTCAAAGCTACTGGTTTAAGTTGCCAAACTAAGGTAAACACAGTAAAAAATTCAAATCCAAATTACATGTTTAATTTGAACAAGTCGGAAGACATTACATGCTCCAAATCATGTGCAAAATACACACACCGTACACATCCTCACTACACTATCTCAAATTGAGATACACCCAAATAACCAAAACAAATAGCACTAGCTAACACAAACATCTTCCTCATTTTTTTTCTTTCCTTCACTTCATTTTCAACTATATGTCTCACACAATTCACTTCTCTTTGAAGAGATCCTATTTTTTGACCAAGTCCAGCAATCATTGTCTTCACTTCATCCCGGTTTCCTTGCATTTTACCTCCTCCAACTTTTTTATTTGAATCCATATCATCCATCCAAATAAAAAACCCACATCCATCAACCTGTAAATACTATTACAAATCAGAAATCAGTTCACTTCAATCCATATAAGAATTACAAATAAGAAATCAGTTCACTTCAATCGATATAAGTGACCATTTGGGGAACATGACATATTCAAAGTTTATATTCATGGAATTCAAGTTTTTGTTAATTCAATTTTTCATTAAATTTTTTGTACGTATGCTACATATATGATATATAACTCAATGTAAATACACTTAAAAAAAAGTCAATTTACTTCACAAGCTAGGCTTATCCCCTCTTAATTATCTATCATTTATCTTTGCCCTAGGTATAGTAAATTAACTTACCCAAAATGAATTTGCTTACCTTCCATTGTTGATAACTGTAAAAGCACGTAAAAATCACAACTTCTTTTATTTCGCTTTTTCTTACCGGCCAATGTTGACAACCGTAAAACTTTCTTCCACTCTCTACTGATGCAAAGATGAGCTTTGATACCACATCCACAGTAAACGGGGGGCTCATAGTCAAGAGTTGTAGCCCCTGAATATTTCCTAGTCGTTGATGCGGATGAACCAGACATTGGGTGGAACGATTGGAGAAGATGGGGAGAAATTTAGGTTCAGCGATGGAAAAAAAAGATGGAAGACACGTTGGTATTAGCCAAAACATTTAAAGGGGTAACCTGGACTCCTACGCCAAATCACTGTCCACTCAAGCATTGTAACCGGATGACCGATCTGTCACAGGTTATTTAATTGACTTTTTCGGTATACGCCTAATTGACAATTTTCCCTTAAAAAAAAGATATATTAGGGATGAATATATGTGTGTATCTAAACTTAAAACAAAGAATGTTATATTTGGGGGGAAGTAAATACTTTTTTTTGGTCGAAGAGGACTTAATTCATAGAAATAGCATTCAACAAGGGTACATATAACCATCCGCCCGTGGTTGAGACTGAGATTTAATCACCTGTAAAAAAGTAGTATAACTCGCTAGACCAAAATTGGGCAACTTAAAGCCAATGACGGTTACCGCAGACTTTCCATCCCCCAAACCTAATGCAAGAGTCTTACAAGGATTGAAAACACAAAAGGAAAAAAGAACATAGCATCCGAAATAAAAGTAAACAAAACAGACAATAAAAATAACATCATCACTTGTTTTCTTCACCAACACCATCATATGAAAACACGGCGGGTCTAAGAGACTTGACCCGTCACCTCCCCATTTTTTGGCCCATCCAGAGTCATTCCTACACCAGCGATGTCCTCTTTGGTCTGATTATCCCATATCCTTCTGCGCTTTGTATCTCCAGGAGTCTCATCTCTGTCCTCTTTCTCATGCTGTGATGGCCTGCTAGTCTTGGACTCAGCCAAAAACTCTCCCCCGAGATCAGCCTTCCGCTGAACTTCGTATCCATCTGAGCTAGAAGCTCCATCACATAACCATCTGTTGTCTCCTGTCGGGCTAGTCTTCGCCCTTCCTCCTGCTCTAAGTCTCACCCCATATATTTTTTCAGCTACAAAGCCTTCTTCATACTTCAATGGACAGAATTTATCAGAATGTCCGATTGCACCACAGATAAAACAAAAGCTAGCTAGGAAGTACATACATATTTAGGGGGTGTCCTCAAAATGGATTTTAATGGAGTTTTAAAGATTGTGGATTTGGTGGAATTTAATGGAGTGTTATGGGTTCCATGAGAATTTTACAGATTCTATGTAGAATTCATTGGATTTCACTTTGATAGATTTTAGCACTTGGAGAGTTGTATTTTTTGACATAGCAGGTTGTCTATGTGTTTCATCTCATCTATATCCGGTTCATCTCATGAAGCTAATGGAATTGAACAACCAGTAAGGGCATGGAAGAAGAACATGTGGGTTGCACTCAGCGGTGTCGGGCAGCTTCACGCCACTAGGGATCTGCAGCGTCGGGGTTGCAAGGGTTGCTCTCTGGGATCTGCAGCACAGCAACCGTCTACTTGCGCTCGAGGGGGAGCCGAGGAGCTACTTTGAACATGTGACCCATCCCGGCGGCACAATTGGGAGGGGAGCTGGATAGTTCTCTTTTATGTTTGATTTTTTATTTCAAATCCTTTGAAATCCGATGTGTGTTGAGAAGATTTCGAATTGATTTGTTTTGTATTTACAATTCCATCAAAATCATTTAAAATCCATCCAAATAAAAAACAATTGAAGTCTATGGAATGTTTGAGGACACCCGTATTTTCACGGATTCCACCGAAATCCAAATCGGGGACACCCGAATTCTGAAGGATTTCTAAACTCCATTAAAATCCTCCGAAATCCATTTTCAGGACACCCCTTTAAACTTTTTTAATATTTTGGACTTAGAAATACGGAAATACCTTTGGACCAGAAGGCCTTTGTTGTCGTACCCGGAGCCTTGGGTTCGTGACTAGGGGTGGTTCGGTATGGTATACCGAATATTTTAGCTCATACCTTTACCATACCGTAAATTTTCGATATGCAAAAATACATACCGTTACCATACCGAAATTTCGATATACCTTGTTTCGGTATACCGAAATTTCGGTATGGTAAGGTACGGTATCGGTAAATTATCATGATTTAACATAACAAATTATTATATGTCAAATAAAATATAGAAAATATGTGTTAATAATGATATACTAAAATCATTAATGAAATTAATTGTAAATTACCAATGACCACCTATTGGTGTTCTATTCAACTTTGAACAAAAATTATTATAAATATATTTAGATATTTCGACACATAATATATGAAGATAACATCACATTCTGATAAAAAAAATTAAACAACATAAATATAATTAAAAAAACACCGCTTGCCAACAAAAAATATAAATAATTCAAGAAACATGGATATAAAGTCATTTATCCTTGAATTAATGTTGTGTTTCTAGTTATTTTTATAATTTTAAAGAAATTATTGGCTTGAAATTACGGTATGACGGTATACCGGTATACCATTTATTTTCAAAATATTTACCGATACCATACCGAAGTAATTCGGTACGGTATCATACCGTACCGAAAGTGTCGGTATACTAACCATTTCGGTAAATTCAGTATTTTTCGATACAGTAAGTGCGGTATACCGAAATTTCTGTATTTCCCCCACCCCTATTCGTGACCAAATTCAAATTGCACATCCGGCACCGCGCTTTCGAGGGACTCGGTTCTTCCTTCGCGCGAATCTAAGTCTCCGAGATGAGTGCTCCTATGGAAGTTTCAATGGGGAATGCCCTCGATGGAGACGGCTCCCAGCACAACAAAGTGCTTCAGGAGCCACCTCCATCACCAAAATCTCATCTGGCCCCCATCGCCCAGGAAGAGAAGATCCATGTATCAGGTTCTCCATTATCACTTCATTCGTCAATTTAATCGCACTTATATTCTTTACGCCGTTTGTCTTTTCTAGAATATATAGCTTTATACTCGACTTTCAAGTAGACTATTTTGCCTTTTATGCGGAACTACCCACATTGAAAGCACACAATGCTTTGCGCTTGCATAACTGCGCTTTCAGGATGTAAAATGAGATTTCAGGACTAAGATTTCCAAAGTTGTTCTTGCAGTTGAGGTTTGCTTGAAGCCCTCTTGTACAGCCCGAGTAGGTGATATCCGCTTAGCCGTCGAAAGGTATCTCCACGTTCTATAAAAGAATGCTAAGGATTTGGTTATGATGCTTTTTCTTAGTGGAAGGACTTCCACTGGAGTTGACAACTCTGTTATTTATCTAGGAAGTGTTTTATTGTTAAGAAAGGGTTAACCTGACATAGGCGTCATCAGTAAAGTTCGGGCTCTCAACAGCAATATGTAAAAGTCCCTTTCCAGTCATTGCATTTGTGAGGCAAAGACTAGGTCAAGGGCTCAATAGTGAGTAGGAAGAGTACTCAGGATTACTTGGTGATTACTTGACCTGTATTAATCAAATTTAAAATAATTGATTCCCTAAATTCTAGTATTATATTAGTCTTATAATTTTTTAATATGAATAAAATAAATAATAATCCTATTAATGAAATAGTAAAAATCATAAACATTCCAAGTTTCCAAGAAAATCAATCATCTAATGCTTTGGTCCCAAATTAATATTCGTTTAGGTTCAAATTCGTCATTTTCTTCTTCATCCTCCATATTCCCAAATAGATATCCTCCAAAAAGATCTTTACTAGCCAGATTCCTGACAAGTTCATCCTCTTCCGCGTCATCTAAATAAGTATCAAGCAGTCCATACTAGAGTGTGATGCATTCACATTCTCCCTTCTGTTTTGACTCCTTGTATTTGTTCGTACAGCGGTGGCTTGTTTTGTTTCCAATTTAAAACACTCGCTCATTATTCATAAATTCCATAGTATCCTACTTTATTTTAAATTTTCAGATTTAACGAAAAACATTTAATAGTTTCCAAGTAACTCACCGAGTCAAAACTGTCACCGAGTTAAGAAACTCGCTGAGTAACTCGGAAAAACAGAACAGGACGAGTTAGAGTGCTAACCAGAACGGCCATCCCCCGAGTTGTGAGTACTCGGCGAGTACTCACCGAGTAGATAACACTAGAGGCAAGACAACTTTATATGAAACTTATTTTACCAGTCAAAAATACTAAACAATCAAAGACATATTATCAGTCACACATAGAATATGAGTTTTAATTTTGAAAATGAGCCTTTATTCAATGTCACAGAAAATGAGATTTAATTAAGCGTTGAAAAGTATTTTAAGAGTTTTATCCTAAATAAAATCATAAAAAGTAGTTTTAATGAGAAAAAAGAGAAGAAATGGTGGGAATGTTGGATATATTAACACTGTGGATCAATTTGGATAAAAAGAAAACTATTAAGAGTCAAGACTAAAGTTGCTCTATATTCGTAATTGTGCAATGCCTTTACATCTTGAGGCCCGCCTCAGCGATGTTTGAGGCAAATATGCGTTAAGGTGAATCCCAAATTATGCAATGTTGAGACTTAAGCCTTTTGGGTTGAGGTGTACTCAGTGAAGCAGGATTGAGCCATATACAATTGCATTTTCAGGGTTTAATTAAATAAGTTTGTGCCTACAACTTCTCTTATACAATTAAGAGAAGTTGTGCTAAGTTTGTATCACTCTGCCAGTCCTCTACAACTTCTCTTATACAAATCTTCATTCTCTTTTCTGTAGTTTTATGCCTTTTTTTTATTTTCCTGTTAATGATATGTTATATTTTGCTTGATGTTAGTATGATATGCACATCAACAAGATGGGATTATTATGCGAATTATCTTGCCTTCTGCAAGGTGTTATTTTCCTGCTATATTTTCTTTTCTTTGGTTAAAAATGGATGTGCATGTTGAGGGTGATCGCAACGGTGGTGTTAAAGTTATTGTGACGAAGATGATTGTGATGTCGGATTTGATGTTGGGGGTTTGATCCTTATTTCAAACAAATAAACATTGATGATCTAGTTTTTCATTTCCCAGTCTAATAAACTTTAGACTTCAATGGAGTTAGGCAACACTGGCTATTATGTGATGTTTGAATTTACTATTTTAATTGGGTTATGAACCTATTATTGTTCATTTTGATTACAAATGTGTTGAACTTTAATGATTATTTCATTATATTATGTAAATATGTAAATTGATTATTAATATTATCAGTAGCATTCTTATATAAAGCTATACAAATTTGAGGGTTATGGCTCATTGTGCAATACATGATCTCTTGAAACCGTCCCAACTATGCTATACACAATTTCGAACATCGAGTTGCACTTTTACTTCTGTTATAATTTGAATTAAAATTAGACCTCTCTGGAAAGAAGAGGAGGAGAATAGTGGTAGTAGCTCGATAGCTATGCAAGAAATTCATACAGGGGTTTATAGTAGTTTGTTAGTTATGTTAAACAAGTGAACTTTATAAGTTAAGCGTTTGAAGGAAATTGTTGATTTTGGAAAACAGAAATTATGGCTTAGTGACTAATGTACAGAAAGACTTATACTAACTTAATTTAAAAATATTAAGCCAAGCCGATTTTAATCTTTCAACTAAAAAACGAGGCTTAAGCCTCCCATAGTGACAAAATGCCTCAGTTCATTCTGAGGCTTAAGCCTCAATGTTTTTCTTCCACCACCTCACATAGTCACAAAGAGATGCACCTCAAAAAAGTCATTTTTTACCTTGGTTAACAACAAATGTGCTATTTTATACTTCCTATAATCCTATATATCTATGCTCATCTATTTCCATTTTTCCTTTTTATTTGTCGATATGTAAAATTTGATGAATATTAACTTTCCTCAACATGCCTTTTTTATACTTTCCGGTTTACCCTATTTCCTACACATAACTTAAATGAGGTGTTGGCTTTTAATGAGGATACTTCAGGTAAAGTATCGAATGTTTTTATTAAGTTATCATCTAATGCATTTTCTTAAATTGTATGATGTCGTTAATGTAGACATATATATTGAAGCGAAAAGAGTGAACCCATAGGATTTGTTGTGGCACTCAGAACTGAACTTTGTGGTTTGTTTTGATATGTGTTTCTGACAAACTGAGGCATTGAGCTTTTGTTTGCATCATTTTTTTTGCATGCAGCATGATGGAAAAGAGGAGTATGAGCTATGTTGATGGTCCTATTCCAGTGCCACTGGATGATCCCTTCCTTGCAGAAAACGTGCAGCGGATATGTGTGTGTGACACAGGTGTTTTCATACAGAGTTCAACCTCTGGAATAAAAGAAGACAGTGTATAGATGGTTGCCTAAGTGCCTAACTAATATACCGTTTTCCCACCTATTTGCTGGTTTTGTAGATACGTGGTTGGAGCATGGTGATTTCCTTTTGTTCTGGCAAGTTAGACCTGTTGTGCATGTATTTCAGGTGTTTTCCTTGCATTCCCATTTCTCAATGTTTCATTAAGTGCACCAAAGAGCTTAAAACTATCTGTTGATTTAACATGTCCAGCTGCTTCATGATATCATATATTGCACGCAAGCTTTAAGATTCATAGATAAGTATTTATAAAATGGTGAAAGATAAAGGAGTAATATGGTTGAATACTTGAAAGATACTATCCCAAACTAACATAGTGAAAGGGATAGTGTCATTGGAACTTCACTGTTTTAAGTGTTTTTACATAATGAGGTATTGCCTTTTTGTTTGTCAGCTTAGTGAGGAAGGACCATGTGAAGAAATGAGCGGGGATGGGCAGCTTTCTACGTTTAATGAATGGATTCTTCCAGCAAAAGAATTTGAAGGAATGTGGGAAAGGTTTGAGTCACCTTTGAACACTGATAAACAAAATGAGAAAGTCTGGAAGTGTATATAATATGTTTATTCTACAGCTTAGTTTATGAAACTGGTCTCAAGCAGAAGTTGTTGCGATATGCGGCAAGTGCTTTGCTTTTCACGGAGAAGGGCGTTGATCCTTTCCTTATATCTTGGAACAGGTATACTTTTGTATTCTTATTTTTAGACTTGAGGATGTTCGTGCTTATTTTTTACAAGTTAGTAATTTGAAAAAAGTCATATTTCACCAGGCCACAACTTTTTTTATTTTGGGAAAATGGAAACTAATAATTCAACCTTTTAGCAGTCTTCTTTTAATAGTCCAACCTTTTCGTTATTCATGAATAATCCAACCTTTGCACCTCATCTTCATTCACTGGTTCCTGACTGGTTGATGACCTGCTATTCCAAGTTATTTTCTTATCTTTGCAAAATATTATCTTTGTGAAAGGTGGAATTTATGGTATAATAGTTTGCAGAGATAAGAAAATAACTCGGAATAGCAGGTCATCAACCAGTCGGGGACCAATGAATGAAGATGAGGTGCAAAGGTTGGATTATTCATGAATAACGAAAAGGTCGGACTATTAAAAGAAGACCGCTAAAAGGTTGGATTATTAATTTCCATTTTCCCTTTTATTTTTAGCAAAGTGACTATTGGAGACAATCATTTGGTTATGCGTCTGATCGGTAGAGAAAGAAACTAGATATAAAAACTAGGTGATTGAAAAAATATCTCAGCTCCCTGCACTCGCCGAGGGTGTGTGCCAATTCCACCGAAGCACGAAAAGAACTTCTATATATATAGTTCCAAGAGTTTTGGTGGACTAGTATTAGAGTAACCCTTAACTTATTGTAGTACGGACTACAGCTATTCCAGGTTCGAAATTGCGTATTGTGTGGCCTCATTGCACAATGAGGCATATGATTGAGGCGTAAAATACGAAGTATATATTTATATGTATTTATGTACGTACGTACGTACATACATATACATATAAACTCGGTAAAAAATAAAACATCTTTTTATTCAAAAGTCATCAAATATCATACTTTCTCCATCTCAAATTGATTTGACAAGTGAAAATTTTTGGTCAAACAATGTTAAGTTAAATCCTCTCTATTGATAATTAATACGAAGTACAATTTTAACAATTAAAATTTACATATTCTAATTAAGTGAATAAAATGAAACTACATTAAAATCTCTATAAAGTTGCAAAATCCAAATTAGAATACAATTAAAAATTGATATCCTAATTAAGTGAATAAAATGAAACTGTTTTGCAAAAAAATGACTTTGCAAATCATTTTGGGACAGAGGGAGTATTAAAATAAATTATAATGAAGCCAATGAAGCCACAATTTTAGCAAAGTAATATGTTCAAAGTTCAAACCACAAAATAGCAAAAAGTTTTGAACCATTCATAAAAACAAAATTCCTAACATATTAAAATTTTAAGTTTGTTAGATTGATGATTGAAAAATCGAATCATCATTATCTAGTAGACTAGTGGTTTGAGATATGGATCATTACCGTAGAACATATTAATTATAAAAATTAAAAAGTAGGTCAAGTGGGCCCAAATATGCAGCACTGCGTATGCCTTAGTGCTATATCACGTACGTAGTATGCACATTCCCAACGCCATAAGCAATGCCTTTTATGCCTTAATCCAGGAATTAGCTGATGTACGCCATGAGGTGCAATTGCATCGCGCATTTACAAACAATGCAGCTATTTAAAACATGAGAAAAGAGGCAAATAAGTCTACGTACTAACCATAAAAGGTCAAATAAGCCTTTATTTAGGAGGCTCTGTCCGGCCGTCGCCATTTGGGGCAGTTCCCGGTGGAATTTTTCGATGAAATTTTTTGAGCATCTTTTTCATTAAGTCTAGTTTACTCATACCAAATTTCAGCTAACAATTCAATCGAGAAGGCATTCAAATGAATTCTTGAAGATAACTGCGCAATTATCTTCAAGAATTCATTTGAATGCCTTCTCGATTGAATTGTTAGCTGAAATTTGGTATGAGTAAACTAGACTTAATGAATAAGATGCTCAAAAAATTTCATCAAAAAATTCCACCGGAAACTGCCCCAAATGGCGACGGCCGGACAGAGCCTCCTAAATAAGGGCTTATTTGACCTTTTTGGTTAGTACGTGGGCTTATTTGCCCCTTTTCCCTTAAAACATTAACTAAATAACTACAATAAAATGCCTATACTGATAGGAAAGTACTACCAATAATAATAGGAAAACTAGTGCAAATAAGGTAAACTAATAGTAGTAGTAGTACAATAACAACTTAACACAATCAAACTTATATCTTTTTTCCGGTTCAAGTAAACTTAACACAATTACCTGGTGTTTTGTCCTAATTCCTCAATATGCAAGCACAAATTTAGTGTTTCTCATTTGAAATGGCATGCAGAATTGTTCTTCTTCATGGACCTCCAGGAACAGGAAAGACATCTTTGTGTAAAGCATTGGCACACAAACTTTCCATTCGATTTAACTCAAGGTCAGTGCATGGTTATTGATTTCCTTTTTTGATACTTGTTTTAGTATTTAAGATTTCTTTTAACGATGTCCTATGCCTTGCAAACTCAGATATCCACAATGTCAATTGATAGAAGTTAATGCACACTCCTTGTTTAGTAAGTGGTTTTCTGAAAGCGGCAAGTTAGTAAGTACACATAATAGTTTTGACATATATCAACCGTTTAACTCAGGCTTTATATGTTTGTGCCAATACATTTTGTGTTTGCCAATTGCCACTAGTAGCTATTCATGCTCAAATATTATGTTCTTTAGTCAGCAAAAACTTCTTAGCAGTAACTCTTCTATATATATTTTCTTATTTATTTATGGTTTGAAAGTTGTAAGAAACAAAACTCTGATTATAAATGATTAAATCAGCTAATGAGTACTTTGTAAAATAATTACTAAAGCCCTGATTGCAAATGCAACAGAAGGATGAAACACAGATAGTCTATTACCACTACCAAAGATATCCCAACTTGAATTACTTTTCACTTCTACTAGTGGGGGTCATCTTCATTCATCCACCAACCCCAAGGGCCCCCACTCCCCGACCCATCATGGCAAATGGGAGGTGGGGGTCATCTTCATGTTTTAAATGTCAGGGGGCCTTAGGCTTGCTATTTACCGACTTGGCGTTCTTCATCTGAATCTCTTCTAGCATTTTGAGTCATGTAAGTTTGAAAGAGTTCCAGAAGCATGAATTAGTTGATAAAAAATACTCATAAACTGTTATTTGGATTTGGACTTTAATGTTTGGATTGGTTCTTAAAAGTCTTTTGTCGCTGTCATTCTGAATCTCTTCTGTCATTCTGGATTGTTATTTAGTATCATACAGGTACATTGTGCATTACTCTGGATTTTTACCAATACTCTATTAGTAAATTCGAGAATAGCAATGCATAGATCTAAATTCTAAACCATGACCACAGACCATACCTCATATTCATACGCTTTGCCATGACATGTAGATAAAGTGTAACATATACTAGTATATTGTAAATAAATAAATATTCTCGCCTGACTCAGATTTAATATTACGTAATAATTAACTTGAGGAGCCGGAATCAATAGTGTTATCACGGCGTCGCCTAGGCGTCCCGGCGATGAAGGAGAACCGCCATGCTCAGTTGACTCGCTCGAAGCATCCTAGGCGTTCTGCGGTGACGACTAGCCGTTGTCAGTCGAAATATGCGACGTTTAGTCCTTTATTCCGTCGCAGGTCGCCCCACCGGTCACCGACGCAGGTCGCTCCACCTGTCTCTAACACAGGCCCTTGTTCTGCCATTATCTACTCTCGTGAAGCCCGACCTCATTTCTTTTTCTTTGTCGCTCTGTTCTTTTCATTGCGTCCCTATGCTCATTGCACTCCTCTGTTTTTATCAGTACTCCATGTGTTAAACAGTTATACCCGGCTGGTCTTTACTCACTTTTTTTTTCTTTTCTTTTTTTGAAAACCACTGGTTCAACATATTACTACTTACGGTGTTATATATTACCTTCGTCCCAAATTGATTTGAGTTAACTTTTTTTGATCAAACATTTTCATTTTATTAACTTAATTAGGATATCATTTTTTTATTATATTCTAGTTTGAATTTTCCGCCATGAGGTCATTTTTTTGGTATCATGCCTGTCCCAAGCCAGGATAAAGGAGGAGGGTGTTGTTGTAGACGCGTGACAGCCAACAGTATTACTTAGTATTACTTAGTACTCCTGATGATCCCCAGCTAAAGAACAAAAATAACTTCTTAATGGCATGCAAAACCTTGAAAAAGAGGTTAATTGTTCAATTATTTTTCTGACTATGCACCACATATGTCATTTGTAATTTGGGATTTGTCCAATATATTAGCTATGCTGCCAGCATAAATCCTTTGAAGTTCAGTAACATGAACCTCCAGCTTATTTTTATTAAGTAATACTCCGTAATATTCTTCATACCATTTATTTTATGCAAAATTCTGTAAATCTTTTTCATATTAGCTCATTCTGTTAAAAAATTATTGTTGCAGGTTGCTAAAATGTTTTCTAAGATTCAAGAAATGGTAGAGGATGAAAGCAATCTTGTATTTGTTTTGATTGGTAAGAATTGTTGATTGTTGTCTTCATGCTTCTTGCACATTTCTTATAAATGTGTTTAATTCTAAGGTTCACTACTTTTCAGATGAAGTCGAAAGCCTTGCTGCTGCTAGAAAAGCTGCTTTTTCTGGTTCTGAACCTTCGGATTCTATACGGGTATGATCATCTTGTAGCTCAGAGAGGCCTTTAGTGTTTAAAAAACAATAAGGTGCAGTTTGGTAAGACGTAATGAAATGTAATGCAACTTCTAATCAAATGTATACATATTATTGTGTACTACATTACAGCTTATCTAACATTACCTATGTGTTTTTCAATCATGTTGCATGAATTGAGTCATTGGCATATAACTAAATTTTCAGGTGGTGAATGCGCTCTTAACTCAGCTTGACAAGTTAAAATCATCACCAAATGTCATTATACTGACGACATCCAATATCACTGCAGCTATTGGTAGACCTCAAATAACATTTGGCGAAGTTGCTGGCAACATTTTTTATTCTATGATGTTTAAATCAAGGATTAATGATAAAAATAAGAACTCATATGATAAGTAAGAACCACACCCCACACAATTATTATATATATTGATCACTAAAAGGAAGGTTTATTGTGATGCTGGTAAACGAAAACAATAACAGAAAGAAACGCACGATGAAAATTCGGATTGAGACCAATTTGAGAGGGTCTCTCTCTCCTAAGCCAGAGTTCTACCAAAACTCATGACTACCCTTTTCCCTCCCTTCCGTTACTCTTTATTCTCTTCCGTTATACGTGCGCCTCTTCAGTAGCTAGTCTGCGTCCACTCTCTTTTTCTGTAAGTAAAAAAATCATCATTTACCCCAGTGCCGCAAAGGCTCCCACCTACAGTGGGGTAAGGGGGGATCGGATGTACGCAGTCTTACCCTTGTACTAAAGCACAGAGAGACTGTTTCCGGATGACCCATAATGAAAATTGCGTCCAAAATTGCAAGGACTAACTTTTGCTTCATAACAAAGAAGAGCAGACAGTTTGGTGAGCCATTTTGCTTTATTCCATCATATTCTCAAGCCAAAAAATAATGAATCTTTGGCACCATTGCAAATGATGTAAGTACATTCCTTCTTTTCCCCTGCAGGTATAAACTATAGAAAAATCTCGGTTGGGATTAAATTGGCAGATAGCTGAGCTCGTATCATCACCCCTCCCTTCAAAATTCACCTTGCCCTCAAGGTGAAAGTCTGGAAACATGGACTGAAATGGCATTAATTCCTCCCAGGAGTTTTCAAAATGAGGCAGATTCTTCCAGTGCACTAAGATTTCCCATCTTCTAGTAGGTGTCATCCTGGTATCCATTACTTTTTCAGGCTGAGTTTGCAACTCCCATTCCTCAGACAAACAATTGGGTAGAGGCTGGCTAGGGATGTTAGGAGCCACAGTTTTCTTTAATAGTGAAACATGAAAAACTGGATGCACAGCACAGCCTTCTGGCAGTTTTAGCCTATAAGCCACAAGAATTATCTTCTCTATGACTTCAAATGGCCCACAAAACCTGGGGCTTAGCTTCTGGTTCATTCTCTTTTCCAAACTCTTCATCTTATAAGGTTGAATTTTCAGAAAAACCTTGTCTCCCACTTCAAGTTGGACTTTTCTCCTGTGTTTATCTGCTTGTTGCTTCATCCTATTTTGTGCCATGGCCAAGTTCTGTTGGAATTCTCGGAGCATCTTATTCATCTCCGCTGTGAGTTTGGTTACTTCCTCCCCAGTTGTGAGGGTAGAATCCCCATAAGTAAAACCGGTGGATCTTGGCCATACAAAGCCTTGAAAGGGGAAGTTTATAATGAAGCATGGTAGTTGGTATTGTACCAATGCTCCGCTCAACGCAGCCATTTTGGCCAGTGCTTTGGTTTCTTCCCAGTGAGGCATCTTAAATAGATTTTCAAAGATTTATATTCCACCTCGGTCTGCCCATCAGTCTGGGGATGATAGGCACTACTGTACTTGTGCTTGGTACCTGCTAATCTGAAGAGTTCTGACCAAAATGAGCTTAAAAATACACTGTTACTGTCAGAAACTGGTTTTGGGAAACCCATGCAGCTTCACCACTTCTTGAGTGAATGTTTCTGCTACCCCTTTAGCAGCATATGGATGGGCTATATCAATAAAATGAGCAGACTTTGTTAGCCTATCAACCACTACCAGTATAGTGTCCTTGCTCATGGCCCTTGGCAATCCTATAAAATCCAGGCTAATGTCGGCCCAAATGTGAGTGGGAATGGGCAATGGATGCAATAACCCTTAAAGCCCGATACTTATTTCTTTGACATACCTCACAACTGCTCACATATTTCTGGATGTTAAACCTCATCCCTTTCCAGTATATCACACTAGCTTTTTTCTTTAAAGTCCTGACATACCCCGAATGTCCTCCGCCAGCAGAATCATGATATTCGGTTAATACCTTAGTGATTATGGGAGATCCCATAGGCAACATAAGTCTGTCTTTGTAGTAAATCAACCCCTTTTGTACTTTTAATCCCTGGATGAGACTCTGGCTAGGCTAACATACCGATAGGGTGCTGACATACCAGAGACGCAAGACCAGAGGAACAAGTGTTGACTGAGTCTTCAATTATATAATATTTATTACTTATTGGTTTAATTATGTCACTTACAGAAATAAGTGGGTTTTGGTGTCAATCAGTCCACTATGACAGTTATTAGATCATGGATGGAGTCAGTTATGTGTCAGTTATTTTGAGTTAGTTATGGGTCAGTTAGTTATGGGCCAGTTGTATTTCCTTCTCTATAAATAGCCTAGCCTTATTCAAGCTGGGTGTGCAAAAATATTAATTTCAGACTTGGAGATTCTTCCTTGGCTTCAACTGTCGCTCATTTGTGAGATATTGTGAGAGAGAAAGTAGGAGAGTTTGGTCATTTAGTTCATTCCCTTTAATTTTGAACTTACAATTTGGTATCAAAGCCCCCACGTTCTGATCAATCATGGTGACTACATGTTCTTCCGCCAGAGACAACCTTGGAGACACGACCAATTGGCGGACATAGCGGCTAAGCTAAGCTAGACTTGCTAGATGAATTGCGAGAGAAAAATTCGGCACTAGAGGTTCAGTCGCAGGAACACAAAGGAAAGAAAAAGAGGAACTGGGCTGATGATGTGGATGAAGAGGAGGAAATTCCTAGACCTCGACCTCCATTTGCAAAGCTTGATTTTCCCAAATTCAGCGGCGGCGACCCAAGAGGGTGGGTGCTTAAGGCTGAAAAGTTCTTCAAATACTATGCGATTTCGGAGGATGACTGAGTGGAAGTGGCTGCGATGCATCTAGAAGGTGATGCTTTGGACTTGTTCTCCTGGGTAAACAGTTAAACACTGAATGCACGATGCTCTACTGGGATGAACTGGTGCGCACATTCAATGAACATTTTGGGCCGCCGGAGTACTTGAATGCTGACGAACATCTGTGCAACATTCGTCAGACCGGTAGTGTACAGGAATATCGGCAAGACTGGCCGTGTCGAGTAGCACAGGTCACCAACTGGCCGGAGCATTGCCTCTCTGGGGTTTTCTTAAATGGGCTCCGAGAAGACATCGGATCAGAGATGTGGATACACAAGCTCAGGTCCGTGTACAGAGCTGCCAGTTTAGCCCTGGAGTTTGAGAAAAAATTGGCCCAAGGGAAGGGAACCAGGCCCAATTCATATTCCTCTCAAAATAGTCCTGTTCCGTCGTACTCACACTAGGGCTGCATCTGCACGTGATAAGGAGGCGATATCAGGAAATTCGAGCTCAGCCTCCTATTCAGCACCTGCCAAAGCAGCTATGTCGCTTACGTCCACTGCACGTTCATGGGATGCGACAAAACAACAACGTCGCAAAAAGGGTTGTGTTTCCGTTGTGGGGACCCATTCCGACCAGACCATCGCCGTTCTACTACGTTCTCGCTAAGTTGTAGAAGACGAGAATTCAATGCCAAACTCTTTGGAATTAGCCGAAGACACAGAACAAGAACCATCGGGCCCTCAACAAAATCACAGTACTCGAAACTGCTTCGGGCGGTTGTGGAGGATTCCTTTAAACTTTGAAAAGGCTCTCAGGTACTGTTTTTGGCAACACATGAAATCTGACGTTAAATCTTTCATTCAACAATGCTTTGTTTGTCAAAAAAAAACAAATATGAAGCATTATCACCTGCTGGTTTGCTACAACCCATAATTTCCAGAATTCCGCCTTGAGGACAAGTCGACTTTCAAAGGAGGGAGTAATGATAGGGTGCTGACATACCAGAGACGCAAGCAAAAAGGAACAAGTGTTGCCTGAGTCTTCAATTATTTAATATTTATTGCTTATTTGTTTAATTACGTCAGTTACAGAAATAAGTGGGTTTAGGTGTCATGCATCAATCCACTAGGGTAGTTATTAGATCATGGATGGAGTCGGTTATTTTTAGTTAGTTATGGGTCAGTTGTATTTTCTTCTCTATAAATAGCCTAGCCTTATTCAAGCTGGGTGTGCAGAATCAATATTAATTTCAGACTTGGAGATTCTCCCTTGGTTTCTACTATCGCTCATTCACTCATTTGTGAGATACTTACTGCGAGAGAAAGTAGGAGAGTTTAGCCATTTAATTCTTTCCTTTAATTCTGAAAATACCACATACCTTGAATGAGCTGGTTGGACCTTTTATATTGCAGTAACTCTTCTTCTAGTCCCTCCCATCCCTGGCAGACAATGCTCGGTAACTTCTCTTTCTAGATAATGCATCAGCGGCCTTGTTTTCTAACCCTGGCTTGTATGTGATAATGAAATTATAGCCCATTAGTTTAGCCACCCATTTTTTTGTTCTTTCCCCATAAAAAAGTCTTTGCACTGATACCAATTATAAGTACGAACCACACCCCACACAATGATTGTATATATTGATCATTGAAAGGAAGGTTTACTGTGATGCTGGTAAACGAAAACAATAACAGAAAGAAACGCAGGAAGAAAATTCAGATTGAAACCAATTCGAGGGGGTCTCTCTCCTAAACTACAGTTCTACAAAAATTCCCGACTGCCCTTCTCCCTTCCTTCCGTTACCCTTTATTCTCTTCCTTCCATACATGCGCCTCTTCAGTAGCTAGTCTGCGTCCACTCTCTTTTTCTGCAAGTACATTCCCTCCTTTGCCCATGCGGGTATAAACTTTAGAGAAGTCCCGGTTGGGATTAATTTGGCAGATAGCTGAGCTCGTATCATCATATTGGGGGCACTAGATTTCATGTAGTAGAAATAATACTTCACATTTTTTCACCTGCTTCTGTTACATGCATCTTACATATATACTACAAATGGTGGATGTGAATGCTAGAGAGGGAATTATAAAGGGCCATGCACATCATGTAACCCATACGCATGCTATGTACTCGGGTAACATTACACATTTCAATAATAGAAATGATAGAGGTCCCAATATTCTCAATATATGATTCATTCATTCATTCTTCATCATTACCCCAGTGCCGCAAATGCTCCCACCAACGGTGGGGTAAGAGGGGTTAGATGTACACAGTCTTACCCCTGTACTGAAGCACGGAGAGACTGTTTCCGAATTACCCATAGTGAAAATTGCGTCGAAAATTACAAGACTGATTGTTGCTTCATAAAAAAGAAGCACAGACAGTTTAGTGAGCCATTTTGCTTTATTCCATCATATTCCCAAGTAAAAAAATAGTGAGTTTTTGGCTCCATCATAATATATGATTACTTTTTATTAATTTGTTATCGTAAACTATTACACCCTCTGCCCCCCAAAATAAGAGCTTATTAGATTTTTTTTTTTGTTAAAAAACAGCCGTGTTACAAAAAAGGGGAAAATAATAAAAATACCCCAAACTAAACTTTGAAGGGGTGTGAGGTAAACAACCCCAACTTGCATATGTAATTTAAATACCCCAAACTTTATATAAAAAGTTATTGTTGCACCATGGTCATGCATTATTTCTTTCAAAAATGTAAATTGATGGAGTTAATTGCATAATTTAACATAGCAAATTAAAAGTGTTGTGATTATATAGATCGGGTTCACATTATTTATTTTGTAATGGAAGTTTAGAATGTTATTGTGTGTTCATGAATTCTAAAATATTTTTAATTATGCAATTAACACCATAAATTTACATTTTTGAAAGAAATAGTACTTGACTATGGTTCTAGAATAAATTTTTATATAAATTTTGGGGTATTTAAATTACATATAAAAGTTTGAGGTGTTTACCTCACACTCCTTTAAAGTTTGGGGTATTTCAAGTATTTTTCCCTATAAAAACAACTTTGATTACAAAGTAAAATTTGTGTAAAGCCAAGTAACAAGTGGGTGTATTTACTTACTGCAAACAAAATCCTCGGAAATAAGTTTTATGAGTATGAATGACCATTTATAATATGTAAAAGCTTGTACCTTGATTGTGTTGACAAATGAAAGTTGCACTCTATCAAGATGAGTTTTTTAGGGACTGAGGGAGTTTATAGTTTGCAAATGATGTCTCTTATCCACTTACAGCAACCATGGAATTATATATGGTGTCTCATTTTATTCAACGGGTGATGCTATACAAAGTGTAACATCTATCATTGTTTTGCTATTGTGATTTTCATGTTTGGGACACATTTTAGTCAAATGTCAATTCTTGAGAAAACTCTTCGTTATGTGTTGTTGTAGTGAATCTCCACTATATATACACACGTACACACATGTGTACATATATATTCCGAACGACATGAAACAATGCACATTTTGGTTAACGGCGGTGCACATTTAGAGTTAAGATAATATCATCATCATCATTTTCATTTACCCCAATGCCACAAAGGCTCCCACCTACGGTGGGGTAAGGGGGGGTCAGATGTACGCAGTCTTACCCCTGTACTAAAGCACATAGAGACTGTTTAGTGAGCCATTTTGCTTTATTCCATCATAGTTCAAATGACAGAAAAGTTTAATTCATCTACAAAAATTCCACTTTTTCTGATTCATGATAGTGACCATTTATTTTTCACACAATGCACAATTCTTAAATCTAATGCACCAGATTTATTCTCATTTTTCTCCTTAGATCGCACTCTCATTTGATTCAAACTGTGTGTATTTCATTTCAATCTCAGATATAGCTTTTGTGGATCGAGCTGATATTAAAGCATATGTGGGACCCCCAACGCTTCAAGCGCGCTATGAGATACTAAGGTCTTGCTTGCAAGAACTCTTAAGAGCTGGAATATTGTCAAATTCATCCATGCTGGTAATTTTTTGTTGACCTGCATTCTGCAATTTCAATGCCACCTCCATTGCACTTTGGCTTGTCCTTTTTATCTGTCTCTATTGATCAAATCATACAGCTTAAGAAAATTCATTGGAATGATAATTTAACAGACTGTATTTGTATTTACCTAAATTGCCTTTTGTAATATGGAGTAATTACTTGCTAGTTACTACTTACTACCTTATATATATGTTTAGTACAAGAAGCATAAAATCTGGAAAAAATCTTCAGTGTGCATCAGTTTCACAAAAGGATGGATTAAAAGGAACATGCAATGTTGGTCGATGAAGACATGTAAATAGAAATGGAGTATTTCTTAATGTCAAATAGTTGTAGTGGTCTGGTGGAATATACTCTTGATATACCAACGCTGTAAGTCGTGTGTAGGGCGTCGAGAGGCTCGTTTTCCCGAACTTTTCTAGTTTGAGAGACCACATTGGCAAATCAGTGACACCAGAGTATCAACCACAATCCCACCTTTCCAAACTGCTGCTTGATGCTGCTGAAGCATGTGAGGTATATAAATTTTGGGCAGGCTTAACACCCTTTTTGGGCATTGGGTTTGACATTTTCTTTTCACTATGACCATGTACTCTTTAACTGTGCATTTGACCCATTTTACCGAGTTCTATTTTGTTCACCATAACCCTCCATGTGTTTAATATTTTGACCATTTATTTTATTATTCAGGAGTGTCGATTTGTACGGAGTACTTTTTAATATAAAATAAATGAAGGTCCTATTTACCCTCTTCTCCCCTGAACTAAATGAAATTCCTTTTTACCTCTGGCTCAGCACCTTATTCGTCCATTGGATTTGACACTTTTTTCAACATGAACAGCCTACTTTTTGATAGTGCAACTGAGTTTCCTTTAGTAGCCAGTTCCGTTTTTTTTGCTTAGTCTACATCTCACCAGAATAATGTGCACAAGCTGAATGAATAGCGGTTGACTGGCTTATTTGGCAGAAATAGATGCACATATGCTTTTCTTTCCAGAAAATTCAGCTAAATGGGCTTTTAGCCATCCTACATTTTCTTTTCGAAAATGCAAATATGTTTTGGAGTTGAAAGGGGTGATTCATGAGTGTATAAAACAATAAAAATAGAAAGTAACAGTGAGGATGGAGGGGGGTCTCACAGCACAATCTATTTTCACTCATATTGTTCTATATACTAGCCACTAGGTAATTGAAGTCCGCCGTATAATGATTCGTTTGGAATGTAAATTGAATGAAAATAGATTGAGAAGCAAGACGGTCATATTGAAAAAGACAGGTGCCAAATCCAATGGACAGCATTTTTTTTCTGCCCATTTCAGGCCTCATAATATTTCCAGCGCTAACCAAGCAATTAGGGAACATGTGATGAAGAAACTAACTAGTTACTTCTTTCAGGGTTTGAGCGGAAGATCACTAAGAAAGCTTCCATTCTTGGCACATGCAGCCCAAAAGAATCCGCACATTTGTGAACCTGAAAAGTTTATGCATGCACTAATAGAAACAGCCAAACACCAGCGATTAGAGTTATCTGATTGAGTTGTACTTGTGCTGATCACAGGTTTTATTTGCTCTGTGAAATCGTCTGTAGCTTTAAACTTTGAAAAAAAAATCTTTGTGGTAGTTGTCACGGGCAAAGACTAATTGTAGCAAAAGATGCACAGAAGTGAGGGAAGTAGGCAGCAAATACACTTGTATCAGTTATATGGAGATGTATGAACTTCTAAATATATGTAGTTACAAATTTAAAATGGAAGTTTAATCTTCTTTGACACTTGAAAACAATTCCCCAGTAAATATATATTTAAAACTCTTAAGACATTGATCTGAAATTCTGAATCAACTTGCTTGTACTCAGAAAGTAATGCCACCAAGCATATTATGAGGCCGTTTGGTAGCCAGAAAATTGGCTGATTTGGCTGATTCTGCTGAAATATATGAAGTTCTGGTTGAAGTGGCTGCATTGCCTGATTCTGCTGATTTAAGAAAAAATTATTTTTAAAATATATTTTATTAATAAAATAAAGAAAAAATATATGTAAAAATAGCTAAAATGATCATCTACAGTAACTTCAGCCAATACGGCTAGAAAAGTAACTCCAACCTTACTTTTTCTGCTTATAACACAATTCAGCGCGCGAAAGCAAAAGTTACGTGTTTGGTGAAAAAGTTGGCTGATAAGTCTGATAAGCCGAAAACGAGTGTTGCCAAACGGCCTCTATATATAAGGGCTTTAACGGCGTGTTTGGATTAGGTGTTGAGAGGTGTTAGTAATGGAAGTGTTCAGTTTAACACTTGTTTGTGAGAAAGATTAAAAAAAGTTGGTGGTGTTAATAAGTGTTTGAGGGTGTTAATCAAAACCTTCCTAACACCTATATCTATCACTTTTTTAACACCCAATTTGGGGTGTAATGAAGTGTTGGACAACCTTTGCCCCTATTATTCCCAACGTTCTCTGTATCCAGTTCTTCTGCTGCAGCCAACAGTTCTTCGTCCATCCGCAGCCAAGTCAATTCTTCTTCTTCCTCAGCCAAAGACCGGTCTTTTTCATCTGTAGCCAAACACCTTTCTTCTTCTTCACCTCCTGCTGCAGGCCGTGAGTGACTAGTGTTAGTATGATAGTATTATATTATACGTAGTGTGCATATATATATATATATATATACACACACACACATATATACAGGGGTGAGATCACATACAAACTAGTCCTTCCATGCTAACCTACAAACTGTCACAAATAGTGCATTTTTACATTATTTGAATTGCATATTGAAGTTCAAAGTGTTGCATATTATTTGTATTGCATATTGAAGTTCACAGCGTGCATCTTTACATTATTTGTATTGCATATTGAAGTTCAAAGTGTTGCATATTATTGAGTTTGTAGGTTAGTATTTTAAACATGGTTTGTATTTGATCTCTTACCTATATATATATATATATATATATATATATATATATATATATATATATATATATATATATAGGGTTGAGATCGGATACAAAGTGTGCTTCCGGTACAAAATGCAAATTCATCTCATCCATTCAAAATTACAAAATCAAGGGTAGGAATTGTTTGACCCACTAAATACTCCACTGTTAGTGGGAGTTTTCCTACTTTATCTCAAATCATTCGTAACTCATGTGCTTAGTGGATAAGTTTTCCAACTTTCTCTCAAATCCACCGTAACCTCATTAATATGGATGACCATGATTAATTTGCATTTTGTAAATTAGGATAAGTTTGTATATGATCCTAAGTCTATATATATATATATATATATATATATATATATATATATATATATATATATATATATATATATATATATATATAGGGTGTGGTTCCAGTGAGAACGATGCTTAACGTGAGAACGTGAGAACAAATCCTAGCTGTTAATCAAAAGAATCAGACGGTTGATTATTTGGAGGTGCACAATTAATTCGTGCATTGCAACACACACTAACATGTTTAGAAAACTAACATCACGGTATGTGTTTTTTCACAAAGGGTGAAATTGTCAATCTTTTGACATTCCATTAATGTAGAATCGGTTAGAGGCTATCATCCACCTAAGAATTAGGAAATGATAAAAGGTCAAATCATATAAAAAATTTAATTTAAAAATTGATTTAACTTGTTAAATTATAATTTGATTTAAACAAAAATTATATCAAATTAAATATTTTTTTTATGAGCTTTCATATGACACCAATATGTCATATATAATTTTGTTTTAAAAAAATAAGTATAATATGTGCTCCGTATAAAATAAATCATAACAAACATTATCTTCAGCTATCACATGTACAAGAATATGTATCTAACACACAACGAATAATATCTAATGCACATGAAACAATGTCTAATGCACAATATGTATAACAAAAATTAAAACAAGTGTCATAAACATAAAATCCAATATTCAATGCTCAAAGAACAGTATTTGACACACAAAATTAAAACCTAATTAATATCTCACACATAAGGATTTCACACATCTTAAACTAATATATAACACACTAGAATCAATACCTAATGCACAATTCGAATATATGTTAGAAATGAAAATAGAGAGTCACAACAAATACATCATGCATAATAATTGGTATCTAGCACACAACGTCAAATACTGCATTTGAGTGGCACAATAGTGCAGTTGTGAATTGTACGGTTGCAAATGTTAAGACATAAAGTATGTTGATCCAATATCTAGCACATAACCCGGTCCCCAAATATGTAATGCACATGAACCGGTATCTAACTCACAATTGATATATATGACATAAAATGAAAATATGTGCTCATAAATATACAATTATATATGGTGAACAATGAAAATAAACAAGAGCAATTGTGCATTGAAATTATAAAATAGTGAGAATAGAGGTTCTGAATAAGGTTGTTCTTTTAGATGAGTGAGCATTAACATCAAAAGTCAAATCACATGGCAAATCAAATGCTTAATTTAATTATATATGGAACTTGAGTTTTGAAATAGTGGAACGGTTGAAATGCTTTATTTAATAATATGGAATGGAACTCAATTTTTGCAAGTGGAACGGACGAAAATTACGGCTAAGATCATGGGTTACAAAAACGGCCATTAGCAAAATACTTAAATGTCCTTTCGTTAACTTCATTTGATCGCAGATGGCGTATATTAATAGATGGTCAGGATGTGTTCTCACGTACTCACGTTAAGACTCGTTCTCATTTGAACCAAAATCTATATAATATATATATATATATATATATATATATATATATATATATATATATATATATATATATATATATATATATATATATATATATATATATATATATATATATTCTCATATATTAATTTATTAATTCTCATATGAAATTAATTCTCATATATATATATATATATATATATATATATATATATATATATATATATATATATATATATATATATATATATATATATACATATATATATGAGAATTAATTTCAGCTGTCCAAAGTGTCGATCTCATGCACTTTCGAATAGACCTTATTTGATGCACTTTTCGAAAAGTGCATCAAATAAGATCTATTTGAAAGTGCATCAGATAGAGGTTATTGTGCATCAGACCGACACTTTGGACGGCTGAGATTAATTCTCATTTTAATGTCTTCTCATTTGAACTCATCCATATATATATATATATATATATATAGGGTAAGGTTCAAGTGAGAAGAACCCTTTGGGTGAGAAATGAGAATGAATCTCAGCCATTGGATTCGACTAAGTTGCAGTAAAAGACACTTCATGATGCACTGAAATATGCAATCTAGCATGGTGGCATTTCTGTAAATACTTCTGAAAAATCCGTATTACACATGTCTAGTGCAACATGAAGTTATTTCGGTGCAACGCCGTCAAATATTAGTGCAACATGAAACAATTTTAGTGCAACATGTGCAAAATTTAAATATTACTGCAACATAAAGCCAATTTTAGTGCAACTTCGTAAATCCAATGGCTGAGATTCATTCTCATTTCTCACATTATATGCATTTCTCACCTGAACCAAAATATATATATATATATAGTGAATTAATTCCACTTTTGGTACTACGAGTTTTGTATCAATTTCACCTTTAGTGCACGTCTTTCACTTTATCTACTTTTGGTACTTGACTAATGTTTTTTAACCGTTTGTGGTCCTTTTCCGGCGATTTTAACCATCGGAAACAATGCCGGAAGGACCATATATGGGCGAAAACACAATAATCATGTACCAAAAGTGGACAAAGTGAAAGATGTGGACTAAATGTGGAATTGACCTAAAACTCGTAGAATTAAAAGTGGAATATATATATAGTTGGATAGATGCTCTGGGAGTATGTAGCAGGTCAAATATTGTTTATTTGGGTTTCATTTTCTTAAACTTGTTAGCTTACTACATGGGTGGATGCTCTGGGATTTTCATAACAGATTGTTGCATTCTTGTTACGTTGTACTTCATTTTTTGCTTTAATTATGCCGATATTTTTAAAAACTAGTTGATGTTGCTTAAATTCAAAAGACGTACGAAGTATTTTTATTGATTCTTCTCTAATATAATTTACTTGAATGCGACTGAGTATTATATTTGCTGATTATACCAAGTATATGATGGTTGTGATTAAAGTTAACATTTAGTATGAGGATATTCTTGTCATTTTTATGAGACGAATAAATGAACAAAAGGCAAAATTATTTCACACTTTTCATTTTTCATTTTCTTCTCATATTTTAGATTTTCAAATTCAATCTGATGATTATGGAATTTCCTATGAAAATGGGAATATGGGAATGCATTTATTTTTCAACATCTGGAAATGTCATTTTCTATATGAAAAGGTCTTTGTTAAGTCATTATTCATATCAAGTGGCATTTTTGCTTGAGGTCTGTAGGGTCTTGTCGGAGAGCGATAGCAGACAGATTCATCAGATGGTGGCTAGTGTGTGCACTTGTCGAATAACGGTCGATTGACAAGTTTTGGGCACCGGGGATTGAGAAGTCCTAGGCAATGACTAGTCATGGACCCGGGCCGGTTCGGCTTTTGGGTGACCCGAGCCCGCACCGTGAACCCCCGGGCCGGGCCTACCCGGACCGGTCACTGGCCGGGCCACCGGTCCCGGGCCGGTTCCGGGTCAGGCCACCCGGCCCAAGTCCAAGACTAGCAATGACACTTGTTGGGTGGGAAGAGTTTTAATTTTTTTCATTAGGGGTAATTTTGTCATGTTAGTGTATTTTTAATCCTATAAAACATATAAGTCCTATTATTATACTTCTACATTGTTTTAGTCCTATTCACAAAAATGAATTTCCTTGGCTTTTTTTTTCATTTCCCAAACACTTACTAAGATCCAAACACACCCTAAGGGATCAGTTACGAAAAGTGGTATTATTCTCTTAACTAGGTTATTACAGAGTATTTTTAAATGAAGTAAAGTTCTCATAGAAAATCAGTATTCATATATTCCTTTTAGGCAGTGAAGGGGTATAATGGTATAATGGTATTTGGATTATTGAGGAGTTCTTACTCCAAATGAGTAGGCTAAAATGCATGAAGGAATTAGTAATTCAAATTATGGTTCCATTCCTATACCAGATTTCAACCTGATTTATGCAGCCTTGCTTAAGTAATAAGTACAATATGATTGTACAAACTTGGCACTGAATTTTTATAATATACGGAGTATAGTTTAATTTTGTGCTTGAATATGAATTCGGTTGACCCAATGCCTTTTAAACTGTTACACTAAGGGTATATTTGGATTGCAGAAGAGGGTAAGGGTAAGGCCAAGGAAAGTTATTGTGTATTTGAGGTTTTACCTTGGATTGCAGAAAAAGCCAAGGGAAAAGTGCCAACAAAAGTTGTTTTTGTACGTTAGGCTTTACCTTAGAGAATGCAATGGCAAATGAAACAATGTTAATATTTAAATTGTTTGTACATATATTTAGATTTGTTATTTTTTATATAATGGAAAAATAAATAAAAATAAATTGTCTCCTAGTATTAAATAGGAGTCAAAATGTTTGTGAATACCAAAATAGGACTGTCACATTTTTATTCCCCTAAATACAAGTAATTGCTGCCATGTTTGGCATTATTAGACTTTAAACATGGCACCAAAGAAACCGAAACTCACATCGAGTAGTCCAACTACTCATGCCGCGCCATTGCAACCGACCGAAACCGACTAGTGCAAAAGGCGACCATACCAAAACCCAAGTAGCGGAATGGACCAACGCCGTGGACCGGAGAACCACGACCGAAAACCGAAACCCACATCGAGCAGTACAACTACTCATGCCACACCATTGCAACCGGCCGAAACCGACTAGTGCAAACAGCGACCTTACCGAAACCCAAGCAACGGAGAGACCAACGCCGTAGACCGGAGGGCCACGCAAAGAAACCGAAACCCATGCCGCCTTGCCTTCTCAGTGTCGATTGCCTCGGTGCTGCTGGGGCCGATTTTCCATGGTTTCCGGTGTTGGTCTCTCCGTTGCTTGGGTTTCGGTAAGGTCGCCGTTTGCACTAGTCGGTTTCGGCCGGTTGCAATGGCGTGGCATGAGTAGTTGTACTGCTCGATGTGGGTTTCGGTTTTCGGTCGTGGTTCTCCGGTCCACGGCGTTGGTCCCTTCCGCTGCTTCGGTTTTGGTATGGTCGCCTTTTGCACTAGTCAGTTTCGGTCGGTTGCAATGGCGCGGCATGAGTAGTTGCACTACTCGATGTGGGTTTCGGTTTCTTTGCGTGGCTCTCCGGTCAACAGCGTTGGTCTCTCCGTTGCTTGGGTTTCGGTAAGGTCGCCATTTGCACTAGTCGGTTTCGGTCGGTTGCAATGGTGTGGCACGAGCAGTTGTACTGCTCTATGTGGGTTTCGGTTTTCGGTCGTGGTTCTCCGGTCCACGGCGTTGGTCTTTCCGCTGCCCGGGTTTCGGCATGGTCGCCGTTTGCACTAGTCGGTTTCGGTCGGTTGCAACGGCGTGGCACGAGTAGTTGCTTTACTCGATGTGGTTTCGGTCTCCTCTCGTTGGCGATGCGACTAGTGGGTTTATTTCGGTCTTTTCCCTTTCGCGCTTATTGATGCGAGTGTCATGGCGTTCAACTTGCGGTGGTGGACTATATGCTTGGAGCGATTCCAACCGTGTGGTCTGTTGGTGTAAGTTGTGTTGCACTTGATGTTTGCGATGCAAGACGGTGCGTGAGTTGTCTCCGGCATTTGTGGTTAAGATGGATCATTTCCGTAGCAATGACGTCTTGCCGCCTTGCCTTCTCAGTGTCGATTGCCTCGGTGCTGCTGGGCCGATTTTCCATGGTTTCTGGTGTTGTTCTCTCCGTTGCTTGGGTTTCGGTAAGGTCGCCGTTTGCACTAGTCGGTTTCGGCCGGTTGCAATGGCGTGGCATGAGTAGTTGTACTGCTCGATGTGGGTTTCGGTTTTCGGTCGTGGTTCTCCGGTCCACGGCGTTGGTCCCTTCCGCTGCTTGGGTTTTGGTATGGTCGCCTTTTGCACTAGTCGGTTTCGGTCGGTTGCAATGGCGCGGCATGAGTAGTTGCACTACTCGATGTGGGTTTCGGTTTCTTTGCGTGGCTCTCCGGTCCACGGCGTTGGTCTCTCCGTTGCTTGGGTTTCAGTGAGGTCGCCATTTGCACTAGTCGGTTTCGGTCGGTTGCAATGGCGTGGCACGAGCAGTTGTACTGCTCTATGTGGGTTTCGGTTTTCGGTCGTGGTTCTCCGGTCCACGGCGTTGGTCTTTCCGCTGCCCGGGTTTCGGCATGGTCGCCGTTTGCACTAGTCGGTTTCGGTCGGTTGCAACGGCGTGGCACGAGTAGTTGCTTTACTCGATGTGGTTTCGGTCTCCTCTCGTTGGCGATGCGACTAGTGGGTTTATTTCGGTCTTTTCCCTTTCGCACTTATTGATGCGAGTGTCATGGCGTTCAACTTGCGGTGGTGGACTATATGCTTGGAGCGATTCCAACCGTGTGGTCTGTTGGTGTAAGTTGTGTTGCACTTGATGTTTGCGATGCAAGACGGTGCGTGAGTTGTCTCCGGCATTTGTGGTTAAGATGGATCATTGCCGTAGCAATGACGTCTTGCCGCCTTGCCTTCTTAGTGTCGATTGCCTCGGTGCTGCTGGGGCCGATTTTCCATGGTTTCTGGTGTTGGTCTCTCCGTTGCTTGGGTTTCGGTAAGGTCGCCGTTTGCACTAGTTGGTTTCGGCCGGTTGCAATGGCGTGGCATGAGTAGTTGTACTGCTCGATGTGGGTTTCGGTTTTCGGTCGTGGTTCTCCGGTCCACGGCGTTGGTCCCTTCCGCTGCTTGGGTTTTGGTATGGTCGCCTTTTGCACTAGTCGGTTTCGGTCGGTTGCAATGGCGCGGCATGAGTAGTTGCACTACTCGATGTGGGTTTCGGTTTCTTTGCGTGGCTCTCCGGTCCACGGCGTTGGTCTCTCCGTTGCTTGGGTTTCAGTAAGGTCGCCATTTGCACTAGTCGGTTTCGGTCGGTTGCAATGGCGTGGCACGAGCAGTTGTACTGCTCTATGTGGGTTTCGGTTTTCGGTCGTGGTTCTCCGGTCCACGGCGTTGGTCTTTCCGCTGCCCGGGTTTCGGCATGGTCGCCGTTTGCACTAGTCGGTTTTGGTCGGTTGCAACGGCGTGGCACGAGTAGTTGCTTTACTCGATGTGGTTTCGGTCTCCTCTCGTTGGCGATGCGACTAGTGGGTTTATTTCGGTCTTTTCCCTTTCACACTTATTGATGCGAGTGTCATGGCGTTCAACTTGCGGTGGTGGACTATATGCTTGGAGCGATTCCAACCGTGTGGTCAGTTGGTGTAAGTTGTGTTGCACTTGATGTTTGCGATGCAAGACGGTGCGTGAGTTGTCTCCGGCATTTGTGGTTAAGATGGATCATTGCCGTAGCAATGACGTCTTGCCGCCTTGCCTTCTCAGTGTCGATTGGCTCGGTGCTGGGAGTAAGTTCTATTCTCTCTATTATACCCATTTTCCTCCAAATATCATTTACTTCCAATTTTTCTCCCTATGGTCCTTCCCAAGTAATTTCCGAGTTCCAAACTGACCCTAAGCTACCAAATGGCTATATAACTATATTTTCTGCTGACAATGCAGAAAAGTGGGGGCCACGGTGGAAGCAGTGAAGTATTCTGGGCCAATGGATGTGGCAAGGAAAGTTCTGAAGTCTGAAGGAGGGCAAGGGACTTATCCCCACCATGGCCCGTGAAGTGCCTGGGAATGCTGCAATGTTCGGTGTCTACGAGGCCACAAAACAGTACCTTGCTGGCGGTCATGACTCATGATACTTCAGGGCTTGGCAGAGGCTCTCCGGTCATAGCTGGAGGGGCCTCATTTTGGGTTTTTGTATACCCAACCAATGTAGTCAAGAGTGTGCTACAGGTTGATGATTTCCACAAGCCCAAGTTCTCGGCCTCAATTGATGCCTTCAGAAAAATCTTTGGACCGGACATGGCTAGAAGCGTTCCGGCAAATGCTGCTTGTTTCTTGGCTATATATATAATAGCCTTCTTCAATTATTGACGATTCTTTGTTATTTTTTGGCATTAAATATCACGCTTACAATTTACATAACTTGTTTTCAGTTACATAATTCAAGAATCCTAAATAGTAATCCAATTAATCCCCCCATTGATTTGAGATTAAGTCTTAGTTGTTGTTTTGTATTTGAAGAATAAAGTATAAACAAATAAATAAAAACATGTATGCAATCCCTGTTCACATACATTGTGCTAAGTGTGGTTTCTTTTAGTGCACCACCAATTTTTCATTGTCACAAAGCTTAAATCACAAACTGCAACAGGTTTTAACTCATAATATTTAGGCATGAAAATTTATGGCAGTTTCTATATACTAGTATGTTTATTATCTAAAAATGTACCAAGCAATCGACAAGTTATATCGACCTGTTGTTATGGACGAGCTCATTAACCTAGTTTAACAAGATGGGCCTTGTCGCCTTGGTGACCAACTTGACCTCTCTCGAGGTCATTACCGCTAGTGGTATTCTGGTATAACAATCATATAGTACTTCCAAGGCCGGCTCAATAGATTAGGAGACCCGGTGCAAATCACATAAAATAGGCCTTAAATTAAATAAATATAATATAAAAAGCAACCTTTAAAAAGCGGTCTTTTTTATAATAATTAAAAAAGACTACAATCAAATGTGACATTTATATATAATCATATTTTGAACCTGAACAACCAAAATCGGTAAAAAAAACTAAAACTGAAAAGAAATGAATTAAAATCATGAACTAAAAAATATAGAGTAGGATATTACTGAAAAAACTACTCCATCCGTCCCTTAAAACCAAGCTCATCCAAACTGTACGAAGAATTTGTGCTAATTACTATAATTAGGCCTTATGTAATAAAGAAGTTGCACATTTATAATTAACAATTTCATTTTAATTACATATAAATATTAGTATCTAATGTTTGTATTAAAAAACAAAATACTAAAATAGGAATCTTTAATCAAATAAAAAAGGATTTTGTATATTATGTACACTATATTTAAAATTTTGGGTCTTCTGAATTGAGAGGTCTTGTGCGGTAGCACTTCTTACACACTCTCATCTACGGCCCTGAGTACTTCTATTTAAAAAATCACATTTTCCTTACTCCTGTTTGTGTCGATTTCTTTTAAAGGAACTATGCATTCAAAACATGTTACTCCCTCCGTCCCAGAATTAACTTCGGTTTTGACTGGGCACGAAGATTAAGAAAGTGGGAAATGTGTGGTGGAGAGTTGTACAGAGGAGAGAGAAATGTGTAAAAATGGTTGTGAACCACAAATCCTTTGCTAAAAAAGGAAAGAGGAGATAAATTTGGGACGGACCAAAAAGGAAAGAATGAAGATAATTATGGGACGGAGGGAGTATGATATAAAAAGTAATGTTGGTTTTGCATGAAATTTATGTTGTCTATGCATTCAAAACATGCTATGATATAAAAAATAATGCACTATTTGATGAAAAAGTAGTTTAGAATCTTTAAATGTATGCTTTGTGCTTACATATATATAAGTTAATTGGTACTCCCTCCGTCCCTGAATTATCTTCAAACTTTCCTTTTTCGTCCGTCCCAAAATTATCTCATCTTTCCCTTTTGGCAAAAAATTTGTGGTTCACAACCATTCTTACACATTCTTACACATTTATCTCTCCTCTGCACAACTCTCCACCACACAAAACTCACTATCTTAATTAGTGTGCCCAGCCGAAATGAGAGAAAAAACAGAGACAGAGGGAGTAGAAGAAAACTAAATCAACTACGAAGTAGCTTATATGATGAGGAATTTCTCGTAGTATGACCATAAAACATACGAAGTAATTAATTTCCATAAATATGACCATAAATCGTACGTGGGACCCTTTGCGGCACTGGAGTAATGATGATGATGATGATGATGATGATGATGATGACTATATTTGGTAATATTTGAGTGCTTGCAATTAATTCTTACTTTATTCACACTTCATCAATTTAATATTAATCACACAACTCCACTTTTGTTAATAATCACACAACTCCCCCTTGTCTCAATAAAGTATAATATGTTATTCATATAGTTCCCAAAATAAACATGTCAGTCTGATTTGATTCGATATGATCTACCACATTAACTCTATTTCTGTGACATCTGATCTATTTAAAGTTATATTTTAAATTGAAATAATCTTTTTATGTTTGATTTGAAGTGACTTGGTCTATTATGAGTTGATTAGGTCTGATCGAACTAGATCATAAATAAATAAATCAGATTAAATATACTAATGAATTATAGAGATTTGGATGCTCTGCCGCACGGCAGAGGTGCCTTGCCAATCTCAGGGCAACAACAATAGGGGGAGGAGAGAGTTATGGGCTGCCAAATTTAAATCATGTGGTTGTAATAGCCACGCAGCCTACCTGATTGTCAAAGTTCGGCAACATTCAAATCTAAATTAAGACCATATTAGTGACAAGAATGAGACTAGATCTTTGGAACAAAAATTTTGTTTGTATACTTACTCTTTTATACACGCTTTTGTACCCACCGTCTGTGAGAAGACTTTTTCTTGTCTGTGAAGCCCGTTCACAATAAACAAGTCTTGTGTGTTTGTGAACAAGCTGCACAAAAAAAAGCCTTCTCACATACGATAGATATAGAAAGGTGTCTTTGGAAATTATTGCTTTTGTTGTCTTGAAAAACAAGGATGACACCTCATCCCTAAGGGCCCCCAACACTGACCGGACGGCACGATGGGAGGATGTAAATTGGACTATAATCACAATCTGACAGCTTTTGTTATCTTGAGCCGCCACCATAGGTATACTACGTAGATATAATCATAGAATGATGTCCTTCCCATTCCCACTCACACCCACAACTAAGTGCTAACGTACAGCCAATTAGACATGCCTGACTTCGAAAGCTCCCTTCCATCATCCCATCCCATCCCATACTTACTTAATTCTCAAGAAAATCAAATCAAAACTCTCAAAACTAGCTAAGCTTTGACCAAAATTAAAGCCACTCCCATCCCATTAACCCTTTCTTGCTTCTGATCCAAGTGATATGATCCATCTCATCTACTAGCTATATTGCTATAATAACATGTAATTTCATATACTGCACGTCTTCTGAAGTCTAGTTTATCCATACCAAATTTCAGCTAAAAATTCAATCGGGAAGGCACTCAAATAATTTCTTGAAGTTAACTGGGCAGTTCATACATATAAACTGCCCAGTTAACTTCAAGAAATTATTTGAGTGCCTTCCCGGTTGAATTTTTAGCTGAAATTTGGTATGGATAAACTAGACTTCATGAAAAACATGTTCAAAAAATTTCATCAAAAACTTCCACCGGGAAGTGCCCGAAATGCCCTCGGCCGGACGGAGCATCCCGTCAGGCCGACTGGACAAGAACGGGACTCTCTCTCTCTCTCTCTCTCTCTCTCTATATATATATATATATATATATATATATATATATTTAGGTTCACGTGAGAACTTAATCTTAGGAGAGTAAAAAAGAATACATCTTAACCATTGATTAAGTTTGATCTAACCGAATGATGATCTCTTATTAACGGTTAAACTTTTCCGCTTAGAACTCCGCCGTTAGTGTTTTAATGGTTTCACACTCTTTCCATATATTCCATGGTTTATGACTTTATATATGGATCACGACATAACATATCTTGGGTTTTATAATTCCAATTAATTTTATTACTGTATTCGGATTCATCTAAATTCTTAGGACTATAAATTGAAGGTGCATGCACCCCTAAATTAGTGTTAACTTCGAAAGTTTTCTTTTTTAATCAAGTATATTTTCTCTTAAAATATAGTTTTTTCTATGCACTATTATTGATTTTGTTGTGCTTTATTATTGTTTCATATTAATTTGAAGAAGAAAATATGTTACGAATTCTCTAATGACAAGTTGATTTTTTCTAAATTTTTCAATGCACATCGTGACATTGATATAGTTATTGTTAGAATCATAAAATTGCATAATTCTGCAATGTGAGTGCACTCCTAGGATAATAAAGTTGAATATTCATTTTTATTTGAAAAGAAAAATATATTATAACTGGGATGAAGTATTTGTCATGGAAGAGAGCAAATTCACACAAATATTGTTAAAAAATAATTGTTGACAATATGTGAATTAGAAAATCTATTTTCGAATCGTGAATTATTTTATATCACAAATGTGCATATATTTTAACTTTGCATATTCTAATTATAGATATGCACTTCTGTGAACTATATTGTGCGTCGTTTTTTGTTATTCTCTTTCTCACGGGAAGAAGTTTTCTCATATGATTTGGACTCTAAAATTAGGATCAAATGATAACACGATCTAAGATGAATAATGAGAAGTGTTAGATTTGAGTATTGTGCATTATTTGAAACATAAATGTGCACTACCACAAATGAGAAAATATGCATTTGAACCGTGCATTATTTTAACCATAAATAAGAAAATTCGAACTGTGCATTATTTTAATTACCATAAATGTGCATCACCATGAACCATAACGTACATCCCTTTGGGCCGTTTTCATTTGCATTGAGAGATAATAAAGGTGCACATTCATTTTCATCGTATCTGAAGTAGAAAATATATTATGACTATCTTCTCAATGAGGTGCTTTTCATGACTTAAACAAGATCACATAAGGTGCATATATAATAGTTCGATTACTAATAAATGTGCAGATAGAAAGGACAAAAGCATACAATAATAACTTAAAAAGTGCATGTTTACTTTTAATTGTGTACAAAAGCATACAATAAATGCACAACAATATAATTAATGATAAAAGTTCATAAGTTTATGGCATAAATGCACATTAGAATCATATATTTGCACACTGGAGTAAAAATTGCAAAATGTAACTAAACTGATGAGTAATATGTACTTCGTATCTGTTTTTTATATGAAAAATGATCATACTAAAACATTAAAACAAAGCAAGTTCAAGTGCTCCGTATAATAATTGCTTTGAGTGTGCGGTTGTTTCACGTGAATGGTTGACTTTAATTAAATTTGATATAACCGTCCTTTAAAATAGGAAAGTGGAATGTTGCCAATAATCTAATAACCGCCTTTAATGTGCACGTTAACTTGAAATATCACCGTTAGTACTCCAAACATTGACTTAATTTCAATTATGCCACCATCTAAAAACTAATTAGGACCGTAGATATCTCAATTTGGATGAGTGTGATTTATTCTTTTTTACTCTCCTAAGAGGGTGTTCTCACAGGAACCAACCCCTATATATATACATATATATATGTCACAATAGTATAACAGATGATTGGAGAATGAAATTACTTACTCACATTTGTGATATTAATGGTGTTATATCAATGCATAATATATGTTTTTTTTATATTGCCCTTATATTGAGAAGTTTTAGAAAGAGATATTCATATAATTCCTCACAATCAATACTAAAAATGTCACATTAGGAAGGGACTTAGGGGAGGTGTCCTCAACTAGGAATTCATAGGATTTTAAAAGATTAAGATTTTGATGGATTGATATGGAATTGTATAGAATCCGTGGGATTCTAATCAAATTCCATGGAATTTCAAATCCAGCTTCAACCCTAGATTTCTCGCCACCATGAAGCCTCAACCCAAAATTTCTCGCCTTGGACTTGTTCCTCTCACTCCAAGCTCTTGTTAATACTATTCTTCCCACCTTAAAGCCTTGCCGCTCACCAGCTTGGAGATTCCACTGTCAATCTGTTGTGTATTGTACTGAATGTAAGTAATTCACAACAAGAACTCAGTAGAAATGAAGAAATTGAGTTAACGAGATAGAGAAGAAGAAGAGATATTTATATTCTCTTGTATACATTATACGAACTATACAATCAGTTAATAGGTCTAACTAACTGTATCTAACTAATATTTTGTTAACTCCAATGTCAGCTGGATATTCTATCTTCTTCTTATCCACGTGGTCATGCTCTCGTGTAAGGCTCTGACTTTGAACAACGAAGCTTTGATCTTGACAATCTGGGACGGATTATGGAATACACCAATTCCAATCACTTTAGTCCTCTCTAGCTCTTCAAGGCATGCGTTTTCAATTTTGACCAGTAGAATAGGTCCTCTTTAGCTCTTCAAAACAGCAGTGTCTTATAATCGTAGAACATACCAGTAGAAAGAAAGGAAGAAGATCGGTCCAGAACATGAGTTATATGGGGGGCGGATATAGCTGCTTGCTTTTGTTTTGCTTCTCGACGGGAAATCCGTAGAAATCGGAAGGGTGTGCAAAGATTTTCAATCTTATTCTTCCGTTTGTATTTTAGGCTTTAAAATCCATGGAAATCCTTAACAATCCAAGAGTTAAAGAATCCTTAGGAATCCATGGACATTTTGAGGACAACATAATTCTTATACTCTGGGTTTAATGCACCAAACCCCTCGTGATATGTAAATTCGGCGCATTAGTCCCTTGTGATTTAAAAAATGCGTCAAACCCCCTTGTGTTTTGATTAATTATGCGCCAAATCCCTTCTAGAAACAAATTCAATTGTCAAATAAAAGAAAAATGATTAACATTTCGTATGATTCGGAGATTTTGACATATTTACTTGCATATTCAATCAAAATATTAGCAAAACTGAATTCCAAATGCGCTGACTTTTTATATATATCACGAGGGGGTTTGAATTGCTAGAGGACACTTTGTTAGGACAAATACATGAGGGGGTTTGAATTTCTATCACCCTTATAGTCTCCATACAAATACATGTTAGGACGACACTTTGTTAGGACAAATACATGAGGGGGTTTGAATTTCTATCACCCTTATATTCTCCATACAAATACATGTTAGGACACTTTGTTCTTCTTTGTCCTTTATTTTATCAAATACATATGCTGCTAGAGGAATACCGAAAAGGTTTTGAATTGCTAAAACGTCGATTGAGAAACAAATTTAGGTATAGTTGGATCAAAGTGAATGCGTATTTATCTTAGTTTGTGAGTAATAACAAGGAACATGAGCAAAGACCATCTAGAAAGTGTGAGAGTTTTTTATTTGGTGACATTTTATTTCTCTACATGCATGATTTTATCTTACAATTTCAAGGGTGTATGTCTTTTCTACTTGATTTTGTGAAGTGCGACGACGAAAGAAATTCGAAAAACTATAAAAATGTGCTTACAAAGAGATGTAACTTGTGTGTTTATTAAGCTCCTAAAATTTGTTAATATTTATTTATGATTCTCTAAATCATGTGATAAAAATTGTGATTTATGACTATGTTAATATATCAACATTTATAATAAATCTATATATCATCCCGTGCAACGTACGGGTGAAAAACTAGTATGTATCATTATTATAATACTCCTAATATAGTAATCTCGTAATTTATTTCGCATATATAGGTGCATGATGGGTGGTCATGGACCCACCGTAGAGTTTAAAGCTTGTTTTGCTCCATTAATGTTATTCTGTATGGACTTAATCATCCCTAAATTGATATCCAATAATGTATGTCTTTCTGAATGGGATGCTTAATTTTTTATGCCTAAGAGCATCTCCAATGGTAAAATGTGCACGGTGCACACGTGGCATGAGAAATGGCCACATAAATATTAGTAAATAAATTCTTTCTTTCCTTATTTGAATGATTTTATACAGTTTTGGTAAGTTTTTCTCCACAATGTCAAGAAGACCGTCTAGATGTTGACATTATTGTTGACATTGCAGGGAAAAATTTACCAAAATTGTATAAAATCATTCAAATAAGGAGATAGATAATTTATATGTTAATATTTATGTGGCTATCACTCATGCCACATGTGCAACGTGCACATTATAGCATTGGAGATGCTCTAACGATACATATATTGATTTGATTTCTTTCTAATTTGGATTTCAGTACTTTGTTCATGTAATTTAGTCCGTAAATTCTATCGTCATCCTATGGAAATATGTCGATAGGTCGAATTATAGATAGTGACCTAAGTATATAAACTAGGAACTATTGCTCCGTAAGTTATAAGATTATAACTAATCCGGTTGGCTGTTAGTTGTTTGGCTGTTAGCTGATCCTGTTGGTTGATTGATAACAACGGATTTTATTGGCTGTTTTGATTAGCTGATTGTATTGGCAGTTTGTAAAATGGTTTTTGATTAAACGGTTGTTTATAACCAGATGATAACTTTTTTTTTGAACAATGCGGCTTAAATTGATATAACAGCATTCAGCAAGGGAAACAGAAGATAAAGGGACCACTTCCAACCACCGACTCTCGAAACAGCCTTAGAACCAATCACCTTGTAAAAAGCAATATGGTTCGCTGATCCTGTAATGGGTCTATATGAGCCTAATGTGGCCAGAGTAAACCCCTCATCGCCCCCAACATAATGCAAGAGTCTGACAAAAATAAGCTTACATGACAAACAAAATAACATGTAGTTCGAAGTAAATTAAAACACAAACAAAGTAAAACAGAAATAGAAATAGTCATTCAAACCCTAGTCGCACAACTCCTCCATGGCGGCGGTTGGGGAGGGGGACGGATCAACATCTCTTCGTCTTCTTTCACCCGTAGGCTCCTCGTCCAGAATCAGATCGTCCTCAATAGGGTTGTAAACGAATCAAATAATTTGTGCTCGATTCGCGATTCGAATTCTTATAAGATGATTCGAATTCGGAAAATTCAAATACAAATACAAATAAGAATATTAAATTTGATTCGAGTTGTTATCAAATACAAATAAGAATATCAGTGTATTCGATTCGAATATTAATCAAATATATTCGATTCATAATAATGGTAATATTAACATCAATATTAATAATAATAGTAATAACACTATAATAACTTTTAAAAGGTCGCAATACCCTCAAAGTGCAGACCATATATACATTTTTGCATACAGATTCCAAGTCCATTTAATTTGTAATAAACCATAATATAAATACGAATACAAATCAATTTTTTTGGTTCAAATGTCTTTCAAATACAATAATTATGTATTTGATTTGAAAAATAAAATTAGAGTTGTTTGACTTTGATATATACAATTATCAACTTATTTCACACATTATGAGTATAATTTCTAATATGTGTGTGTTATGTTTATTTCAAAAGGTTTGAAATAGATTTATATACATTAATCATAAAATTAACTCACTTTAGTATATTGTGCACCATCTAAAAATGCATTGGTCCACTAAATTTAAATTCTAAAAACACATATTAAGTCATAGCATGCATTTACAACATAAAAAATAGGGAGTATTAGAAAATTTATTTTAAAGTGATATTTGACTAATATTAACCTATGCTTAAATTGATTCGATATTCGTATATGATTCGTTAACTATTCGTATTGTTAAACAAATACAAATATAAATCGAAATTAGTATTCCTTTCATATTTGAATTCGAATTCGTATTCGAAAAATTAAACAAATACAAATATAAAATCTCATTATTCGACTCGATTCGGTTCGTTTACAACCCTAGTCCTCATCACCCTCGAGAATCATATCATCACATTTGTTGACCATCTCCTCCATCTCCACCTTGCTCAAAGACCCTTCGAAGCACCGGTATTACTCTCGACGGAAAGCAGCGCCCGCGAATTCTTCTCACTGCCCGCACGTCCAAACCAAAAATAAGATCTGCACAATAAAAGAAAACAAAGAAACCACCGGCTGGAACAAGGAATCTGCAGGAGACAGAATCCGATATGCCAGAGGAAGAACGACGAAACTTAAAAACTGCCCATTCCAACCCTAATAGCTAGGGAGACGACCGCGGTAAAAAAACACATGTTGCCGATTGATAAGCAGAAAAAAGAACCAGCATCAGCTGATAACTTGTTAAATGACTATTAAGGACATGACTTAATTTTTAGTTAATTTAATTAATAATATAACTTTCCAGACCGTTTGTATTATTATTACTATTACTATTATTATTATTATTTAATACGGAGTAATACTCCATCTGTCCCGTTTAAATCTTTACACTTCCTTTTTGGGATGTCTCATTTACTCCTTTTACGTTTCCTTTTTTAGAAACTCCTTTCATACTAAATTGTCTTAACTACCCTTTATATAAAATATCTTACCCACCCACATATCTTAAGTCCTGATGGCAAAGCAACTCCAGAGCATGTATCCAGTGTTCTTCTTGACCAACGACGGATTCCTTTACCCAATATATATTACCTCTTCAATTTTTTAATTCATCAAGGCTGTTAATTAGAGATATATCTAAATCCCTGCAGCCTAAAGAAGAGATGGTTGACGGCTCTCTAGCGGCATCGCCAGAGAAGAAGTGGAGAATCGGCGACCAAATTGGAGGTCTAGCTCCTGGCGGCGACTGGGACTCATCAGTTACGTCCAACGGTGACAGATGAGAAGTTCGTGGCAGACACTGGGACTCTTCACTTGCATCCGACTCTGAGACTCCCGTCACATCATCGACCATAAGCTAGGCGATTGACCAATCGGGAAAGGCATTGTTTCCGATGTAGAATAGCGAGATGGGGCTTCCATGGTCACGACAGGTCAAAATGTTGTACGCGTTTGGGATGCCCGTGGGGCTTTGGTCGAACCAGATCTAGGGGGCAGCAGAGCTTGGAAATCGGAGAAGAAAGCCTTCTTTGGGGTCTGGCTTGCCGGATTGCTAACCAAACGAAGGTTTCTGTGGTCCGTACTTCCTTCTTTCCCATTTCGCTCTACAACCTGGGCGAAGGTTTCCGGCGTTGCAGCTTCTCTGTCTTTGGACACGGCACCGGTTGCCCGATTGTGGTTGGGGATGACGTGTTGGATGAACGACTAAAGATAAAGGGCAGAAAAGGTTTTATCTCTTCAATTAATTGCCCTCCTAAAAAACCGTTCCAAAAGCAAACGTAAAGATGTGTCCGGGACGGAGGGAGTATTTGTTACATAATGAAGTTAAGTGAGTATGGAAGGCAAAGCCGAAGCAATATGTTTTTGGTAGCCATTTAAAGCTTTTAATTATGTTTATATATAGTTCAAATGTACGGAACTGATTACTGAGCCAGGAGATGATTAACTTATATTCTCATTGATTTATCGGAGAAGAAAGCAATTTGGATGGAGAAACACAAATGGAAGCAAAAAGCAAACATCAAAATCCAGCCAATTGAAAATCAGAAACTTTGTTCATGAAAATTCATCAAATAAAAGGTGCTGTACTGTACATCCTGCCAATAAGGTTCATACACAAAGCCTAATGTATTAAGAAAATATTGACAGGCCTAAAAAGAACGCTGAAATGGCTCTATTATTGCAGTAGTAAGAAACAGGGGTAGATAGATTCAACTGAATAAATCAATAACAGAAAATGGTTATCTACAGTGAGGAGGGCAGAGCTATGGCTTAAAAACATTGTCATAAAGAGCATTGTTCGGCAAAGCATAAAGATGACTGCAAATAAATCAGTAAAGCTTTATCCTTGTGTTGATGGTGTCCCGACAAATCGGGCATGATTGAAGGCTTTGTCCACATTCGCAGCAAGTCTGCAAGGAGGAGAAGACATCTCACGGATGCACTCAACTAAACGGATTTTCATTTAGGGTCTCTGGATGGAGGAAAAAACTTTGCAGGGACCAAATGGAACAATTTTTAACACATACCAGTGATTTACATGTTATACAATTACATACTCAGTATTATGTTAATCTTTCATTTTTTATCGAATCCGAAATACTTCCTTAGTTTTTTAGTTGCAAAGCAAGACTTTGACCATTAATATTTAATCGGCTTTTACTAAAAATTATAAAAGTTCATAACTTGAAATTTTACATAGACTAATTTAATACTCCCTCCTCCCATAAAATTCTTCTCAGTTCAACTTGGATCAGAGTTTAACAAAATGGGAATAAAATGAAAATGTATGATTGTGGTTGAGTAAGAAAAATGTAAATGAATGTTAGCCACACAAAACTTTCTAAAAGGAGACATGGAAAGAATTTTTGGGACATCCCAAAATGGTAAGAGGGAAGAATTTTATGGGACGGAAGGAGTAATATTTTTCAAAATATGACTTTTAATACATAATAATATGGGCAAAGTAGAGAGTGCTAATAATATTGTGAGTCAAATGCTTGCAACTAATAAAGAATGGGCGTATAGTATATATATAAGTGAAACCCTCCGATCCAAACAGACCCTAAGGAAATACAGTACATGAATGAAGGAAATAAGTTACCTGATGTCCACAGCCAAAAGCCATATCTTTTTTATTGGTAATGCAGATTGGGCAAAGCTATAATAATAAATAATAAATATATAAGCAAAAGAGTAGAGCAGAGTAATCAATCAACGTAATGAATTTAATGAGCCTTATTTAGAGGTAGTTCCCCCAAAATTATAATCACCAGAAGTTATGCCACTTCCATTGTTAGGTCCTGAGCTTGAAACCCGGGAACTACTATAGGAAAGAAAAGTTGGAACATTTTTTTATGAAAATAAAAGATAATTTCAGACTTAATAGATTCTTTTTAAATGTTTATCAAACATTCAAATTCCTTTTCTAATAACTTTATTTCAATCATATTTCAATTGCATTTCCATTTCCCCAGCATGAGGAAACTAACTAACCTTATAATAGTTTCCATGGATACCGTTAGTCTAAAAAAGACGCAACATTCTATATTGAATCAAATACTAATTCTAGAAGAAAGTGTTTACATGGTTGTCAGAAGAACTTGCAGGTTGACTTGTGGAAACAGAGGAACCATGTCTAGCATATGAAGGTGCACTCGGACCAAAACCGCAACTTATTTGTGAAGGTTTTGATGTGTTAAGAGAGTTTGAGCCATAACGAGGAGGAGGGAGAGCAACCCTGTCTATTTCCTTCCCACGGCTTGCACTGTTTGCAAATCGCAAATAATTGAAAACAATGAGCATATATGTTCAATGCCAAAAAGTAGTTTAAACAATCTCTCTGTGTGTGTAACCAGGGGGGGGGGGGGGTGATCAAATTTGATTTTCTACCCCAATATATTGAGTTCCAGCGTAGCTCTATACTGAGAGGGAATTTCCATCAATGCCGAAAGGGCAAACTCCGCTTCTTTTCTGGTTCTATCCAAATTTTTTGCCATTATTTCTGTGAAATTAACAAACTAAAGGGGGGAAAAGAAAAAAAAGGTGTTACTTCTCTCAAAGCCTGCTTAAGCATCAAGGAAGAAGAAAATCAATGCTAAAAGCATATAAGCATAAGAAGATGTTTCCTTACTTGGAAATTGTCAAAGGCTCGTGCAGGAATATTGTCGTCGAATTCCCTCATCATGTCCCATGGTCCGTCACCAACTCCAACCAATATAATTGACAAAGGATACTGACTGATAACAAATAGCATGTTAGGTAAAGGGGCAGCAGAAGTGAGATAATAATGATATACTTTATACAATTAATAGGTAATGTTCACCTTGCTCTCACAATTGCTTCAACAGTTCTCATTTCTTGAGGGCTTAATTGACCACATCCCGTATCTACACTTCTCGTCACCTATCAATTATTAAATGATATCAAATTTTACAACAAACAACCACTTGAAGTTCTGCAACAATTATCTCAACTCATTGTCATCACTCATCACAGGATATTTCTCATACAATTAGAATTTACCTACGATGATGGTGGTTTTGATTTTCATCCTGGTAGTCCTTTGTAAGAAAATTTGTTTTTGCATGAATTTATACTGTTGGCTAATTTTCACTAAAGATTTTATTGTATGCCACTGGAGCCAACTTGTTGTCAGATTGAAGTGGTGATCACAACATATTTCATATTAGCCTGCGTGGTGGGTAATGTTTGGCTGAAATGGGTTGAATTTTGTAAAACGGAAAAGTGTGTGGTAACATCCATTCTAGACAAGTCAAAAGCTCCTTATTCTGCTGATAAGCACAATAAGCCAATAATGTTTACCAACGGAGCCAAATGTATGTGTGCCTTCAAATATGATTAGTGTAAATTTTAGCTTTCAACCCTGTATGTGTATTTGTATTTGTATGCTGAATGTAAATTTGAGCAACTACACCCACCATGAAGAAAAGTGTGTGTTTTGTCACTCACTAGCCAAGATGTTACCTGCCCATCAGCGATAATCAGTAAGACATGGTACTGTCCACCACTTTGTTCAACAATAGTGATCGCCATTTCGATAATAGGCGCAAAAGATGTGGGCCCTATATATAAAAGAAGAGAGAGAGTATGACACATTTATCAAATAAAAAAGGTCAAAAATGAGAGCAATTGACTAGAAGTATCACCGGCAAGTCGTAACTGAGGGACTAATTCTCTATATCTGCTCAATACTTCTTCAAATCCATTGCAAAACCTTTCATCCGAGAAGAAACTGAAAACTTCTTGGTCATGTGTGGAGGCTGCACATAAAATGACCATAGCATATATATATATATATATATATATATATATATATATATAGAGAGAGAGAGAGAGAGAGAGAGAGAGAGAAAGACATAATATAAGATTCTTTGTGATACACAAGCCCCAGAAGAAAATGACAATTTCTAAATAACAAAAGTACCATCTCCAAATCCAAAACATGGAATTAAGTTATCCTCGTCAAATTTTGACAATGTTCTACCAATGATAGATATTGCTTGTTCATAAGGATTTTGCTCATTCCCAATGTGATGCAAACTCTTTCGGTGGAATGACCTCGCACCTAATTTATATTTTGACAAATGTTAAATCTCACACTAGAACCATAAATAATGGGTTTTTCCTTCAAAATTTATTTATATAATCATACCTGTCCACTCGTTGCTCTTGGTGAAATCAATGCCAACAATTAAGTTTGATGACTCTAAACCAGCACGTGCAAGGGCATCTGTGACCTGAACAATGAAGGCAAAGGTGGTCCAAACTAGTAGGGGTGGCTTACTTACATACAATCATACAATCTTACAACACAGTCCCTCATTGTCAATTTGGTGTAACTCAGTCCCTCATTTCTTAAAAAGTTGTCAATTGAATCTGTGACACCATAATTATGGAGTCATAAAACTTGTACATTCACTCCTCTTGCATCTTATCTTTTTTGTGACTAAATAGACAACTTTTTATATAATTTAGGGAGTCGTTTTTCACATTGGCAAAAGGGCTGACTATACTGCAGAAGTGGGAATAAATGAGTGACCATAATAACAGTTCTCCCGAAAAGATGTGAACTTTATTTCTACCCCAGAAAGTTCTAGAAGAATAAGAGCATGTCCAATGCTACAACAAAAGATCTTTTATAATGTGAACAACTACAACTACTACACATGTCAAGGGCTGATCAGGTAGTGATAAATGTAGATATGTGTGCTTGTGTGGCACACACACATAACATTGCTATAGTTATTTCATATTGCTACAGCCACACAATTTCATATCTGATATACAATGAAAATAGAAATATTTCAACAAAAAATAATTAGAGAAAGCTATTGGCTTTCAACATAATAAAGAACATTAAAATTTTGAGGAAAAAAGAGCATTAGCTCACCTGATCTAAGGTGTGGTAGTTATCTTCAATTTTTGAAAATTTCCTTTCCAAACGTTTCCTTGATTCAGGAGGTGGGCCGCCACAGGTTTGGTTAGGAGGAGGTGATGCATAACTGTAGGTAGGCTGAGGATACGGTTGTGAATATCCATAATGGCCCGAATAAGAACCGGTGCTATATGATGCATACCGGCCTGAAGCAGCAGATGACCGCTTTGAGTTTTTGCCACCCATGAATTCTTCAGTCTAAACAGATTTTGAAACACCAAACACGAGTCAAAGATCCCCATGCCAAGGCAATAACCACTATCAAGCTAATAGTAAAAGCATAGACACGACTATGTCAACAAAATAATCAAGCAGACCAGGTTGCCAAATTGAAGCCTATAAAAATAGAGCAGTGAATATCACTTTTGGCAAGCTAATAGTCAATAGTCATCATTTACCACTTTGGTTCGAGCCATATTAAGGATGTAATGATAAAAGTATAGGAAAAGACTCCCAGATTGCAAGTTCCAGAATATTAAAGTATGAAAAAGAAATACTGAATTACAGGGAAAAGGTTTCTTTCAAAACAGCCATAGATTATTTTTATAGTGTTTCTTCTTTCTATTGAAATCAATTAATGACCAAAGTCACCAAATTGGGCAATTGTTTTACTACACCACTGGATAATTAGAATGATATTAGCAGATATTTCACACGAATTATATGCAGACATTGAAGTTGAAATAATGTACTCACTCACCACTCACCAGCAGTCCATGAAATTTTCCAAAGGTGCAATCTTTACGATTAATGAGAAAAACTAAAAATAAATCACAGAAAAAATACCACAAAAAATCGGACCTTTTTAATCGAGCTGTTCTTGACGGCGGAGAGAGAGGCAGAGGGAAGATCGAGGCCTGTGTATGGGGGCAGCAAAGGTAAAAGCTTTTCTGAGCGGTTTTTGTGTTTTACTACTACTTCGTCAGTGGGACCGACCAACAGTGCCTTCCTTAGTTTTTGTTTCCCAGCTAAATACGTTTCTCCGGTCTCCATTAAAGCTAGCTATTTGGCTTTAAATTCTACACTTTACGAATTTCTCATTTAAAAAATGTGTCACACTTTGCTCTATTATAAATTTATAATAGAAATTGCCCTGAATAGAAGTAAAAGAAATAATTACATAAATATGACCAAAATAAAGATGATTTACAAAAATATGACTAGTTAGTAGAGCAGTAATGAAATCATAGTAATTCATGTTCAAGTTTTGAACTTAAGTTACCACAACACTACGTTGTAGTAATGAATAGTCGTATTTATATAAATAAGTTTTATTTTAGTAATATTCTTGTAAAAAACTCGAAGTAAAAACCTTTTTAAATCCCAATATACATTGAGCATGTGCGGAATTCCAGCGAGGTCGTACACATTCTAGGGCTTACGTGCTGAGCTATCTGTTATGCATAGGCGCATAGCTATCTGGCAGCGACAGAGATTTAACGAAAAAGACGTGGACATAAAGGAGTAATAAATGAAGAATAATGAGATAAGTTAGAGGAGTCTCTTCATTCATCATGACTATACCTATTTAATGTAGGAAAAATTGACAAGAATAATCCCACCTTTCACTGGTCTTCTCATAATAATCCCACCTTTAAATAACCCCAAAATAATCACACCTTTGCACCTCATCTTCTTTCATTGGATCCTGACCATGTTTTTTACTCTTTCTTTGAAAATTATACAAATAATCTCACTTTTCACTTTTTAATTATATCCTTATAAATGTGAGATTATTTATATAAGATTTTTAAAAAAAGTAAAAAACTTGGTCAAGGTCCAATGAAAGAAGATGAGGTGCAAAGGTGTGATTATTTTGGGATTATTTAAAGGTGGGATTATTATGAAAAGACCAGTGAAAGGTGGGATTATTCTTATCAATTTTTCCTTTAATGTATCAGTTATATCTCCTTAGGCTACTATAGCTCTATGTCTACAAATCCTTCTTGTACTTAGTGCTGTGCAAAACCGACCCAACCCGAATGACCCGATCGGATTTATCCAATTTTAGGGATATGGGTCGGATTATCCGACCCAAGTAGTACAACCCGAGCCGGCGTTAGGTATTTGGACGGATAGCGGGCTTCGGGTAGGGTTTGAATATCAGCTACCCGACCCGCCCGACCACCCGAGATATATGGTCCATATATATACTACATATTACCCAACCCCACACCCATTAACCATTCGTTCATCGCCTCTTTCCTTCAAACCCTAAACGCCACCTTCTCACTTCTCAGTTCTCTAACTTCTCTCTAAAATCTGATTCTCTCAGACTTGGCCATCGTTGCCGGCTAGCAACCATTGTCGTATGAGTATTTGACATATGTCTTCGATGGCCGTCTGAGACGATTGAGTATTTCACTTCTCTAGTTCTCTCATTGTCTTTGACTTCTCGGTTCGTAATTCGTATTATGACTTATGTCTGTCTTTCATACTTGATATGTTGGTTTGTCTTCATCTATTGCAGTCCATCTGTGTTCTGAGAAACTCATAGTCCAGTGGAAGCCCATAGTCCGAAACTCCGAATTTCGAAACTCTGCCCTTCTGCAGTTCTGACTTCTGTGACCCAATCTTTTTTGTTGGAGAGTCGAGCATCACAGAGGTATAAAATTAATAAAACCAATGTTTAATGTTAATTGAATCCTTGATGATGAATTCATGTTGTTTCAGTGGAAGTATTAAGATTGAGACTATGACAATCGTAATCCCTTTTAATTGTTCACTAAGTATTGATTATATGCTGACTGAGTATGAATGAGTATTTGGGTTACGGTTTCTCAATATATCATTATGGCATGCGTTCTGATCTGTATAATTGTATATCCATAAGTGGAAGCTTGAATAGGGTATTGTTGTTTTTGGACTTTGTACATCAGAGTGATGATGAAATGGTTGTGTGTTGTTTATGAATTCAGAGTGTCAACACCTCAGAATGATGATGAATTGGTTATTAACTTATTTGGTTGATTTTTTTCTGAATTCTGAAAGTACAATGTCATGTACTCACGTTACCATGGGGAAGCTTATGATGTGCAATGTGTAACGTGTTGCTTATTTGTACATAACTTCACTTATGTTTTAATGAAAATGCCTTTTGTACTATGGTTCTCAAACGAGTAATGAGAGTTAATTCGTTTCTTCTAAGTATGTAGAGAAGTGATTATGCACACTGCATATTATCCTTTTGTAGATCATCTTGCTGATTGTTCCAGACTTAATGTATCATGTAATCATGTATGCTGTTACTTGACTTGTAATCTTACAAGTGTATGACATAAACACTATGATGAATGAATCATTGATGATGACTGCAGCTGATGAGTGGAAGTTACCCTCATATTATGTTTTGATGGTCCCGGATAGGGTAAAAGTCTAGAGGGGGGGGGTGAATAGACTTTTAAATCTTTTTCAACTTTTTGAAGTTTTTCCCTCTAGATGGATTGATCTATAATCTTGTGATAGATTAATAGATGCACAGCGGAAGTCTTTACCCTTTATGTAATAAGAGTTTGACAACTTTCTAATTTGGGAAGATTGGACTTAGATAGCTAGCAGTTGGCTTGGCAGTTAGCTTGGCAGTTGGCTAGATAGCAGGGAACTGTTGAGGTAACTGCTAGTGGAAAACAGTAGTTTGAAAGAGATGATTATATAGCCTTGTACAGAGTGATGAGGGCTAACTGAACATGTGTAGAAATGGAGAAAATAAGATGTTTTGACTGAGCAGGGGTCTGAGCAGTTGGGTGAACCCAGGAAACTGCTAAGCCGTCTGCTGCGTATGAATGAAATATCTTTGAGGACTGACAAACCACACCTTTTAGTAGTGATATTCAAAGCTAGTGTGAAGCAGTTGTCTCAAGGAAAAGTGAGTTATTAAGCAGTAGGATAAGCAGTAAAGTCAATTAAGACTACTGCTTAGGATGCTGCTGGCAAACTACGATTCTTTTAGTGAGAAGTGTTTGGTGTGTGCTTTGTTGAATGAATGTAGATCAACACACGATGTATCCTGGTTCAGAGGTGGTGTAATCCTCCTACGTCCAGTCCCACCCTATTTCAGATGGATTTCCACTAAAGTATTAAGCCCAATACACTTAGTGACAATCTAGCCTTTACAACGCTTAGGTCTAGATCGAAGGTTTTTCACAATGAGTATGACACCACTCAAAGTTACTCAGTCCTTAGACTTTTCTCTAATGATCCAGTGGGGATCAAAAGGTACTCTATCTAACTAACTACACTTTAGGATCCGAACAACTGTTCTCCTAAGTGTTTACAACCACTTGTGAAATATTACAAGAAAGTTCTAATCTCCAACTATGAACTAAGCTCTAAAAATATGAAAGTGTTGATCTAATCTAAGAGCTTAGTGAAGCATGAGGCTAAGCAGAGAGTAAAGTTGAGTTTTGCACTTTCTCTTTTGCTAGATAGCTCGAATATGCTTTTGATGAAGGTATTTCTCTACTTAGGATGCTCAAGCTTGTTTAGAACTCATGCTTCTACCTATATTTATAGGTCTTCATGGTTGATTAATCTCATCCGTTGGTTGAGATGGATTAATCTTGTGTGTTGAGGGTCTGGCTAGGACGAATTGTACATTTGTCTTCTTGTGCAGGAGCTTTTTATCTTTTAGTTTTCTGTCTTGAATGATTGGGCTGCGGTATGGGTGTGTCTCCAGCCGCTGCAGCTTCACTCCAAGAAATCCTCCCATGCTGTAGGACCGTGTATTTAATGCTGGTCAACTTTTGTCTTCCAATCAATATTCAATGTATTCGAGCATCTCAAATGTGACCTATATTTAATCTTTGAGTAAAATGATATATGCCGGTAGGATTTAAATATCCTATGAAGGTAAAAAGTTACCTTATTGCATTTTTATGTATCCGGTAATATATCATTAATCTTAAAGATTGTACATTTATTTTTGTCACTTATGATTTAAATTTAAATGTTACTTCTGAAAATAAGACTCAATGTACATTTGTTTAGTATAGTGGCATCATCAAAATCTATCAAAATTGGAGACTTAACATGTTTGTTTTCTGAATGTACAATGTCATGTCATAATGTGGAAGCTTATGATGTGTAATGTGTTGCCTATTTGTACATAACTGCACTAATGTTATGATGAAGAAGCCTTTTTGTACTCTAGTACTCAAACGAGTAATAAGAGTTCACCGGTTTCTTTTAAGTCTGTAGAGAAGTGATTATGCACACTGCATATTATCCTTCTGTAGATCAGCTTGCTGATTGTTCCAGACTTGATGTATCATGTATGGTGTTACTTGAGTTGTAATCTTACAAGTGTATGACATAAACATTATGATGAATTGATGATCAGTGGGAGCTACCCTGATAATATGTGACTTTAACAACAACATGATTATGCAACTCCCAATGCAGAGATGGAAGGTCAAACTCCTGAAAGTGAGAACATATCTTTATCTGGATCTCAACCTCCTTTGAGTCAAGAAACAGTGGTGGAAGCTGAAATTGGTGATCCTAACACTACCAATGACCCAACTGCAGTCACAGCACCACCTCCTGTTTCTGGACAAAAAAAAAACAGGTTGAAGTCAGATCTAAGATTTGGGAGTACTTTACCAAGATTAAAGATAGAAAGGTGTGGTTATTAAGGGAAAGTGTGATTACTGTGCCAAAATATATTGTTGTCACTCAAAAAACATGGGACTTCCTCCATCATAAATCACATGCTTAACTGCTAAAAAACCCTCATGTTAAAGACACTAGACATGCCCTCTTAACCTTTCAATCAGTCCCTCCACAGACAGGTCAACCTTTTGAAAATATTGGGGGTCATAGGAACATGGGTCTTTGATCAAGATGCTATTAGGAGAGCTCTAGGAGAAATGGTAATCACTTATGATCTTCCTTTTAGATTTGTAGACATACAAGGTTTTAGGAAGTTTGTTTCTGTAGCATGTCCTAGATTTCAAATTCCTTCTAGGTGGACAATTTCTAGAGACATCTATCAAATATATCTTGATGAAAGACGTATCCAAAAAAAGATGTTCAGGGAACACAGTTAAAGAGTCCATATAACCACTGATACATGGACCTCTGTACAGAGGATAAATTACATGTGTATAACTGCTCATTTCATTGATGATCAGTAGAAGCTTCAGAAAAGAGTCGTTTCATTTGTCCCTGTCACTTCTCGCAAAGGGGAGTACCTAGCTAAAGCCCTAGAGAATTGCTTGCTTGAGTGGGGTCTGGGAACCATTTATACTGTGACTGCTGATAATGCTAGTAGTAATGATACTGTTGTTGGGTTTTTTAAGAAAAAAAAATTGATATCCTGGGGTGCTTCTTATGTGAAACTAAAGTATGTTCATATGTGTTGCATTGCACACATCTTGAACTTAGCTGTCCAAGATGGCCTTAAAGATGTTGACACTTCTGTCATGAGAATTAGGGAAGTTGTTAAGTATGTTAGGAACTCACATGCTAGGCTTCAAAAGTTCAAAGATATATCTAACTTGATAGGAGTGGAAGTTAAGTGTGGTCTGCACCTGGATGTTCCAACTAGGTGAAATTCCACTTACCTGATGCTTAAATCTGTTATTTCTAATGAGAAAGTGTTTGAAGCCTATGATGAGAATATAAATTGGACAAGTATTGGGGTGATCCTGAAAAAATGAACTCATTGATCTTATTTGCAAATGTGTTAGACCCTAGGGACAAGTTTGAGTATATGCCATTTCAGCTCAATGCTTTATATGGTGACACAAATGGTGCCTTGTTTTTTGTCAAAGTGAAGTCTGGCCTCATTGAGTTATATGATGATTATGTTGTTACTTACTCTGATTGTGTTGGTGGAAGTTCTAATTCAAGTTCACATAGTGCTGCATCTGTGGAATTTAATAATGCTGAGAACATGCCAGTGTCAAGATTTAAGGCTGAGCTAAAAAAAAGAAACTAGAGAGTGGTCAGTTAGGAGTTAAAAAAATGAACTTGATATCTATCTTGAAGAGTCAATAATTGAGGAAGATATGGACTTTGATATACTGAGATGGTGGAAGTTAAATAGTGAAAGATTTCCTATTCTTTCTAAGATGGCTAGAGATGTACTTAGTATTCCAATATCCACAGTAGCTTTTGAATCCACATTCAGTACAAGTGGTAGGGTTTTGGACTGTTTTAGAAGTTCTTTAAGTCCCAAAATTGTGGAAGCCCTTGTTTGTGCACAAGATTGGTTGAGAATGGCTAACCAGCCTATTTCAGTTGAAGAAAACATTGATGATGTAGACAAATTAGAAAAAGGTATAATTGTTGTGCCTTTTCATTTATTTATACATAATTTGTAATATAATGTTGTCATTTTTCAATTCTAACATTTGTCTTTTTTTATATAGAATTAATAGATGGAAATATTGGTAGTGCTGCTACTGGGGCGATCCTCTATTACCCCATTAAGTGTACATTTTCTGTTTGCATTGCTATTTTTTAACATGAACTCGGTGCATTAATTCTATTTTACATATCAACCTACTAATTATGGGTTGTTGATGCATTTCATATTGAAATTGTGACTCTGACTATGATGCCTCATTATGGAAAAAACTATTATGATGGAATTAAGATTCCAGTGCCCACTTGGTACAATGTTATTGGCCTCTTATCTATTTGTCCCTTGGTCCCTTGGTCCCTTGGAAAGCTTGCATGGTAAACCACTTTTATGTTACAGTTCATACATATGAATAGACATTTGGCAGTGATGAATGTTTCCAGGGGTTTGAGTTTTGACTTTTTACTTTTGAGTAATTATCCCATGACTCATTGAGGATTGTGTTGGTGTTAATCTTGTTTGGATTGTATGCCCATATCCTTTGTGAGATCATATGTGAGATAACATGGAATCAATCTGAGCCTAACTTTGCAACTTCTTTAAAATTGTCATACCTTAAACTGTTTATGAGTATTTACCTCTATCTCTACACTTATATAAGCATGAATATTGTTAGGGGTATAATAGTCATTAAAAAATGTTTGTGGTTCTTGTGTGCATCGGAGAATTGTACCATATGCATATTCAATGCACACCTGGACGGCTCATGCACAAAAAAAACTGACGGAGTCATTCAACATCTTGTTCCGTTTCGAATTCAAAGTATGTATAATGTGTTGCTACGTATATTCCACATGGCCAATTAATACTACGGAGCATTTAAACGTTTAAATCTTTCTTTCTTTCAAATCTAATTCTCACTTGATCATCTTAGCTTCTTCATCCCCCACCGCTGCTTTTCAGATGACTGATGTGAGCAAGCACGGTCAGCATCAAGAATGTTTCAGCCGCCTCTGCCGCTGAAATAGTGTGGAGTGAGCTTTACTGTTTTAGGAGAAAACTCAAGGAGAACGTAACACCATGATCGATTATGGGATCCAATCCATATAATATTTCTATTAGGTAGTGATCGAGTAAAAAAAAGGGGAAATGGAAACTAATAATCCAACCTTTTAGCGGTTTTCTTACAATAATCCAACATTTTGGTTATTCATGAATAATCCAACCTTTGGACCTTATCTTCATTCACTGGTCCTTGATTGGTTGATGACCTGTTATTCGAAGCTATTTTCTTATCTTTGCAAAATATTATCTTTGTGAAAGATGAAATTTATGGTATAATGATTTGCAAAGATAAGAAAATAGCTTCGAATAGCAGGTCATCAACCGGTCAAGGACCAGTGAATGAAGATGTGGTGCAAAGGTTGGATTATTCATGAATAATCAAAAGGTGGGATTATTAAAAGAAGATCGCTAAAAGGTTGGATTATTAGTTTCCATTTTCCCTAAAAAAAAGGAAGAAGATGGTGAATAGTGTATTGGAATGTAAATATTAATTATGGATTAATTAATTCCATAGAATAAATTAAAAATTATTAGGATATTTGGTCTCAATTACTTTTTAATTTTGTCTTCTTTTGGCTCATCATTTGTTTCTCTAAATGTAAAGTGGAAGGGTATGTTATTGAAAAATAAATGTCCAATTAATTCCAATTTTACATTTCACGATTCCAATTATGGTATGTGTGAGTGAAACTGAGAAATAAGAAATGTGTGATACTTTGGGAAGGAGGCTCACAACTTTCACTTTTTGCCAAATGGATGTTAATTAGTAACCACTAAAATAAACTCTAGAGAATTTATTTTTTGTTTATTGAAAATGACAGAACAAGTTACAAACATTTAAACAGCTGCAATGTTCAAAGAAAATGTATGCAATATGAAACAACCTAATTTAAGGAAATTTGCATCACAATACATGTAGATTAATAACGTTGATTTTTTTTAAATAAAAAGAGTATGTTTTATAACATCTTCATTTAAAAAATTAACGAGCCTATTTTCGAATCAAGTACAAGCAGGGAGGTGGTATGTGGCACATGCTTTCTTTTGTGAAGCTCCCTCAATCACATCCCACAAATAATTAACAAGAAATTATAATTCGGAAGACATATTTAAACTTGAATGACAAAATTTGCCAAAACAAGACCCTGTCTGAAAAGTGTATGTGACATATGTCTCTTTGTTTTGAAACTCCCTCAATCACATTCCACAAATATTTAACAAGAAATTATAAATCAGAATACATATCTAAACTTTGTTGACCCTGTCTCAACATTATATACTTATACTATATCTAAGACTCCTAATTAGATTAAGTATAGTACATGTGGCTGTTAGGTCAAGTTTGTCATTAAGAACCGCGTTTATTTGTTAATATGATGACCAATTATAGTTAAATATTTTAAGTGGGTTTGCTTGGACTATGCTATGCATGAATTATCTTTTCTATTGCATAGGTGATCTTTGTCCTTTATTTACTATGTATAATTCTTGCATTGACCAGTCGTATGAATAACTCCTCTCCCTCTCTTGGTTGACATTCCCAAGCTAAGTCGATTAACAGCACCGCCAACCAAGAAAGCTCCTTCAATGTTCCTCCCCACCCATCCAAGGTCTATGTTGCCTGATCCCCTACTCCCTCGATCTATTTACTTTAATCCTTCTTAGGCCTAGGTCTTTTAACCGGCTTATATGTTTCTACGATCTCAATATGCACTTATTTAAGTGATGCTACAAATCTACATCCAAGAGCTTTTTTATTTATTTCTTCATAATTGAATATAACAAGGACAAGCGTACAAAGTTGGAATCATATGAATCCCTTTTGCCCCTATAGAAAATATTATCAAGAATCCATAACCTCAATGTTTATTTGACATGTTTATTTGACATTTACACTGGTTGTAATAATCGATTTTTCAAGAATCCAAGTATTGACATATACTTTTTGTAAAGATATGATTTTTTCTATATTGAAATAGTTTATTCATATTAGTCATATATTAACCCATATTATCCCCATAAATTGATATGCATGTAATAGTCTTGGGCATTTAAACGAACGCGCATCGCGCGTTGATAAACTAGTAGTTTACTTAAACAGGATGAAATATCAAATATGTTAATTTGATGGTTTCGGGTCTGGATTGTTCACTGTGGAGCATGAAGTATTCAACAAGTAATCATCTTGTAGTGGTATGCTGATGCATGTTAAGCTTGTATTAAGTCTGAGTTTATATGACATAGAATTGAATTGTCATGTTCTCTTTTAGTCTTTCTTGTGACGCTATTAACATGTCAGTATGATATATATGATATACTTCGTATTAATTAATTTGGTAAACTGGCAACGATGAAGCTTCCACTCATTACTGAATCTAAGGGGTTTAAGGTTGTCATTGCTCTTTCAGTTCATAAGTGAGAACTGAAATGGTAGCAGATGCCCCCTATCCTTTATGAATGATAATAAGCATTATCAGCCATCTCATTATCTTGTATAATAATTTGGGTCTTTGGATCCTTGTAAAAAGAGTTAAATTGTTTGTTCCAAGTATTATTTTCATAGTATACTCAAATTCTTTGTGAATTTGATACTTGTTTATGTCTTCTATGTTGTATCCAGGTAATCAACTTGTTAAGTGTTGGCATATTCAAGTTGGGAAGTGGTCAAGTACTCAAGTGGGAACTTCTGATTTTACCTATTTGTAATTTGAAATGTCAGCTTGTAATATTTTTTTACTAGTATTCTAGGCTGTCTAACAGTCAAACTTTTATAAGTTTATAACATTGTAATTTTTGTTACATACATGTTAATTGGTTGACATCTTTGTCAATGGTCACTTCTAAATGTGGCTAATCTGCAAGTTTAATGTTGTTTTGGTTTGGCTAACTCTGTAAGTTTGAAGTTGTAAGATTTCCATTTTGGTTTGCAAACTTGAAATTGTATTTAAAGTTTGATTTTTTATTGCTGATTTTGTAATCCGATTCAACCCGAAACCCGGACCCGAATATAACCCGAAATTAAAAAAACCCGATTATTAGTTATTTTTTAATGCATAGGATCGGGTATCCATTCAAGTCACCCGAAACCCGAAAGGGTCTTGTGTTTTTGAACCTGCCCGACCCGAACCCAACCCGTGCTCACCCCTACTTGTACTTACCCTAAAACTGTTCCACTTTTCCAATTAGTAAAATATTGTCTTACGCTGCCCAAATACTCTTTTTTCAGTAGGTTAGCTCTCGTAATTGTAATTAAACTCCATCATTTGGTGCTCTAATTTAGTGCCGATTTATGATGAACATGATAGTTGGATCACATAGTCACAATCGGGCTTGCAACAATCAATGTGATGATAGAATGAATCAAGTCATCATCGAAGCGAAGGATCTCATTCACAACGCAGTGATTTACGAAGCCAGAATGAGAACGTGTTGACACCAGACAATTTGACGAATCGTCTGCATGGTGTGGGGAGTTACAGGCACCCAACAACTCGCCCATAACAATATCGAACGCGGACGAGGACGTTGCGTTCCTAAGTGGGGGTGATTGTAATACCCGAGATTAATTTAAGAGGATTAATAATATTACTCATATCAACACAGGTGCATCTCCTTTTGAGGGAGATCATTCGCTAAGAACTCCAAAGTTAAGCATGCTTGCTCGGGAGTAGTCTTGGGATGGGTGACCCCCCTGGGAAGTTTCTCAGGGTGCGCATGAGTGAGTACAAAGTGCGCGGTAAAGGCTCGTGATGGTTTGTGAGGACAGTACTAGAAGTCCGGAGAGGTCTGGAGTAACTACCCTGGGTCCTGCGGGGCCGGGGTGTTACAGATTCTCTGTAACCCTGGACGGGCCAGGGCGGGAATTGTATGATTCCTTGCCCGACAGAAGAATACAGAACTTTCACGAAATGGCCCAAACATTCATTGCACGGTTTGTCAGTTTGAAGGATCACAAGAATTACTTCTCTCACCTCCTAGGAGTCAAACAAAGGCGTAAGTGGATTGAGGGATGAATCAGTGAAGGTTGAGGGCCTAGATGACAAAGTGGTTGTGGCCATTTTCACCAATGCCTTGACGCCGCAAGAACTGGGAGTTTGTACGACTGCCCCTGACCTCACATGAGGAGACCTTATGACGGGCCGATCGGCAAGCGAGGGTGGAGGAGGCGGAGAGAAGAAAAGGGGAAGAAGAGGATGAAAAGCCTCAAGCCAATGATGGAAATAAGAAGAATACTGAAAGGGAAGCTAATGACCCAAATAAGCGGAGTGGGTTTAAGAGAAATAAGAAGGGCTGGAGCAAAGGTAAATTAGAGGTGCCTGATGGATCGTTATCCAGTCAATCAGAGTTCTCCCCATTGATACATCCGATGAGCACAGTCCTGGATCACCAGTTAGGCCACCCGGGTGAAAGTATTGCAAATTGCACAAAAGTGACACTCATGAAACTGATGAGTGTTATGTGTTAAAGAAGTATGTATGTGGAGAGGCTCATTCGAGCAAGACTTAGATCATTTCGTAAAGAAAAATCAGCAGGGGCCACCCCTTCAAAGGAAGAGCGTCTGGACCAAGAGGGAAGATGAGCAGGCTTCAACCTCCAAGGAGAGAGGCTAGAGCCCAGTTTGAGGACGGTGATGAAGGGGAAGATCCTGACCGGCAGAAACGTCCCCATGTTAATCAAATCTATGATGGACATGTGGGAGGAGATACTGTCGAGGAGAGGAAGAATTGGAGTTGTCAATTGTTCATTGGTAAGATTAATCGATTCCCGACAGAAAAAAAAAACAAAAAACGGGAAACAATTAGCTTTACCGATGATCATCTACCTCCTTGTCCTCCCCCACATAGGGATTCCCTGGAAGTGAAAGATGGAAGTCATGGACGTAATAGTCCATAGGGTGCCGGTAGATAATGGCAGTTCAGTAAATATCCTCTACGTGGATACCTACCTGAAGATCGGCCTCCAGAAAGAAGCTTTGAAACCCGTCAAGACTCTTCTATCAGGATTCACGGTAGATGTTATCGAACCAGAGGGAGTAATAACCCTCACGGTCCAGATCGGATCAGAGCCATGTGCGCGACCAATTAAGGTTGACTTCGTGGTAGTGCGGTTACCCAGTGTTCATAAGGTCATTCTCGGCAGACCGCTGCTAGAAGACCTAGGGGAAATAATATCCCAGGCTCACTTGTGCATGAAGTTCTGTACATCAGCTGGGATCGGAGCAGTGAGGGGTGACCAAAAGATGACAAGAAGTTGTTATGTGAGGTCTTGCAAAGCTCACGACAGAAACGACGAGAGGATCAAAGCCATTGAGCAGGACCTGTCCATATACGAGGAAGGGCAGTTTCGAGCTCAGCTTGTCTCAGAGATGGAGGAGGTCAACATTGACCCATCCAGGACAGAACGTCGGATTAAAATTGGGGCAAGATTGCTTGCCCTTCTTCAAGCAATGATAATCAAGGTTCTGACAGAATTTAGCATAATATTTTCTTGGGTACCTGAGGACATGCCTAGACTCAACCAAAGCATAGCCGTCCACCGGCTGAATGTAGATCCAAAGGCCACCCCCGTGAAACAAAAAAAGAAGGTACTTGTCGCATGACAAAAAGGAGTTCATGAAGGGGGATGTAAGCATGCTACTCGGGATCAAGCACATTAAAGATGTACAATATCCAGAGTGGTTGACCAACATTGTCCGGGTGCCAAAACCACCAACCTGAAGGATGTGCGTAGACTATACCGACCTAAATAAAGCTTGCCCGATTGATCCTTTCCCACTGCCGAGCATAGATCAATCGGTGGTTGAGACCGTTGGATATGAGATTTTATCATTCATGGATGCCTTTCGAGGGTATCATCAGATCTCTATGCACGAAGACGACGCAGAGAAGATCTCCTTTATAACCTTGGAAGGTGTATTCTGTTATCTTGTAATGGCTTTTGGTCTTTGGAACTCAGAGGCAACCTACACCAGGATGGTCGCTCAGTTCTTCAGAATTGTTCTGGAAGGAATACGGAGGCCTACGTAAATGACATGGTAGTCAAAAGTCAGAAAGCAGCAGATCATGTCTCCGATCCCAGGGAAGTGTTTGGAATCATGAAAAGGGTTAATCTACGGCTGAACCCTAAAAAATCCACCTTCGCTGTACATTGTGGGAAATTTCTGAGATTTATGGTGATCCACAGGGAATTAGAGCCCAACTCGGAGAAAGTCAAGGCGATTTTGGATATGGAACCTCCCCAAAATGTGAAGAAAGCTCAAATCCTTATAGGGAGACTAACAGCCTTGGGGAGATTCATATCCAAGTTATCACAGAAATCATTACCGTTTTTCCATATTTTGAATAAAGCAACATGTTTGAATGGATTAGGGAATGCCAAAGATCCTTTGAGGACCTCAAGAATTATTTGCAATCAAAACTCTTGCTCAGTAAGCCTTGATCAGGGGAAACACTCGTCTTATACCTTGGAGTATCTCAAAGTGCAGTCAGCTCTGTCCTAGTGCGAGCAGAGGGGAATGTACAAAAACTCGTGTATTACATAAGCAAAGTTTTGCATGGGACCGAGCTCAGGTACCCCGCCCTAGAAAAGACAGCCCTGATAGTGTATGTGGCAGCCAAGAAGCTTGCCCATTACTTCCAAGCTCACCCGATTAAGGTCATGTCAAACCTCGGAGTGGAATCCTCTTCAGGACAGCACGTGTGGTGAAATGATCACTCTTAATGAGCCAATATCAGGTGAGCTTCCAGCCAAGAACAACAATCAAATGCTAGGCACTGACAGATTACGTGGTGGAATGCATTGCACAATACATGGCTACGAAGAGGCGTCGTGATGAGGAGGAATGGATGACCCTCACGACTGATGGATCGTCGTCAGGATCCAAAAATTACGGAGGAGGGGTGGTCCTCATCACCAGAGAATTTCAAAATGTATTATGCTCTTTGATACTTGTTCCCTTTATAAAACAATGAAGTGGAATATGAAGCTCTACTCTCCGGCCTCAGGATTGCCAATCACTTTAAAGTCCAGAAGTTGAGGATCAAAAGTGTCTCAAATTTGGTAATCAAACAACTTAGAGGTGAGTATGAGGCTAAAGAAAAACGAATGCATAAGTATAGCGATGCAATTCTCGAGCTCATGAAACATTTTGAGCAATCCAACCTGGTATGTGTCCCAAGAGCCCAAAACGGTAAAGCATACATCCTATCTAAATTAACGCAAGACGCACCTGAACATTTCACCCGCATTGTTAGACTAAAAGAGCTGGACAAGCCCAGTATAGAGACTACAAAAGGCCAAGAGGTGATGTCTATCAGACCTACGCCAAAGTGTTAAGTCGATGACCTGATAAGATATAAAGAGGATGCGACACTACCAGATGATGAAGATGAAGCTAGGTTAGTCAAGAGACGATCTCCAAGCAATGGGGTCCAGGATGGGAAGCTTTAACAGCGATGCTATAACAGTGTGCTACTCAAGTGTTTAAGGTCGGAACAAGCATAACAAGTGGTGAAGAAGTTGCATGTCGGGATCTGTTCATCTCACCGAGGGTATTTCTGATCCACAATAATGAAGGATTGCGCTGACTTTGCACGCAGATGTGAGGTTTGCCAAAAATTCTATGTAAGTACTGGGAGACCTGCTACACTATACACACTCATTACCACTACAGTTCCCTTCTCCATGTGGGCAATCGACCTCGTGGGGCCTCTTCCTCAAGGCTCAGGGGGTCGGAATTTGTTATTGTAGCAATTGATAATTTCACTAAATGGGTGAAAGCAGAACCTATGGTTACGATAACAGTTGCACAATGCAAGAAGTTTGTGTGGAGGAACATTTCTTTTCGATTTGGAGTTCCCATGCAGATCATCCCCAATAATGGAAAGCAATTTGACTCAGAACCTTTTAAGGATTTCTGTGGAAAATGGGGAGTGGAGGCCAGCAGGACATTCGTAGCCTATCCCCAATGTAACGGGCAGGTGGAGAATGCAAACGGAACGATTGTAAGTGGCCTTAGAACGAGCTAGAATTCATGGGCACGACTTGGGTGGATGAGCTAAACAACATACTTTGGGCTTACCGAACAACCCCAAGTAAAGTTACTAGAGAAACTATGTTCGCCTTAACCTACGGGTTTGAGGCACGAGCTCCTTTCGAAGCAATAATGCCAAGCAGAAGAATGGAAGATTATGATCAACGGAATAATGAAAAGCTGCTAAGAGTCGAGCTACACCTAATTGAGGAAGGAAGGGATCAAGCATTCATCAGGGCTGAAAATTAAGGGCATCAAGTGAAAGAGTACCACGACGCCAAGGTGAGACCCAACTCATTTTATGTTGGGGACTTGGTCCTCAGGCGAAGGTCTGCTAGCCAATCTTTGGAAGGTGGAAAGTTTGCCAAAAACCGGGAAGGACCCTATAAAATTAAATGAATTGTTGATCGGGCCGGGCCTGGAACATACAAACTATGTATTCTTAGTGGGAACCTGGTAGACAGGGTCTGCACTCTAAACATTTGTTGAGGTTACCAGTAAGTTTGTACCTCTCCTATGAAATTTTACTAAAATCAAATTTACGATTCACAATGTTTACACTTGGTAAAACTTGCAAAAGTTTCTTAACCAGTCAGAGCCCAAAAAAAGGAAAGGCCATACCAAATTGGTACTCGCAAAAGACGAAGTATGGTTCCGAAATCATCCGTTCCGAAGCTCAAGAACAATCTTTCTCAAGATTAGAGCAAGAATTAACAACGTTTCTCAAGGTTAAACAACCTTTATAAACAAAATCAGAACTTCCTAATAGGAGAGACAACCTTTTTCAAGGTTAAAACGACTTTACAAGGTTAATGATGCATTAAGGAATTAATTTCGCATCGGAGGGCTTTTTAAAAATGAACCCCCACAAACATAAGAGGTTGATTGTACGGTGGAACCTTAAGAATAGGCGAAGTTCATTAACACGAGACATTTTTCAATTTTAAAAAATAAACATGTAAATACATTTCCCGACCTACATAAAGGATTATTTGTGTGTTTGCACACAAAGGCTCTTTCTCTCTCTAGGGTGCGTTTCCACCACTAGGATTTTTTCATCCGCTATCGTTTGTAATGAGGAGCAGCCGCCGTAGGCGGGCTTAGGCGTACAAGATTTCTTCTTCCGCCATCAATTATGCAGTTTTCTTCTTCTTCTTTTTCTCTGGCGAGATTAAGCGGAGGGAAGAGGATGCTTGGTCTCCGGCGGTTGAAGGTTGTGCATGAACGGAAGATGGATGCTTGGTCTTTGACGGCCAAAGATCATGGATGAAGTGTGGGGCTAGAAGGTAGAACAGATCTGGACAGATGAGGTTTGATAGAGAACATGATGAATAAGAGGCAAGGTGAGGAGAAGCTACAGTACGGCTGGATCTCCCCCTATTGAACGACCGTCATGTAGTGCAGAAGAGTCTAGGGTTTGAAAGCATCTCTTTAATTTTACTATTTGCATGCAATTTATTTTTCATGATCAGACTGCTTATTTTTCTGTTGGTTACTTTTATTATTGTAAGATTCTTGCGTTAAGATTGGGTGATGAGAGGTCTGTTTTAACCGCCGTTGGCTCATTTATGGTCATTATATGATCAACGAGTTATATTGCTTTTTTGAAGTTGATTGACTCTAAGTCTGGTTTGAGAGTTGACGATTGTGTGTAGTCCTTTTATCGTTTAACTTCCTATCTGAATGACTGAATGCTAATGTTGTGATATCAATTTAAGCTTCTCCCTTCCAAAAAACTGCATAGGGATTTGCGGGAACCAAAGAGGCTCTAAGGGAGTGTTTGTAACAGCTTAAAAAAACACTTCTCAACTTTTGATTTAAAAAAACACTTATTTGCCAAACACTACCAATTTTTACTTTTACTACTAATCACTTTTTTCTTACATCTCCAAAAAAAAAAAAAAAAAGAGTGCAAAAACTCCCTAAATATGTTATCCACGCCGAGAGTGTTTCAACCGCATATGCCATTCTCTCCCAGACACTGAAACACTTGGACCATCGATCTTCACCCTATCTATCGACTTGTTGTGCTCAAATCACATACCAGCAGCGGCTATGACTTCGATTTCCGCCGCCGCGGCTTCCCTCACTGCCAAACTAGTGTGCCCTTTCGCCACTTCTTCTTCATCCTCCTCTACCACCTCCATTTCCTCAAAACCCTCCAAGCTTACCCTGTCCTCTTCGTTTACACCGACTCTCTCCACCACATACTTTCTACACTATCGTTCCGCCGCCGTCCGTCACCCTCGATTGAAGGTTCACGCGGCCCGTGGGAAGTTCGAGAGGAAGAAGCCTCACGTCAACATCGGTACAATCGGTCACGTCGACCACGGGAAGACTACCCTCACTGCTGCGCTAACCATGGCTCTGGCCTCCGTTGGCGGGTCTTCGCCGAAGAAATACGACGAAATCGACGCCGCACCGGAGGAGAGAGCGCGAGGGATAACTATCAACACGGCGACGGTGGAGTACGAGACGGAGAGCCGGCATTACGCCCACGTGGACTGCCCGGGGCACGCCGATTACGTCAAGAACATGATTACCGGTGCGGCGCAGATGGACGGCGCCATTCTGGTGGTTTCCGGCGCGGACGGACCAATGCCCCAGACTAAGGAACATATATTGTTGGCCAAGCAAGTGGGGGTCCCCAACATGGTGGTTTTCTTGAACAAACAGGACCAAGTTGATGACGAGGAGCTGCTTCAGCTGGTGGAATTGGAGGTAAGGGAGCTGTTATCTTCTTATGATTTCCCCGGTGATGATATTCCTATAGTGTCTGGCTCAGCACTTTTAGCCCTAGAGGCGTTGATGGCTAACCCTAGTATGAAAAGAGGGGATAATGAATGGGTGGATAAGATATATGATCTTATGGACTCTGTAGATGAATACATCCCGGTCCCTCAAAGACAGGTTGAGTTACCATTCTTGATGGCTGTGGAAGACGTGTTCTCCATTACGGGTAGAGGTACAGTCGCAACAGGCAGGATAGAGAGGGGGACGGTGAAGGTCGGTGACACTGTTGATCTAGTGGGCCTAAAGGCTACGAGGAACACCACAGTGACAGGGGTCGAGATGTTCCAGAAGATTCTAGAGGATGCAATGGCAGGGGATAACGTGGGGCTGTTGCTGAGAGGGATACAGAAAACGGATATCCAGAGGGGCATGGTTTTGGCAAAGCCAGGAACGATCACCCCGCACACAAAGTTTGAATGCATCGTGTATGTGTTGAAGAAGGAGGAAGGTGGGAGACATTCTCCATTCTTTGCGGGTTACAGGCCGCAGTTCTACATGAGAACAACTGATGTGACGGGAAAGGTAATAGGGATAAAGAATGATAAGGACGAGGAGGAGTCTAAGATGGTGATGCCGGGGGATCGTGTGAATATGGTTGTTGAGCTCATCATGCCAGTTGCTTGCGAACAAGGGATGAGATTTGCCATAAGGGAAGGTGGGAAGACTGTCGGGGCAGGCGTCATCCAGAAAATTCTGGAGTGATTATAATTTATAATTATTACTTCATCTAATCACTGTGTGCTGCAGCAGGCAGCAGTAGCATTGTATCTCCATCCATGGTCTACATCTTTAATTTTTCTCAAAAAAAGAAGACTTTTGTCTGTGTGTCATGTATTCATTTTTTGTGTTTTTGTTTTATGATGCGATGGATGATGCACTTTTAGTTGAGCTTGTGAATTGGCAGGGTTGTTACTACTTAAATGGATAATGCATCAACTCTGCTTTCTATGTAGCTTGTGATGGATGCAGGAGTGTTTTAGAAATGAAAAATGTTGAGAGGAAAATAGTTCATCAAGCAGTGAATGAATGATATCTGAATGATAGTGGTGGAAAGGAATTGTGTCTGTCCTTCCTAGCCAGTCTATGTATAGCCTGTGGTGTGGCATGTGTTGTTTAAATGCCAACATGAACTCACTACTGACAGTGTCTTGTATCCCTGTGAAGTGTATATATGATATGGTGTTACTACTACACCTGATTGCAGCCGCTTGTAATTGACCGACAGACTAGTGTAGCAAATTTCACCAAAGAATAAGGGGAGGGGAGTGGAGGTAGAAAATGGAAGAAGATAGCTGATACTAAAAAAAATGCAGAAAGAAGAAAGTGGAGATTTTGTTCGAGTGCTAAACTGAAGATTATTCTTTGATGATGGATTTATTAATTCATCGATAAGTGAGGCTGAGTAATCTCATTCTGCTACTTTAAACATAATAAGTTTTCAAAGATATTACTACCTTCATTCCTAAAAAAAATTCCCAGTTTGATTTGACACGCTTATTAAGAAAGTGGAATAAAGTAAAAATGTATGATTGTGGTTGTATAAGAAAAATGTAAAATGAATGTGAGTCACAAATTATCCAAAAAGGGAAAGTGAGAAGTATTTTTGGGAACGGCTCAAAAAGGAAAGTGGGAAGTATTTTTGGGTACAGAGGGAGTAACATTTTGTGGTGCAATTAATTAACCTCATATTACAGTTAGATCTGGACTCGGGCCGGTTCGGGCCCGGTTCGGGCCTGGGCCCGGCCGGGCCTCGGGCCAGGATAGTTGGGCCCGGGCCCGAACCGCCGGTGGGCGGTTCCGGTTCCGGTTCCGGGCCAAACCGGGCCGGGCCGGGCCTAACCGAATATATTTTTTTTTTTGGCTCTTCTATTTAACCCCCAACCCCTCCCCCTCAACCCCAAACTACCCCAAACCACCTCAAATGGCCCAAAATACCTAATCCAACCCAAAAATTAAAAAAAATTCAAAAAAAAAAAAAAAAATTAAAAATCGGACCGAACCGGGCCCGAACCGGCCGGGCCGGTTCGCCAAAACCTCGGCCCGAGCCCGAACCGCCCAGCAGCCGGGCCGGGCCGAACCGAACCGGTGGGCCCACCGGGCTCCGGGCCGGGCCGGGCCTCACAGTAACCGGGCCGGGCCGGTTCCGGGCCGGGCCGCCCGGCCCGAGTCCAGGTCTAATTACAGTGCACATCCTTATTGAGGGATTATGGCTTTTATGCTGGTTGAGTTTTTTTGACGGTATCTCTGTTTCTTCTAGTGCAGAGTGCAGACCCTATGGTGCTTCAGCTAGTAGGCGTAGCATGTGCTGTTAAAACCGGGATTCTTAATAGTATTATATAAGGGTGTAAATAATTATTAGAGGTTAATACATAAGTTCAATTCTAAACTTTCCTAAACGTTTAATACTCGCCTTAAATGACAATTGAGTTATAAGATACCCGAGTAAAAGTTTTGAGATAAAATGTGTAGTATGGTTTGACTAGTGACTAAATAACAAGGGATATATATACATAGTGGTCTAGTCAGTCCATAACTAATAATGCAGATAAAGAAATGGAGTTGAAGAAGGTAGGTTTGCAACTTAATTATCCATGTTGAAACTTGCTTGATCTTTATTTTCAATAAATTTCCAACAGCTCTGAATGGGGCTTTGCCGCACCCCAACGGAGGTCAAGAAAGTAGATTTACGACTTATCCAGGTAAAGCCCTTTTTCTATCTTGATGGCATGTGCCAGAGATTTGTTTTCAATACATCCGACCCCCTACCCCACGGTAGGTGGGAGCCTTTGCGGCAATGGGGTAATGATGATGACTTGGATATAGCGAGGCTTGATGGCATTCTCTGAGGACCGGCTGGATTCCTGTGGTGAAAAATTATGTTTCATCTTATCTTGATATTAAATAAGAAGATAATACATCTGATATGTTTTGATATTTGATGGATGGATCTTCCTGGAGTACGTACGTTTTAGTGTAGGTATTAATAAAAAGGCCAAGCCATATGAATGTGTTTGTGTTGAAAAATGGATGAAGCATTTCTTTCTTATTCCAACGTACGTACATTTGGAAGAGGAGTGATGGATGCACTTGCAGCTGGAGGTGAATGTAATCAGTTGGTTGGGTTTGTCCAAAGTATATACTTGTCTTACGCAGCTGGCGCGAGTCCCTGGGTTGGGAATATACAAGAGGAGAGCCTTTGTCTATCCATAAAAAAAAAGTGTAAGTTCAATTATAAATAACAACATATTCATGTGACAAAATATTAGGATTTCATAATTAAACATTTCATGGCAGATAAAACTTAATCTTGCTAAAAACAATTAATCACACAGTTCATAATTTATTCAAAATTATGCTCACAATAAAAATCAAATAAGGAGTATTATTTAGAATTAATTTAATTAAGTTGTGAATTCACAAGTTTATTACAAATCAGTACTCCATACATGTTTCATGTAACAATGTACTCTCTCTGTCCCGTAGAAAGGTTCTCACACGGTTTACGATATTTGACTAAACATAAAGTAAACCGATCTCTGTCTATAATTAGATTCTTTTTAGTAAAAAAATATATATTTGCAGAATCCACATTAAAAGTTTTATGGAGTCGTTAAAAACTCATATTTGATAAAAATTAGATATATAACGTTAGAGATTAAGAAACCATTAGGTTGACTGGAGAATAATGAAGATGAACATTTGTATGGAAAGGAGCTAAAAAAGGCAAAACTAAAAGAAAATAAAAAGAACCAAAAACCAAAAGTTAGGATTCGAACTTGGACCACCATTCTACCAAGCTAAAACTCACGCATGAGAGGAGCCTCCGCACTACCGCAGTGGCTTTCATTACCAAAGTCCTTATTAATGTATAAGATACTTATAGTTAAATAAATATTTACATTTATAATTTTATATTTGATATATATATATATATATATGGTGGGAATTGGTGGGAGTTGAGTGGGGGCAGGTGCCCCTACTGCCCCCACGCTGGATCCACCCCTGGCCTTTGAGCTGGCGGAAAGGAACCGGTTGTGAATTACTTGATATCGAGACCACTGCTTTGTAGGTGGTGACTGCTGTTAAGAAGAGAGGGTCTCTCTGTCAGTTTGGACGGATCATGGAGGATTCGGACCTTGATGCAAGAAGTTAGTAGTATTTCCATTACTTTTATTAGGCAGTCAAAGAATCGGGTTACTCACGAGCTTGCTCTAGCAATGGTTTCTTTATCTCATAATTAAAGTTGGTTCTTTTCGATATCTTCCTAATCATATTGTTAAAGCTTTGAATCATGACTTAATTAATGATATATGATCGTAATGTTTGATACACTTGTTAATGATATTAGACACTTGTTTGCATGAGTACTACAACTAATCTTTTTAAACTAATCTGAAGTATTATAGTCAACCTCACTTAGGAACACAACGTTCTTGTTGCGGTCATTAACCAATCTCAATCAAGCTCCGGAATCCCCCTCTACCAACTGCATGTCTGATATCCATCATATCAGCACATTGTCGCACACCCGAACCCCGTAGGGTCCAAGGGCATTACTCCTGAATGTCATCAAGACTACTCATGTGGACCTTCTTCCTTTTAAGCTAAACTCAAGTATTATAGATATAGAGGCCGTTTGACAACAATGTTTTTCGGTTGATCAGGCTTATCAACCAATTTTTTCACTAAACACGTAACTTTTGCTTTCGCGTGCTGAATTGTGTAATAAGCAGAAAAGGTAAGATTGTAGTTACTTTTCTGACTGTATTGGCTAAAGTTACTGTAGATGACCGTTTGAGCTATTTTTACATATAATGTTTTCTTTATTTTATTAATAAAATATATTTTAATTTTTTTCTTCTTAAATCAGCAGAATCAGGCTATGCAGTCACTTCAGCCAGAACTTCATAAATTTCAGCAGAATCAGCCGATTTTCGTGCTACCAAACAAACTCTATTTTTTATAATGAACTTTTATATATACTTTAAATGCACGTCATAGTACACCGTTTCTTTTTTAAAATGAGTTAGTACACCGTTGTTGCATATCTATTTTGATTTCTTATATCAATTTGATTTAAAATAATGTATGAAAGTGCACTGTTTTATGCGTAATTGTAGCTAACTATTATAGGAACTTTTGAAAAATTGTGTGTGTGTGTGTGGGGGGGGGGGGGGTTATAAAAGTGCAGTTCCATATGGAGTATAGTAAAAATGTTATTTCTATTTAGATTAATGTCGTTGATGAATGATTCATATCTAAATTACTATTAGTTCAAAAAAACTAAATGTTTAGTTATATTGATATTAGATAATTTTTTATTTAAACTGACAACTAAGGTTGATTTCATTGACGGAATATTACATCCGAAAACAATAGTAACACATAAAAAACAATGCACAATTCGAAATTTGTCTTCTAAATTAGTTATCAGATAATATGTGAGAGAAAAATAAATTTGAAAGAGAAAATTAATTAAATAAGAGGAAGTCTCTAAGATCAAATTATTCTAGACTTCTAGTTTTGTGGGAGTTACTCATGTATTAAATAAATAAATAAATAAATAAATAAATAAATAAATAAATAAATAAATAAATAAATAAATAAATAAATAAATAAATAAATAAATAAATAAATAAATAAATAAATAAATAAATAAATAAATAAATAATCAATTAAGTAATTTTTGTGATCTGATTGTGAAATTCAGTAGCAGATTTATGGATTACGTCCTATTATGGTATTTTTTTGATGAGTTTTTTGCTCTAAATAGGATCAAAATATTGCTTAAATTGACTTATGTACCAATTTTACCCCTCTATTTAATTCAATCGTGCTTTACCCTTCTCTGTTGTTCTGCTCATACATGTGTTAGCATATCTGCAACAGTGAGTGCGATTTCAATGGCGACGAACATAGGCAAGCAACAATCAGCAGCGGCGAATGGCGGAAGTGTGGCGACGAGCGACGAGCGGTGAAGGAGCGTCGACGAGAGGCAGCGAGCGTTGGGCAATGGCCGGCGACGAGCTTTAGTTTAGATCTGATTGTGAAATTTAGTAGCGGATTTATGATTTACATTTTGGGTATTCATTTTCTATACAATGAAAACTTCAAAGAACAATAAATAATTTCACAAAATTTATACGGAGTACATGTATAATTACTTGTTTCTCAAAATTTTAAGGGTTCATGTGAACACTTTTGATCAAAAGTGGTTTCGCCACTGAAATTGAGGCTCATTGTTCTACTTCTCCCAGTCTCTTTGTCTCGAAGCGAGCATGCGTTTTTCTTCGTCTTCCTCAATCCCTCCTCTCTCTTTTGTTTCTCTCGTTCTCCCTCTTCGTCAGTCCATATGCACTTGAGGATGACATTTTCAAAAATGTCATCTTTTCCTGTGAAAATGTCATTAACATGACATTCTAGATACATGTTGGCATTCTGATAAAAATGTTGGCATCATCGGCGGCGATGGCTAGATCTGTAGTGGCGGAGGCCGGATCTACGGTGGCGGCTGGATCTGCACCGATGGCAGCCAGATGTGCAGCGGCGGCTCTGGCAGCCTAAGACCGGTGACCGGCGGAAATCTGGTGTCCTGTCGGCAGCATTATGTTTTGCCAAGCTTTAGGGATATTTTTGTCCATCTCGAAATAATAACTCCTATTTGGAATTTTTTTAAATTTACTCCTATTTTAACAATTAAGGATTTATTTACTTCTACTTACGGAATAACCCCTTTTGTGATCCAATGGTAGTGTAAGTGTGTAAAATCTATTACAACTTTACCCCACACTAAGTCTACACTTAGATCATCATCATCATTCATTTGTACAGGAAGTAACTTACTCATATTTACACTGCTCCTGGTATAGGGGAATACCATGAGTCGGTGGTATTCATCTGGTGGGAAGAGTGCGCCGCAAGGGAAAGGTCTTTTGTTCAGCTCCAAACAAAGAACTGAACTGGAACTCCACTCTCTTTGCACCAATCTGTGATCAAAAGCTCAATTTATATCATCCTGGTTAATTGTTCAGCTAGTTCTGTGAAGACCTCAGCAATGGGATTAATCCTCTTTAGAGGAATACCATGCATATGAATATCGATCCCACTGTATAATAGTTGTCATATTTGCATTTAATAAAAGGGAAAAAATAAATATCCCAAACTTCGAAATAGTGTGAGATAAGTACTCCAAACTTACACATATACCAGAGTAATATTTCGGAAAAATGATCAAATAAGCTCTTCTACTATTTTCAATCTGTCACTTAAGTCCTTGTACTAAAAAAGGATTATATAAGTATGTTACTTTTAAAGTACAATCAACCAAGCGCTTTAACCTGCTATAGCAAGTTATTTTTTAAAAAAATTATGAATATTGATAAATCTTACAAAAATTCATATAAATTTGAACAAATTATCTAATAATAATATAAAAAATAAAAAACCTTTTAAATAAATGTAGAATATACAAATATTTTTAAAAATTTAAAAATATTGACTTCGATATTCTTAATGTAGAATTTGTAAGTATTAAAAACCTGGTATTACAAGTCAAAAACTAATTAAATGGTCAAATTGACCCATTTTGTAAAGTAGGCGTAGTTATTTAATACGGAGTACTTTTTTAGTAGAGAGGCTGAAGTGACGGTTTGGAAATAGTACAAGTACTTATTCGAACCGTTTTTTTTTTTCATCCTAATATTTATTCACAAACTTATGTATTTTTTCACAAATGTAATTTTATAGTATTAAGTACATAAGTTAAAATATACAAAACATTATATTTATGAGTGCAATTAAAATTAAATTGTACTGGATGTAATATTATGTATTTCACAAATGAAATTTTAGAATGTTAATTGCATTCGAACAAACCTTAGAGTACTTTAAATTATATTCGTATATATTTTTTTATAATTATGTAATTCAAATAATTTTGTATTTGTAAAAAAGCATACAATCATAGTGCGAAAATAACTCTATATAAAATGCACGGTATATATATTACATATACAAGTTTGAAATATTTATCTCACACCCCATTGAAGTATGGAGTATTTAAAAAATTCTCCCTTAATAATAATAATAATAATAAGACAAGCTAAAAACCCGAAAAGAATAATATGTTCAGCTTGATGTAAATTACAAATTAAAGAAAACCATTTCACAACAAACAAGCAGTTTGGCTAAATATAACATGCAATTCATATGTACAGGTATGATACATACTAGAATACTAGATGCACATTTAAATGCCTATTTTTTTAATCTATATGCAAAATAAAACGAAAGCAGCGTGTGAGACTGCGTAAGAAACCTATTCAGGCAATCAAAGAAAACCCTGCCTCAACGAAGAACAAATGAGAGCGCAACCTCAAGTCTAATAAATTACTACAATGATAAAGCTTCGCAATCAAGGCTCTGCTTGCTTATATATCTACCTATCTATATCTATCTACAAAGAAGCACTACGATCTGTAGAGTTCTTAGTTGACGAAGAACATCCTCTCTCGTATTGTGACTTATGGATAGAGATGTGTTTGTTGCATATTGCTAAGACACCATTACGAATTTCTCGTGGGAGTTCCTCCACCACACCTGAGATAGCCATTTCATGTTTGTTTCTCAGTTCATCGAGCTCGTTTTGCTGTTCAAACATGAGCTGCTCGAGTTTTTCTACAATTCTTTGTGTGTGCAGCAATTGATTAGGCTCATTTGGGATAAGGCTCAGGTCAACGTTGGGATTATCAGCAGCCTTGGTTTCTTCTCTTGAAATCCTTGGTGGCTTCTCTTTTTCGTCGGTCCAGCTGGCTTCCATGTTTGGTGAATCGGGATGTGGTGGCCTCAAAGGCGAGTTTGCGGGACTGGTTTTTGGTGAATCGGACCAATACTTGCGGCCCGAAGGGAGCTTTTCCAATACAAGACCTCCGGAGATGATGCACTCAACAACTGCCGAAGGGGATGACGATGATGATGAGTCATCATGGCTGTCGTCGACATCAGAACTCGGATTCACTACTGCTGGCCTTTCTTCAACAGGTGCCCAATCTGGAATGTAAGACCTGATTTCAGCATCGATCATTGCAGCAATAGCCGAAACGTCTTGGTCAGTCAAGTCAAGTTCCTCAACCATTTCACTGGCAACAGCGTTTGCAGTGTCAACTTGGATATCGAATGGGAAATGAATATTCCGAATATGACCTGCATGCATCAACCAAATGAGCTGAAAAGTGAAAATCTAATAGCTAGAAGCTTGAAACTTAATGGTTATGAGTTTGGTTAGAATGTTAGTTAACATAAGGTAGCTAATATCCCTGCGTGGGCGGTGACAGAGAAAGATATATATAGGGTGCGATTCAAATAAAATAAAAAGTGGTTCTCGCTAAAAGTACGAACAAATGTACTTTTGGATCAATTTGATGCACTAATCTACATACATTAAGCACTACTTTGTGGTACTGAAAAAAATTGGTTTATTTTCAAAAACACCACCACGTTTTTATCTTTTTTTATACATTAAGCACTACTTTGTGATACCACCACTGGATCTCAAATTCGATGCACCATATTTGTTTTCATTGAAATGACTTCTTTTATTTGAACATATAAATTAAAAGGGTGTTTCTATAAGAGAATAGGGTCATTGATGGAAAAATTAAATAGAAAGCCAGTAGCTTATTTCTCAATTGCTATAGGTGATAAGCCAGTTCTTTCTTTGTAAGAGAATAGGTTCATTTATAAAAAAGGAAAATAACTTTAAATAATATCAACTATCTTCCACGTACCAAGAATAATACGTAATTTAGAAATAACTTTTAATAATACCAACTATTGGAATATATATCAAAAGTAATATAAAGCAAATTTTCACTAAAAATTCAGTCATTTAACTCATAAAAACTAATATCAAAATATCAAATAAGTGACCGTATTTACAAATATCATTTATTTGATGGTTTAATATTAGTTTTTGATGTCTTAAATGACCGGATTTCTTGTAGAAAAGTGACTCCATATTATTTTTGTTCTACATTCAGATAGTTGGCATTATAAAAAGTTATTTCTAATGTACATATTATTCTTGATTCATGAAAGATAGTTGGTATTATTTAAAGTAATTTTCCCATAAAAAAAATAAGTAGAAAAGCAAGTAGCTTATTTCTCAAATGCTATAGGTTTCAAATAATAACTTATTTTAAGCTCTTGTTTTATTTCATCCCAAACAGAACTATTAGTTTTTTCTTTAAATAGATGCATAATACGTCATCATCATCATCATCATCATAGTATTTTCATTACCCCACTACCCCAGATACATAATACATTATAAGCTCCAAAAAAGGCTCTACAAAGCATACACTAAATTTTTATTATATTCTTAAGATTTAATACCTGATTGTTCCTTTGACATTAGATTATTACTCAAGTTGGTCCTCACCTTTGATTTGGACTCAATTTGGTCCGTGACTGCAATTTTGATCAAATTAGTCCTCATGCACGGTTTCCTCCAGTAAAGAAGGGTATTTTTATATGCTGAGCACTAAATTGGGTCCAAATTGCATAGTTGAGTGCCAATGTGGATCTACATTTAGTGGGACAAAAATGTACCTGATGAATCAGCAATCCGTAGTTTCAAGAAAATTGTATTCATGTCCTTCCTTTGTCCCTGCACTGTAAAGTCCCGGCTGCCCTCGGGCAGTAGAAGTTCTCCCGCCTTTGAACTGTTGGGTTCATAAGCGTGATGACTGCTATCTGCAAATATATCATCAATTTTAGAAATTATTATGAAGAACAACCTTCTATGAACATAATAACAATACTCCCTCCGTCCCATAACATTCTTCCCAATTTAATTTGGCACGGTTATTAAGAAAGTGGGAGTGAAGTCGATATGTATGGTTGTGGTTGATTAAGAAACATGTAAATGAATGATGGCCACATAAATCTTTCCATAAAGGGAAATAGGAAGACTTTTTTGGGACATCCTAAAATGGTAAGTGGGAAGAATTTTATGGGACGAAGGGAGTAACCAAAAAAAGAAAATCCAGTAGATGATAGAAAACACGCCTGGATGTGGAAGAATGGATGTGCGAGCTAAGCTCCCGGAATCGTCATCTGACATGAGAAAAGGATCCATTAACAGTTCCTTGGCAGACAAGCGTTCAGAGGCTTTTGCAATACACTTTTCGATAAATTCTTTTACTCCAGGATTCTTCACCTTTGCTAATGATGCTGGCTTGATTCCCTTCCATATCAGAAGAAAGAATCACCAAAATCATTTGTCGTTGAAGTAAAACATTCAAAGTTATATATTAACAGTACACTCAATAGAAAACAACGCTAGAAAGGACTTGTTCTTTTCACCAGAAAAAATATGTGTTGCGATCTGAAATTTTTAGAAACTGGTCTAGTGTGAATGTTTTTGGTATGGTCTGCTCGGATTATATTTGATCGGTTCATATCAGAATGTTTTTAATCTGGTCTAACTTTATTACTGTTATGAATCTTTCTGGTCCAATCGGATCTGATTTGATAACAAAATGTGGTAAGGGACTCGGTACAAGTTCTGGTCCATGGCCGTTGATGATGAAAAGAGAAGGATTTGATGCCAAGGTGTTAAGAGTTCTAAACTAATACAAACTCAGAAACAAGATGTTGACTGAAATGTGGAAAGCTAAATAATAGGAAGTAAGGAAACAACCGAGATAAGGAATGCTAGTTAAATAGAAACAGCACTCATAACCTTGAACCAGTTGATATGGGTTTTCACCATTTCCATTGTGAAAAGCCCACTGCCTTGTATTTTAATTTCCTACCTGTAGTCACATAGCTGTTGCTACACGTGAGAGGTGATTTGGAACATTTTTGGTTCAAAATTCAAATGTGCAAAAAATTAAAGAGAAAATTACTAGGAGTATGACTAAAAGAAGTGGCGATTCCAAAAATATGACTAAAGTACTAAACAGTTTTTATTCCTATATTAATGGTAATTTGCATGTATTTTACGTGTTTTGATGCTACCTTTTCTCCCTCCAAATTAATTATTACTCATATACATACATGTTTAAGTTCACCATTTCCATTGTGAAAAGCCCACTGCCTTGTATTTTAATTTCCTACCTGTAGTCACATAGCTGTTGCTACACGTGAGAGGTGATTTGGAACATTTTTGGTTCAAAATTCAAATGTGCAAAAAATTAAAGAGAAAATTACTAGGAATATGACTAAAAGAAGTGGCGATTCCAAAAATATGACTAACCAGTTTTTATTCCTATATTAATGGTAATTTGCATGTATTTTACGTGTTTTGATGCTACCTTTTCTTCCTCCAAATTAATTAATAATTAATACTTATATACATACATGTTTAAGTTTGTTAGTCATATATTAGGAATCTATGAATATCTTAGTCACATATAGATACATTTCTCAAAATTAAAACAACATGATTAAATTTTGTAATTCATTGTGAAAGCATTCTATCATTCTATGCAAAATTTGTTATTTTTAATCCTGCTAAACTACTTTTTAACATTGGAGTATAGAACCTCTAATTGTAATTTATAAGGGTGTACAGATGCCAAACCTCCAACAACTTAAGGTTCTGGGAGAAGGGATTAATATAGGCCATCTTTCCTTTACTATTCGCGAAAAGGCGGACACAAAAGATTCATACTCTCTCCGTCCCATAAAATTCTTCCCACTTACCTGTTTGGGATGTCCCAAAAAAATCTTCCTATTTCCCATTTTGGAAAGTATTGTGTGGCTAACATTCATTTTCCTTTTTCTTACTCAACCACAGGTCCACAACCATACATTTCCACTTTATTCCCACTTTCTTAAACTCCGATCAAAGTCAAACCAGAAAGAATTTTATGGGACGGAGGGAGTATATGAATGGCAAGAAAAAAGAATAAAATGGATTTTCTGTCTGCCAAAATGTCAGTTAAAGGCTGCTTTTGGTTGAAATAATAGGCTTATTCTGATCAGAAAAATAAGTTTTTTTATTTTTATTTACTTCAATACAATTAAGAAGATTCAGCAAATTTAGGAAAGGGGAGCCTTGGTGCACCAGTTAAGGTTTTGCCTTGTGACCCAGAGGTCATGGGTTCAAGTATTGGGAACGGCCTCTTATCAAAATGACAAGGGAAGGCTTGCCCCTTATAAACTCTTGTGGTGGGACACTTGCGGCTCTATATTCACCAAATTCAACCAGATAACCAGGGCACTAAATGTATCAAGTTGACTCATTTAGGAAGAATGTGAAAACGGAGTAAAATAGTATTTGAAAATCAAAGAACTATAGATTCGCAACAAGAAGTTTAAAATCATGAATAATGTTTTACAAAATAATATAATACTACCTCCGTCCCACTAACATTGGGACGGAAGAAGGTGACACGATTATTAAGAAAAGTGAGCTTATGTGGTTGATATTGAATTAAAAAAGTAAAAATAAAGTAAGAATGATTTAGAGCCACACAAACTTTACCAAATTTGGTATGGGACAATCTTAGTGGGACTTCCTGAAAAGGTAAAATGAGACAATCTTAGCGGGACGGAGGGAGTAAATGCTAACAGTCTAGTGATAGTATGGCAAATTTAACGGCTATCTTTTATCCTAAACTCCATTTTCCACTTTCAGTATTATTTAAAAAAAATGCGAGATAGACCCTCATACTATTTCAAACCAACCTACACCCCTATACTTAAAAAAAAGTCATGTAAACACACTTACTTTAAAAAAATAGTCAATCCCCAGCAGAATTGGACCTTCTATTGCTGGTAACTTTTTAAAAAACTTGGTCACAAATCACAATTGATTAAAAGAAATTAGAGAGAATGCGTACAATCTAGAAATATATGGAAGTAAAAATGTAAAACTAATGTTAAAATGTCAAAATCTATAAGTAATACGAAGGGTTCAGGTGATGGACTTAGAATAATAAAAGGGTCAAATTGGTCCTTTTCCCAAAAAACGCCCCTTTTTAAGCTTCATGTTCATAGTTGAGAAATGAAGCAGCCAATGAAGTAAAGGTAAAGAATATATATAGGGAAAACATCACATGAGAAGTGTGTCTTCGGCTTAAAATTGCAAAGTTTTAACTAATAGAATCAATAAGGTAACTTATAATAAACACATTATAACTTATAGCTCAACAACTTTAAATAAAAAATAGGAAAAATTGATAGTAATAATCCCAACTATTGGCGGTCCGCTCATAATAATCCCAACTATCGATTATTTCAGAATAATCCCAACTTTAGGGACCTTCCGCAGTTCCGCCAATAATGGTCCCTATAAATAAATTCTTGTAGTTTCTAAAATGGATGAGAAGAGATATAACAAGTAATCCCTATAAATAATCCTAACTTTTATTTTTTACGCTTAATTTCTATTTAAAATTCACTTGTTATAGGAGGTAATATCTGGTCATGGACCATTATTGGCAGATGGTCTATATAGTTGGGATTATTGTCAACGGACGGGCAATAGTTGGGATTATTATTTTCAATTTTTCCTAAAAAATACAGTTGCATAGTGATTAATTGTGGAAGTATGAGACAAGTATGAAATTGCAATTAAAACAACTAGTAGCACTTGATACTCTATGATTTTTATATTTTATTGACCCATAAGTGCATTCATGACACTTGTTTTCTGTTTAACTATTAATTCGTAAATTTAACTTAGTGCAAGTATATGATAAGTATGAGACTACCATGAAAACAACAAATAACATTTGATATCCTATGCTTTTTATTTTTAGCGAGTCATAAATGCATTCAAAACACTTTTTTCTAATTGACTATTAATTCGTTAAATGTAACTTATAATGCTTTATACGATAGTATATAACTTTTACAGCATTTAAATTACTTCACAGTTTTCAGCCAAAGGCACATTATGTGTGTGTGAAAGAAGCGATTAAGAAAAGGTTGGATCTATAGACATTAAAAGAACAGTTTTTGAATGCTTACTGCTGTCACTTTCTTGAATATTTGAGCAGCATTGGCACATTCAACATATGGATACTCAAAAGTCACCAGCTCCAACAAGCACATACCAAAGGCGTATATGTCTACAAGTTCATTATATTCCTCCTCATAGAGTTCTGGAGCCATGAACTCCGGTGTGCCTAATATACAACAATATCATGTGTTTTCATTAAACTCAATTAATTAGAAGAAAACACAAGTCTATGTTTGCATGACCATTTCAGCTTCAAATGAGCTGAAATTTGACCATGCAGAAAAGTTAATTCACATATAGCCTTGTTAGGGTGTGAAGAGCTGAACTTTAGTAGAATCTAAAATTAATCAGCTGATTTAAAGCAAGCTTGTATCAACTTTACCCTCCTGCTATTCAAATATTATCTTATTATCTTATTTCTATTAAAACATTTATTTTTATGGTAATTTTACATTTTCAGTCGCTATTTCAGCTGTGTCAACTGAGACAATACAATTGAGTTTTATTCGGCTACAACTTCAGTTTTCAGCAATTTTTATCCAGCTCCAAAAATAATAATCTCTAAATCAGACAATACAATTGAGTTTCAGTTCGTTCTTCCAAACATAGCCTTAGCAAAATCGTGAAATGATATATGTAGATGAAATTATGGAATGGTGCTCTTGCTACCCTATTAGTTGAGACATGAGAGCCCAGGAGTAACGTTATGGCCATGGGTTAAAAAAGTTTAATGATATAAAAGAAAGCAAATAAATAAATAAATAAATAAATAAATAAATAAATAAATAAATAAATAAATAAATAAATAAATAAATAAATAAATAAATAAATAAATAAATAAATAAATAAATAAATAAATAAATAAATAAATAAATAAATAAATAAATAAATAAATAAATAAATAAATAAATAAATAAATAAATAAATAAATAAATAAATAAATAAATAAATAAATAAATAAATAAATAAATAAATAAATAAATAAATAAATAAATAAATAAATAAATAAATAAATAAATAAATAAATAAATAAATAAATAAATAAATAAATAAATAAATAAATAAATAAATAAATAAATAAATAAATAAATAAATAAATAAATAAATAAATAAATAAATAAATAAATAAATAAATAAATAAATAAATAAATAAATAAATAAATAAATAAATAAATAAATAAATAAATAAATAAATAAATAAATAAATAAATAAATAAATAAATAAATAAATAAATAAATAAATAAATAAATAAATAAATAAATAAATAAATAAATAAATAAATAAATAAATAAATAAATAAATAAATAAATAAATAAATAAATAAATAAATAAATAAATAAATAAATAAATAAATAAATAAATAAATAAATAAATAAATAAATAAATAAATAAATAAATAAATAAATAAATAAATAAATAAATAAATAAATAAATAAATAAATAAATAAATAAATAAATAAATAAATAAATAAATAAATAAATAAATAAATAAATAAATAAATAAATAAATAAATAAATAAATAAATAAATAAATAAATAAATAAATAAATAAATAAATAAATAAATAAATAAATAAATAAATAAATAAATAAATATAATGTGGACTAAATGGTATTCTGCATCTCCTAATCTTGGTAAGGTTGCTAAGCTTGTTATTTAATTGTAAGTTGCCCTAAATAGAATTAAAAACAATGTAAAATTCCAAAATTGAAGTACCACATTTTCCCCTAAAATAGTACGTAGTACATAGTACTTACTAACATGTTTGGAAAATAATGCCGTGTATGGAACTAAAACTGTCATATTCATGTATGGTAATGCCAACATATGAAATAATGAACTCTCATTTCGGGAAAAAACATAGTGCTCCTATTTTTGAAAATCTACATTGTTTTTTACTCCTATTTTGGAAAATTTTCCTTATTTAATAGACTAAGCTTCCCAGAAAGATGGGTGTAATCGTTTGGTCGCCATTTTCTAGGTTTATTCAACAAAGTTTACTGATTTCTTTAGACTAAGTTTGGAATGTGGAAAATGGTTGAGAATGGGGGAAGGCTAAGGAACTCATTTTATTGTTTGGTTTTATATTGGAACATATGAATGAAAACAATTGAGTGAACACTCCGAATTTACATAAAAAATATTTTTAGGCTCTATATGATAAAAGAATGTGAATAGAATGAGTTTGAAGAAATTTTAATTCACTTATTAAATTGGAACTAAATCTTTGCTTGCTCCCCAATTTTATTTAAATTCAAATTTCTGCTCTACTATCATTTAAGTTTTCTTTTCCTAGCATTTTTCTAGGTTCTTTACAAATCCTGAAAGAAAGAAAAGAATATTAATAACAATAACCAAAAGAACAGAACTTTAAAACCTCACCAATGACACTATGAGCTGAACGAGCTTTGCGAAGAATGGCAGCCAGTCCTAAGTCACCAATTTTTACTTCACCTTGGTTACCATTTACAAAAATATTGTCACACTTAAGATCCCTATGAATAATTGGAGGGTCGTGACTATGAAGGTAGGAAAGCCCCTCTAGTATCTGCCTAGACCAATTCTTCATTGCTCTCACTTCCACCTTCTTATGTTTCTTACGATACCTAAATAACCATTTAGAAAGGAAACTTTCATGTATCAAACATTAGATGCAGAATCAAACTCAGAAAGGTGAAGTAAAAGAAAAGGGTAAAATGCATATTATTCCCCGTATCTTCTGTGTGATTTCCTGAGAACCCTTCAGGCGGTGTAAACTTATATATGTAAAGACTGCAGTTAAGACTAAAAGGCGTTAAGAATGCAGTGTCAGCGACCTTGTTCGGTTAGACATTAGAAGAAGCTAATGTAAAGACTAACTTTTGCGGTTAGAGTTTTCAGATTACTGAGATAATATAATATTACCGCCACATGGGAAATGTGAGAAAGTTGGAGGTAATGCAATTACATTGGGCTTCTATGTTATTGTAAGATTACCTTGGTCATATTTCATTTCTACACTTAAATCAAGTATTGTAGTATTTGCATTGAAATAAATTACCCCCCCCCCCCCCCATCCGTTGAAAACTATTTTTTTCCACCATTCTGTCTCAAACTAATTGACATTTTAGAATTCAATACACATTTTGTACTAATAGCCCAAAACTGTCCGTATTAATTCTTCTCACATGAAATGTGATTGTTGTTTGAAAATTAGATGCATTTTTATTTTGGCCACACCGTGGAGACGGTGGAGTCCTATGGATTTAATATTGGCCTTTTATATGGATAGAGGGGCCATTTTTTAATGTTCTTTAATATCTGTGCTCTTTTCTAAAACGTCAATTATTTTAGGACGGAAGAAGGTCTACATTTTTTATCATCCCAAACGAAGACATCAGGTAATCTAACATTAATGTAATCTAATATGAGTATATGGCAAAGGTAAATCTACATTCATGTAATCTTATATCAACTTTCCCGTAATCTTACATAACCTAAAGGAACATCCCCAAAAGAGCAATTTACATTTTGAAAAATATTATGAAGGGACAATTTGCAAGGTTTGAAAAAACCAGAAGATTACAACCATGGGTTTTAAGCTGTGGGGATGTCAATCAGTGTAACCTTTAGAGTTACACATGAATTAAGCAATAAGTACTAAAAGTGTCATTTCAACTTACTGCCTTAGAGTTCCTGAAGTGAATATTTCAGTAATAAAGTTAATGTTCTCATTCTTGGTGTCAACCCATGAGTTGTAGAACTTGATAATGTTCTTGTGCTTGAGAGTTTTCAACAAATGGACTTCAGAATAAAGACGCTCCAAGTCCACAGAATTCCTCAGTAAATCTGTGACCTTAACCTGATTCCAAGCAACCTCAATTCCCTCCCATTCATCAAACGCTCTATATCTATATATCCCCCATAAATCAAGTCAAGGATTATCAACATTGCATGTTCAAGTGTGCAAACACAATAAAGTGGAATAGCAAAAGTAGTTCCTTTTATCTATGCACAAGTCATATAAACTTGCAAAAAGGATACACTTTCTTGAAAGCTCCTTTTCCTAGAACCTCTTTGTACTGCAATTTGCAACAATGTACTCAGATCACTGAAAAATATGGGTTATTTACAGTTCATAAAGCAAATAGCCAAATATACTCCCAACCTTTTTCCATTACATAAAAAAACAAATCCGTGATCATACTGAAATTGCCATCTCAATCAAAAGTGGATCCTTGTTCATTTAAAAAAGTATTACTACTATGAGGAGATTAAGGAACGGTTTTAGATGTCTATAATAATGGAATAAAACGCCAACATAAAGTGTTGTGTTAATCATTTTGAAATAGCAAATAAAGAAGAAGTTGCAGGGGCATTGAAAGAAAAAACTAGAAGCAGATTACTAACCCGACCATAGCGACCGGAAGGATCAACCTCAATGAACTCGGCTTCGGATTCAGAATCTTCCGGGTCAACCTCCGACCCTGAATCCTGGGGCATTCTTTCTATCTTCTCCAACTCAATATTCAATCAAAATCAGATCATCCGATCGAAATTCGAAACCTCTCTTCCACTTCTTACCGTAATCTAGATCAGTGCAATAAATTCTCCAGCAAAAAAACGAAAAAGTATAGGGATATATGAACAATTAAACTGAAACTCCTGGATTCGGGAACTGGATTTTCAAATCCAGACAATCCGAGCAAATTATACCTCACGCGTGTATGCATGCGTGAATTTAGTGAGCAAATTATACATGCATGTTTGTATGTAATATAAAGAATCTAATTTGATTTGACCCGATCAGTAGTGATCTGAGAAGGAAGGTGAAGGAGAAACGCATGAGAAGAAAAGATATGAGGCGGGTGTAAAGGCCGTGGGTAGTTTGGTAATTCGGACATATATGGAGCGACTCAGCTTTCCTGGTTGGGTTTGTCTGTCACCAAATAGAGAGCAACAGCCAAAAATTTCAATGTCAACCACTTCCTTCAAAACACTTCAAATTATATCCTACTACATCATCAGCATGGTTATTACCGAAATATTTGTAGGGTTTAATGCACTAAACTCCTCTTGAGAAATTCGGCGCATTAGCCCCTTTTTATTTAAAAAATGCATTAAACCCTCTTGTGTTTTAATTAATTATACGTAGGGGAGAGCAAACCCGACCCTACCCGATTGACCCGACCGGATATATCCGATTATTTTTTTTGGGTCGGATAACCCGACCCGAATCACCCAAACCCGACCCGATTTTTGCAACCCGAGAATTAAGCGGGTAGCGGGTAGGGTTACCAATTATGCTACCCGACCCGCCCGAAAACCCGAACTAGCGTAGTATATATACTACTTTGAATTATTATGCATGTTCAAATATCTCATTTATTGTATGTCAATTACCATATTATGCATATTCAAGTATTTCAATTACCGTATTTGTAAAACTATAACTTTAAATGTTGTATTGTTATGACTTTAAATGATATTTTGACCAATTATCATTTTATTTATCACAATATCAAATATGTATACCACCGTATATTATTATTTTACATGTTCAAATATTTCGATTATCATATTTATACAACTATTACTTTGAATGTTATACTAGTATAACTTTGAATGATATTTTTACCAATTACCATTTTATTTATCATAATTTTAACAATAATAATTTAAAATCCGAATGGACCCGAAAACCGAATCAACCCGACCGAAACCCGAACATAACCCGACCCGAAAAACCCGATATATTTTTTGATAGGGTAGGGTTTGAAATTATCAATCCGATACCCGAACGGGTTTACCATTTTCGAACCCGACCCGCCCGAACCCGACCCGTGCTCTGCCCTAATTATACGCAAAATTCCTTATATAAACAAATCCAATAGTCAAATAAAAGAAAAATGATTAGCATTTATGTATGATTTAGAGATTTTGACATATTTACTTGCATATAAATCAGAAAATTAGAAAAAGTTATTTTCAAATCGTTAAATTTATTCATAAAAGGGGTTTTATGCATGATTAATTAAAACACAGGGGGTTTGACACATTTTTCAAATCACATGGGTTAATGCACTGAATTTCTATATCACGAGGGGGTTTGGTGTATTAAACCCGAAATTTGCAATCTACTGCGATTTGGTCTGTTTAAGTCTGTTCTGCTCTAGTCTGAATTGATCTGGTGTGGTTTGATAAATGTCTGGTCTCTGTGTATTTTATAACTGTCCAAATCTGATCTGGTTTGATCTATTTTAATCTGGTCTGATTTGCTTAATTCTGTTTTGATCTGACTTGAGATTTAAAGCAGTCCAAAAGAAAACATCCTTATAATATATTGGAACTTTGAACCTGTGAACAAAACTCTCCCCACTCCCTGGCGCATGTCTTTTTGCTTTTTTTTTTGCGTTTTTTTCTTTACATTCTTTTTCATTATATTTTTTTATTTTTTCTATTTTTAATTTTAAGATAAATATTTACTAATTTGATAGATTTTGTGTGTTAATTATTTTAATATTGTATTGTTGGGATATATTATCCTGATAGACTACTGTTCATGATCCTAAAGCATTACCCTAATACGAAGCTCGATCAGCGAGACTCATTGCAGTCCATCCCGCCCAGTTCGACCCATCCGGTCCATTTTGGCCCTTTTGGCCCATTAGGGTAGATCTTATCCCCCTTTATTATCTATAAATAAGAGGAGTTCCCTCCATTTTAGGGATCCTTTTTTCCCTTCTTCTCCACATTCTTCTCTCTAGAATAAACTCCCTTAAACTCCATCAATGGAAGCTTGTGCAATGTAACAATGATGATGATAATACCAATAAAATGAGGGTGGCTTGGACATTAGACCAAAAAGTCCTGTGACATTCTCCGAAAGTGCATCAGATAAGGTTTATTTGAAAGTGCATTAGATAGAGTTAGTGTGCATAAATTGACAGTTTAGACTGCTAAGATCAATTCTTATTTTACACGTTAAAACTTGTGTGTGTGTGTGTGTTAGGTCCCCTAGCAATTGATGATTAATGTAATAGTTTTGATGATGACACCCCTTTTTATTATCCATGTATTAGACTAGTTTACTAGTTTTGTTCTACTTTGTTTATTTGTAATGTGCTCCATATTTAGTGGTAAAATACTCATTAAAAGCAAAGAGTACTAAAAGAGAAGTAAATGTACCATAAAACAAAAAAAAAGATCAAAAAGAAAATGTACGAAAAGAGTTAACTGGTATACATTGTTAGGAATGAGCTAGCTGGAAAACACCAGAAATCAGCAGCCAGCTGAAAATGCTTGGCAACCAGCTGAATACTGGGTTTCAGTTAAACTCACCCGAAATCCAATTCTCTCTTCTCTTAGAACAAAACACTTAGACAAAAGACCAACTTGCAGTCAAAATAACAATTGATGAAAAGAAAATTTATAAGAGCTTTTAATCACATTATAAATTTCTTATAAATTTATTTTACTAAAAGCAAGTGTTCGTTATTTTGTAAGGAAGCATTGAAATATCAATCAGCTTTATACTAGTTTCTACGCGTAAGAAAATGAAGATAATAAATCTTTTATCTTGCATTGAAATGTGTAAACAAGTTGAGCTGAAGATTGTTGATCCGTGTCACTACGTGACAAAGACAAATCATGTTGCCTCAGTCAAGTGGAACAAAGCAAGTAGATCAAACTACAGTCAAGATTCATTTCCTCAACCAACGGTGGAGATGCAATGATCAAGTCTATAAATACAGAAGGAGTGTGGGATTACCAAGTGTGGTAAACGAGAGGCCAAGTGGATAGAAGAAAATCATACTCTACACGAAGAAATCCAACCAGCTGATTTCCCTGCTACACTTCGGCTGCCACCCCACTCGTCTAATGCTCTTAGACTAGCTATAATTCAAACACATCCATAGAGCTTAGTTTAGTTGGTAGTTTAGCAATACACCCATATATTCTAGACTAGTGTTAGACATTCTGGAGGGCTTTGTGATCAAATCCAGAAGGTGAGAAAGGGTAAAGACATGAGTAGCTCTTGGCGAGTCAATGCCATTAGTAAAAAACCTTGGGAGGACTAAGTAGCTTGGAACGGTGTTTAAGTTCCTTATGAAACACCTCACAATCTATGCCTGGGCCAAGGGTAGATTGGGACACTAAATGTAATGGGATATTCATTTAGTGGAAATCCATCTGAAATAGGTTGGGACTGGATGTAGGAGGATTACACCACCTCTGAACCAGGATATATCTTATGTCACCTTTTACATTCTGCTCCTAACACATATTCAGTACTCACTCACCTTCACAACTCCACGGAAAATCAGCTTGCTCACTAAAACTGTCCAGTGAACTTTACCAATTCACTGTGAGTCATCTCCTTGTTATCTGTTCTTCAAAGTGACCTATTTCCATTGGTACAAATCCTTCATACTCATGTGTTAGACAAGTTTTAAAGCCGGTCAATAAGTTAGAGTATAGTTCATTGTTATACCTTAACTAAAACAAACAGAAATACTATTTCAGCAGCCTGCTCCTAAGGATTGGCAGTCAGCTCCGAAACTAACTGGCAGCCATCTCCTTCAGGATTTCGGCAGCCTGCTCTTGGAGTCATCTGTTTCTGACAAACACATTTGTACCATATTTAGTCCATCCCTCTTACAACTAAAAGTGTCATAACCTTTGTTTATATATAGTGTAACCCTTCTGAGGTCAAGACTTCTATTGCATGTTTCAATATCTCCCAAAAGATGTTGAAACCTATCAAGATAGAGAAAAAGGGGTTGAGAACCGAAAATATTTAAAAGTCTATTCACCTCCCTCTAGACTTTGACCTCACTTGGAACTCAGTTGGTATCTAGAGCACTCATCAATATATGTATATATGTATATATATATAGGGAACTCTTCCGGTAAGGTATACCTTACCAGAGCCGCCGTGCGGCCTCCCCGTTTTGAGGGCCTTTCCGGTGGAATTTTTCGATGAAATTTTTTGAGCATGTTCTTCATCAAGTCTAATACACCCATACCAATTGTCAGCAAAAAATTCAATCGGGAAAGCAGTCAAATGATTTTTGGAAGATAATTGCACCCTTTATATACATATAAAACGCAGTTATCTTCCAAAAATTGTTTGACTGCCTTCCCGATTGAATTTTTTGCTGAAATTTGGTATGGATGTACTAGACTTGATGAAGAACATGCTCAAAAAATTTCATCGAAAAATTCCATCGGGAAAGCCCTCAAAACGTGGAGGCCGCACGGCGGCTCCGGTAAGGTATACCTTACCGGAAGTTTTTCCTATATATATATATATATATATATATATATATATATATATATATATATATATATATATATATGGAGTGGTTCCAATGAGAACCATGTTTAACGTGAGAACGTGAGAACAATGCACTTTTAACACATTTCGGTGCACTATGAGGCTCATCTATTGCACTTTTTAAATTTTGATCAAAACATGCTAATATCAAATAAATGTGGTGGCAGATTTCTAAATATTTCGTCAACGTGAAAATGTGCAACATATACATGATATAATGCATCACATCTGCTTAAAAGTGGAGTTCTCATGTTCTCACGTTAAGCATGGTTCTCATTTGAACCTAAATCTATATAATGGATGGTTCAAATAAAAAGGAGTCTTAAAGTGTAAAGTGACAATTAATCTGAGCCATCCAAATTTCCAATCTGATGCACAATAAACATTATCTCATGCACTGTGCATTAAAACTTATCTAACGCACATTTTCGAATGCAAAATTATATAAATGCAAGAGATGCACACCGAATGAGGGATCATGCGAATGCAAAATCCTACTAATGTAAGAGATGCAAAATCATACGCGCATTTGACCTTTTCGTGAACAAGACTAAGTATGATGTGGTTTTGATGCAAAATCCTACGAATGCAAGAGATGGTGTTTATTTCCACCAAACCCTTTATGGTCAGCTCACAGTTCGTCAGTTGAAGACCCTTCTGGACACTTTGAGCGTGCTTCTCAGTCGGCATCTCGGAAGAAGAAGGTGCCATGGAGATCTTTCTACTAAGCTTCCTTTACTGCTCTTGGCATGTGTATTGTTGTGAATTGTGTGAGTTTCCTCTTTGTTATTCCTTATTGTGTGAGTTGGTGTGTTGTTTGATTTTGTTCTCTGTAAAAATGGGTGATTGTGAGTTGGTGTTTGTCCCAGTGGTGTTGAATTATGTGTATTGTTTGTGTAAGATGGTCTGGTATCTTTGTGTGTCCTTGTGTGTATCTGCAGAGGATTTCAGAGTCAGTTTGAACTTCGAATGTGTGATACCCATTTCTGTGATTTTTTGTTATACCTAATAGCAAGTAGCACAAATATTTTATACTATGTTGGGGTATGTGCAAAGTTTCAATCTAAATCTCAGGAAAGTCATCTCACAGCAACCAAGAAAATCCTCAGATATATCAAAGACAATTAGAATGGTGAGCTTTAGTACCCTGCTGAAGGACAATTTGAACTTATTGGCTACTTAGACTCAAACTTTGTTGGATGTAGGATTGATAGATTGCTGGAAAAAGATTAGTAACATGATTAGCAGAACTTTATAGTTACTAGCCTTGTTGAAGCATAATACATAGCAGCAAGCAGCTACTATGCACATATTTTATGCCTGAAACAGCAGCTTAGAGATTATGAAATGCAAGCAAGACATGTGAACAATATGTGAACACAAATGCTCTTGCCATTATTCAAAACCTTCTGTTAACCAAACACATTGACACCCGACATCACTTAATAAGAGAGTATCATAATAAGGAGAACTTCAAATCAGGCTGTCTACCCAATATCAACTAGCTAGCTGACATTTTCACCAAAGCTCTTTGTGAAGCAAGATTTTATTCATTGAGACAAGAGCTAGATAGCTTGATATGCTGGACAATATTGACAATAATGGACAACAAGCTAGTCTAACATAAGACTAACTATTGAGGGAAACCCCAAGAGCTATCACGGGAAAACAAGAAAAAAGGAACCCAAAATAAGAGGGTAAGCCGCAAACTCATTAGCAGAGTCATCAGGGATGTGCAAATACAAATGTCATAAATCCTAGTTTTTCATTAAAATCAAATCATATGTAGAGAGAAAGGTGATTATTTTAAAGATAGAAAAAATTATCAAATCACAAAACGGGGATAAAAGTGAAGGGTAGAAGGGTTAATGTTCAAATGATGAAAGCGCAACTTGTTCAGCTGACTCAGTATGGTCAGACCAGCAAACTCATACAAATGAAATGGTCCCCACTAATAAATTGGCAAGTAAATTACGTAAAATCTCTTACTATTTTTGTCACATAACTCTCTTTCCGATTCAATCCTTCACATAGACTGAACACGCTTCTTGTCATTAACTAACACGTCCATCTCGTTATTCCAACTGTTACTTTTTTTTTTGCTCTCACATTCACTTATATATACATCCTAATACCTATCAAAACCCAACCTGATTTATATTTTTGCTCTCTCTCTCTCTTAAAGCTAATACTCTCACTCTCACCACCCTTGACCGAAATTTCTCATCTTCACTTTTCCAAAACACCAGATCATAAACGAAAACCTCACAAGTACTACCATATTCATGAGTAAGCTGCAGCCATCATAAAAGACACCCATGTGCAACTCGTGACACTCTTGACATTATCTCCGCACAAATATGGCTTCAGCCAAGGGGCCAGGTATGCAACCTTTTTCCTGTTTTTGTGGTCAAATTATACTTTTTTCCAAGGAACCACCATAACGATGGGGTAAATGTCGGGGAATATTTACCTATTTTATTAAAATCTCAAAGGGGAAATACAATACAGTGAATGAAAGAGAACAACATATAATGAGATGGGGAGAGTATCGGGCCAAAAAGAAACAGAATAGAAATTAAAAACAATATAGAGCTAAAGCTTGTGGGGTAGATGCGTCCAAGAAGGCCCAGAGAATATTTGGTTCCAACATAATACCGGCAGAGGGGCCTTGTCGTTCAAAAGCTAGGGTTTCCAGAGATTTCTTTAGAGAGAGAACCAAGCATGGTAGCATCGTCTTCCGCTAAGTCTGCTAAGCCAGGGAGGTTCATCTGGTGTCGCGAAAGGAGACCCCGTTTTTGTCATCAAAATATGTTTTCCTGGCTTTTGAAGGGAGTTGGCTTAGAGAGAGTGATGTCGTCTGATGGAGTATATGATCCAGGACCCCCTGGCCCACATACTCATGCAATCCAGACATTCAGTTGAAGCCCTCGGCAGCACCCCTCGGTGGTACCCCTCGGCAGCACCCCTCGGCCATGAGGCCCTTGACACCTCTTGGCGGCACCCCCGGCACCCCTCGGCCATAATGCCCGCACTTCATAACGCCACTAGACATATTAGGTTTTGTGCAGCCCATTAGTCCCCTTTTATGTAATTGGGCCTGCTAGGCTCAGCCTAGCAGCCTAAGCCCACATACTCCTACTACCACGAAACAGGCCCAACAAGCCCAGGCGGCCCATATGTCACGGCACAAGCTCCATGAAGTCCATAATACCTGATATGTACCTTCGGCACCCTTGTCGAAGGCCTGAAACTCACGGGGACAACTGCTCTTGGACCAACATCGCTACTGGAGAATTCGGGCTCAAATATATAGCCTTCGACAGGGAGGCCTTCGGCCATCACGTCGAAGGGTCACCCCTCAGCAAAGATTCCCCGCTGGAGACACGCAACCACCGCATTGAATGCGGTGTCACGTCCAGCCACCGCATTGAATGCGGTGTCCCGTCCAACACCGCATTTAATGTGGTGCCACATGCAGTGCCGACGCCAGCGCGGCTGGAGTGACCTTCCACCATTGATTAGTTGACACGTGTACTCGCATTTAATGCGCCTAACGCTTGTGGCTGCTATAAATAGCGCCTCCTTTTCCTCTGTAACACACATCGAGTTCATTTAATACAATTTGACTCTCTCTCTTACTTGTTGCTCCGACTTTTCTCTAGATATCCCCCGTGGTATCCCTCGGATAAGCTACCCCCGGGTACACTATCCATCACCGCCGTACATAGGCGAAGCCCAAACTGCGCGAGATGATGACCACAGGAGTTCATTTCAGGGCTGGATTCGGGCCGGGTTGGGTCTGGGCCAGGCCTAGGCCCGGGCGGGCCGCCGGTTCTGAATAGGTGGTCCCAGGACGAGCCCGGGTAGCCACCGGGTCCGGTCCGGGTCGGGCCTCGGGTCAATTTTTTTCTCCTTTTCCTAATTAACCCCTCCACCCCAAACCACCCCAAATTATGGGTGGACCGGTTCCGGTTCGGGCCCGACCGGGCCTTGGTTCAGAAATGGGAGGCCCGGAACCGGCTCGGGTAATCCCGGGTCCGGGCCGGGTCCGGGCCGGGCCGGGCCTCGGTTTTTTTTTTTTTTTTTTTTTTTTTGGCTTTTCCTAATTAACCCCCAACCCTCCCCCCTCACCCCCAAACCACCTCAAATGGCCCAAAATACCAAGCCCAACCCAAAAACTTAAAAAAAATTCAAAAAAAAAAATTAATTTGGCCCGAACTGGCCGGGCCGGGCCGGTTCAAACAGTAACCGGGCCGGGCCGGGCCGCCCGGCCCGAGTCCATCCCTACCCCAAATGGCCCAAAATACTCAGCCCAACCCGAAAAGTTAAAAAAATTGAAAAAAAAAAATTAAAAAGCCCGGAATCAGGCCCGAACCGGCCGGGCCAGTTCGGCTTTTGGGTGACCCGAGCCCGCACCGGGAACCCCCCGGACCGGTCATTGGCCGGGCCACCGGGCTGGGCCGGTTCAGCACAGTACCAGTCCCAGGCCGGTTCCGGGTCGGGCAACCCGGCCCGAGTCCAGGACTATCTTGGACGATGACGGAAAGAAACTGCGTTTGCTAGTTTCATGACATGGAGCCCTGTCAGCATCAGAGTCAGATACCCAAGTACAATTAGGGGTGGCCCGGTTCCGGTCTGACCGGCCCAGGAACCGGACCGCCGCACTATGCAGGACCGGACCGGCCCGGTGAACCGGGACTGGTTCCGAACCTAGGACCGACCCGGGGGGATTGTTGGGGCAGTTTCGGGCCTTTACCAACAAACAAAAAGCCCGGTTAGGACCGACCCGGAACCGGTCCATGCCTAAGTACAGTTGAAAACCCTAGAATCATTTTTATGCATTTTTCGGGATCAGACTGTACATTTTTTTATGAACTGTAAGTATATATTAGGAACCATCCAATAAAAAAGGTGAGCAAAAATGCAGGCTATTCAAAGCTTGGATAACCCATCACCTCAAAACGAAAACTATCTAACCTAGTTGATCTAGATCAAAGCCGATGACAGCACCAAAAACAAGATGATGAATCTTGTGGAACCTTCTTTGTGGTCAAATTATACATTTGTACCATGTTTTGCAATTGATTTTATCCTTATAACACTAATTTATACTCCCTCTGGTTTTTAATAAACTTCACACTTTCCTTTTTGGGACGGTCTAAAATAAACTTCACACTTCCTTATTTCCTCTTTTGGAAAAGAAATCTACATCAAAACAGTGTCAAACAGTGCCAAACAGTGTCTCAACAGTGCCAAACAGTGTCTCAACAGTGCCAAACAGTGTCAAACAGTGTACTCTACAGTAAAGTCAAATTTCTTTCTATATTTTGTGTAAAGTCAAAGTGTGAAGTTTAATAAAAACCGGAGGGAGTATGTAAGTGTTGTAATCCCGCAACATAAGGGTGGAACCGTGGAAATACTAGTTTTCTCGAAAAGAAATACATCAAGGTGAATCTCATTAAGCCAAATGAGTCTGAAGGCTGAAGCTACTTATTCTTACATAAGTAGAATGCACTACTTTTAACTACGTCAAAATCGCAAAGGGGTGAGTCGGTGACCCCTTTATTTCACTACAAAACAATAAAAATTTAAGAAAGAAATGAGAGGCAATGCATAGTTTTTTTGGTCCAACTAAAATAAGGCAATGCATAGGTTTGTATTGGTTAGTTGTTTCTCTATCTTGTACAGACCCTTAAACTTTGATGTATGCAAGGAACCAGTTTCCCCGTCGGCAAAAGATCATTTCACCGTTCCAATATTTGATCAACCAGTACTTTGGGTAACTGTTTTGTTGCCTGCGAACAATTATTCAGAATTGAGAGAATTATACATGATGATCTAAGGTAACAGATACTCCATCAAACAAACGACAACATAGTCCGGTTTCAAAACCTGTTCATGTCCTTCCCAAAAAGGATCTGGTTTTAAAAGGCAATTTCATTTTTAGAGTTAAATTCCTGTAAACTAAACTGACGACACAGTAAGTTGCTCTCAACAATCTTGGAATTAAGATTTAGGAGTATATAAGTGAGTATTCATAATTTGCAAGGATTTTCACCTTGGATAGAGTTGACTAAAATAAAAAGTTGTAGCTTATACAAACAAGACTTTTTTAATGGGGAAGTAAATGACTGATGTTGAGTTGATACTAAAGTACAGAGAGACTGTTTCCGGATTACCTAAAGTGAAAATCACGTCGAAAATTGCATAGACTGACTACTGCTTCATAACAAAGAAGCGCAAATAGTTTAGTGAGCCATTTTGCTTTATTCCATCATATTCCCAAACCAAAAAATAGTGAGTCTTTGGCTCCATTGCAAATAATGGAGCAAGTTCAAGTTAAAAAATTTCTAAAAATAAAAATAATCACTTCACCAAGGTTGTTAGGATCGCGAGGTAACTCGTAAGATCGTACGAGTTTGCGATTTGGAGAGGGGGAATCGAGTCAGATCGCTCCAAAGATCGGAAATTGCACTGGGATCGGCAGATCGTCGAGTAGGATCGTAAAACGTACGACTCGTCGATCTAAAACGAGCTGCGACCCATCGGTTCAAAAACGGGAAAAGAAGGGCGCCGTTGAAGTCTGAAACGACGACTTTGAAAAAAAATGAAATATAGCGTCTTTTTCTTCAGTCCTCATCTCTTCTCTGTTCTCTGTTCTCTCTATTTTGTCCGCTTATTGTTAAACTCTCTGTGTCGTCCGCTTATTCTTCATCTTTCTGTGTCGCTAGCTTTACCAAAATATTTCGCTTATACTCCACTTTACTAAAGGAGAAAAAAGGGAGGAGGGGGGGGGGGGGGGGGTTATTAGTGACTCTGACTTCTGAAGTTCTGATAGCATAAGTATGGCAAGTGGGTCAATAGCATAGAGAACCGAAGTTGGCTGGGAGCATGGTATATCCATGAGTGAAGATAACAGAACAATAAAGTTTTGAAAATGTCTTTTTTAATTTATCGTAAGTTTGTGATTCTAAGTGTTTTAAACTTTTAATTCAAAAATGACATTATGTTATTCATATTTCAAAAGTTTTAAGTTTAAATACACACACACACATATATATATATATATATATGCATGGTATCTTTGCTTTTACGATCTTACGATCCGAGTTACGATCCACGAGTTACGATCTCCTCTTCCCCTCCCGATCCGAGCTAGGATCTCGAGTTTAACAACCTTGCACTTCACCCACTTTCCCTCCAAAGCCGTTCAATACCCAAGTCCCCCAACACAGCCTTAAGGAGATCGTGATGCCAAAGGCTTGAAAATTGGAATAGAAATATAAAAAAAAAATGTTGATGAACCTGAAAGTGTCTCATGTGAAGTATTGGCTCACAGCCTAAATCTGCAATTAGTTTCCCTTTTGCCGTTAGCGAACTGAAGCGCTGGGCTTCATACACTGAAAGTTTATCTTTGTCACCTGGCAGACCATGGGCAACTTTAAGGAGAGAACTCAAAGTATTCATCTGTCACGAGAAGACACATAAAAACAGAGAAATTAAGAGATGATAAACCAGCACAACCTAATTGAGAATTTGAGATATTTTACCCACTTGATAATAGTTACTTAGATGAAATTACTGAATCTACAGAATTTTTTGAAAGGAAACGTATCACAAAAATCCATTTCTGATAAATGACACGAGCTACTTATTCTGGTTATTTTGTTGAGTAGCAGAATTATGATTACTAAATAGAGCCTCAAAATTACTTGTCATAATCTAAAACGAGTTAAACGACACCTCACTACAACTCTACAAGTGAGGTAATGATCTGATGGGTTTTGAGAAAACAGACAAACTTTCATTATCAGTGAAAAAATTGATGAATGTTTGGAATTAACAGATTCAATCTCACTAAAAGCACATTCAGAATAGTTCACAATCCTTATTACTGATCATTGTTCATTACGACTTTCCCATCATCAAAACAGATTTAAGTATGGCACATGAAAAATCCCCATCGGTATAACTGTATAAGGCCACCCATTTATAAAATGCAGCCAAACCAAACTCGGTAATAACATGCACGGTATTTGGAAATATAATCCAGGTCAAAGAAAACATAAAAAGTTGCAAGAACCGTTATTTGGAAATCTTTCTTTCAGGACATATTCAGTGTTTTTAACTTTTAAGTTCCAAAAAACACATGGGTGTGAACGCTGGGCCTCCATTACACCACGTGGAGACCACCCACCACTTATGCCATGCGGCCAGGCCCGCCCATTAAAGAAATGAAATCAGAACCATTGGAATAACAGTACAATTCATGCATGATCGCATCAATGGGGGGTTGTTACAGATTCATAGGGTCCACTTGGAATGGAAAGAAATTAAAAAAAAAAAAAGGCAGCCTGGTGGACATTAGTGTCTCCGCACGGCGAGGGTCCACAGAAGGGTAAGAAGGGTGTACAAGGAGAAAACCTTCCCTTGTCATTTTGATAAAAGGTTGCTTCCAAGACTTGAACCTGTGATCTCTCGGTCACATATCAACACAGTAACCAGTGTGCCGAGTCATTGGCTTTAAAATCATTTCTAGATATTTGCTCAAACTCGTTTTATATATAAATTTCTACTATATAATATAGACCAAGAAATCATGACATATACTTCCTCCGTTCTTTTTATGGTTAAACACTTCAATTTTCATGTTTGTGAACAAACAACTTTGAACATCAATATATTTAATTCGCTATTAGTTAATATTAGTTACAAATATAAAAGTTCAGATTTTGAAATTTTAAAATGAGAAGCATTTAGCAACATTGTTAAAAAAAATCTAATATATTAATAAACAAAATGTAGTCGAAGTAGTGCATATGAATAGAGTAAAACTAAACATGTTGCAAATATTTAAGAACGGGTGTAACATAAGATTTGAAGAGTTTTAATAACATTTAATTCTACTTGGAGCTTTACAAATTAAAGCCAAAGTCTGAGGAACGTTAAAAAGCTATTTTCCTGGGCATCTTTTTTCCTTCCCTGTCATTTTTCTCGCTTCAAACATAGCCGAAGTATAAACGGACGGTGAACTGTGCCAAAAAAAAATGAGACAAAAAGAATCTAACCTTCATGTATGGACAAGAAGCACATCCACCATGAATAGAACACCCCTCTCCAGTCGTAACTCCAGGTATAACAGGTGCCTTCGTTAAGAAATCGCCTACTTCACCTAAAGAGAGGTCCTGAGATGAAACATCTGGCGTTTTCATCACTGCTTCAGAAGATACAGGAAATACAATCTCAACACTAACTTTCGGGCATCCGTCAGTAGAGTTCACCAACCCTAATATTTTACTGACTGATGCCACTATAGAAGTAACCATTCCTGATTCAGTTCCTAAAACAAATTGAAGATGTTCATCAACGTCTCTATCCATAGCCTCTTGTACTCTTTGTGATATGAAATCCAATATATTCTTGGTTGAGCCAACTACTCCCATCCCTCTCTCTTTAGCGCCCATTGCTAGTGAAAACATTTCACTGGGAACTTCAAAATGGGCAGTGAGGAATGCATCACAATACATTTCGTTTATCTTCTCCACAACTTCATGACCAAAGAGGTGATGCACAATACATGTTCCACCCTGGCACAGACAAAACATATAGGTGGGAAAAGAGATTGATCACATATGCCTACTAACAATTAACTTTAGGGTACAAAAGATCAAAGAATCTGTTATTCATGTTAGTTATGCCTCATCCTTCTCATATTTTACATGTAAACTTTTGATATTCTTAGAGTTCTTCCGTGAAACTTTCCATACAAGTACAAATAATATATGATGATAGCAGTCTTGGAATATCATCCTATTCCCTTGTAAGGAGGTTGTGCACAAGGCACCTTGTGTAAAACTTTGTCATAATGTATTTCACATGGACTTCCAGAGTTGACTGTTGAGATCTGAGCTCAATTCTAAAAAAATAAAAAAGAGCAGCAGGGTCCTATATATTACTCCCTCCATCCCTAATTGATTTACAAAGTCAACATTTTTTATCAGCCAATTTCATCATCATCATCATCATTTTCATTTACCCCAGTGCCACAAAGGCTCCCACCTACGGTGGGGTAAGGGGGGTCGGATGTACGCAGTCTTACCCCTGTACTAAAGCACAGAGAGACTGTTTCCGGATGACCCATCGTGAAAATCGCGTCCAAAACTGCATGGACTGACTACTGCTTCATAACAAAGAAGCGTAGACAGATTAGTGATCCATTTTGCTTTATTCCATCACATTCTCAAGCCATTTTTTATCAGCCAATGTTAATGTTAAATCCTCCCTATTGATATTTAATTCAATTTTTAATAATTAAAATTACATATTCAGAAACTACATTAAAATCTCTATAAAGTTGCAAACTTCAAATTAGAATATAATTAATAATTGATAATACTAGTTATTTGAACAAAATGGACTTGTTTGACCAAAAAAAGTTGACTATGCAAATCAATTTGAGATGAAGGTAGTCGTTTTTATTACTACGTATTTTATACTAAATTGGTGTAAGACAATTATATCAACACGCTCTTCAGCCTTAACCGATTTGGATAACTTCAGGGGTTTTTTTTGGGAAAACAAAGCTTCTATTGATGAAAAGAGAAGGTTACAAAGCAGGAAATAAAGAAGAAGAAAAAAAGAAATATGAAAAGGAAGAGTAAACAAACAAATTAAACTATGCCCATGGAAATTTTTTGGATTGCGATCTAGTCTTCATGCTATGACGCCGTTTATTCTTTTGAGTTTTACGGTAGATTTTGAGTTGTGTATTCAGATTCTATGTTGGCAAGCTAATGTCCTGGTGTGACAAATTGAGATATATAGCAAATTCCTCTGTTGAATTTGGAATCCCGGATGTCGTCCTGATTTGAGATAGGTAGTCGGCGGTCACTTTCAGTTGCATGAATCATCTGATGGGTCAAAACTGTCAGAGGCGTCCGAGAAAGCCTCAATCTATGATTTTCTAGGGTGTTTTTCTGAAGATATGATCTGTAGTTCCTTGGCGAAGGCTTCCCCTATTTCTAAATTAAAAATTGCTTTAGATAGCGATGTAGAATTCTCAGCGTCTGTTGTGTTCCGGTGTACTAAAACAGTCGGATCCTCCTGCACGAGATTATTCAGACCTACAAAATGAGATAAGATGTTCAAAAATGCAACAAGACTTGACCGTTTTCGACCCATAGGAGTAAGGATGAAATTTCCTTTTCTCTTAGCAATTTTTAAAAATCTGCCAAATTTGTTGAGCTCGGAAGAAAGTGTGATGCTTCCAATTCTGCTTTGTTGCTTGTAATTAATATCTGCACTTGTGAGCTGTGAGATAAATCGAAGAATTTGAAAAATATCCTATGCAGCCTGGATCTTTGATTTCAAAAATGGTAGCTTCATCAGATATGACTGCAAATTTGAAAGTTTTCAATTCAATTTGAATTGAATCAAACCCTTCTTCTCCAAAAAAATTGAATTTTTCTGAAACCTGAGTTGGCTCGGCCAAAATAAGAACTACGTCTGTGCACCATGTATCCTCTTGTGGCTTAATTAAGTCCACATCTTTCTTTTGGTGAAGGTGAGTAGTAGTCTGATCTGAAGGGGTCCCAGTGTCCATGCCTGATTTTAAAAGATCTGCCCATGTGAGAAACTTGGGAGTTTCTTTCCGTTGCAGGCTTCCAGGGTGTCCGTGACCTACTCCTTCTCCTTGCGTGTGTTGCCCCACCACTAAAGCTTGAGAGTCAACATTGTCCCTTCCAGCCAAACTTTCTGGCGCAGAGACTGCCGGGCTTTGCCTCTCGATGCCGCCGGCCTCCGAAGCTCAATTTTTGGTCCGGCGAAAATGGCTGTACCTACCGGAGACGTTTTGTTCAGTAATAGGGAATCTGCGATTGCCATTTTCTCTGTAACTTTGGGAATAGTTGAGGTAGGGGATTTCCCTTTCTTGTTTAGGCGCTTGGGTGAGTAGAGGGAAAGACGTAGGTTCATCTTCCAAATGGAAAAGGTGATAGTGATTATACTTACCAATTGACCAGTCGGGTTCGTTCAAAGGTCGCTGTATGCGATGTTGATTGAAACGGCAGCGTCTGTTGTGGACTGTGCACCAAGGCTCCTCTGGGTCTTCCGTATAGATTCTGAAGGGTGTGTTGGTTCGCTGGTTGGTGTGTTGCAGATGATGGTGATGAAGGCGTCGACCATATTGATTCCCAACTGGTCGTTCCATCGGTCTAAATTCTTGGTAAAATTCCTGATTGGAATAGAGCGAATTTGGGCAGTAATCATAATTGGGACGAAACCTTGTGCCAGCTGCTCTGTCTCTGAAGGAGCCGCATTCATAAAATCTTGCCGGAGATGAAGAAGGCCATCGTTGGTGACGAAGGTGATAAGGCGGTAGAGGGTTTCTGCCGCGGTACTTGGTGATGTAGCATGGGTGACTGCTATAAGAGTTGAATCAAAATTCATTTAGGCGTTGTTGAGGATTCCGGTGTGAATCTTGCCAGAGATGCATTTCCAGTCATTCAGATTTTGCCGGATTTTTAGTGAGATGTGAGAGTTTCTCTCCATTGGACAAAAGACGATATATAACTTCAGGGGATAAATGGTTCAAATAAACCCTAATCGGGCTATCATAAGTCATTCATATAAAATACCAAAACACAGTATCATACTAAGATCTACATTCCATCCTATAAAGTTAATTGATATGAAGAGTATCTCAACATCTTATATGTTGGTTTGCTATTTCATACTTAGTCAGTAAGACCATTTCTTAACACTCCTCATGAAAAGATATTTAGGCTTTGTTTGCAAGTGCTTGCGCTTAAATAAAAGCACTTTTTGGGAAAAAGTGATTAGTAGTAAAAGTTGGTAGTGTTTGGTAAAATAAGTGCTTTTTGTTAATAGAAAAAGTAAAAAGTAGATTCTACACGAAAACCGAGAAAGTAAAAGTTGGTAGTGTTTGGTAAAATAAGTGCTTTTTTCTTAGAAAAAAGCCACAATCACTTAAATTAAGGGGTTGCAAACAGAGCCTTAGTCTTCATTGTATATTATTGATTTCTTTTTCATCGGTTTCATTGTTAGTGTTGATAGTTCATCTTTGATTTTTTATGATCGTCTTCCTTTTTTCATAAGTGGTCCACATCATAGATCGCATTAGCTAAGATTTTGAGCTTCATCTTAATAATACATTTTTAGATGAAACCCCAAAAGCTTAATATGGTATCAAAGTCAACCCCAAATCTCAACTAAGGGTATATATTCCATGCCATCAACCCCAGCCCATACATAATTGGGATTACAATGATAATGATGAGGATGAATATGACATATTCATTCCCCGGACCAAGTGAATTACGTAATATTGCGTAATATTTGACTGGCATCCCAAAATCTAAGTGCAGCTGCATTTTGCATGCACATTTAAAAAAAGGATATTTGGTGTGTTTCAATTTTACCCCTATCGGAATGGGTAAATATAACAAGTTGTGCATATTGTTCAAAATGCCAAATCATGAAAACGTAAAAATATAGAGTCAATGGGATCGGAAAAGTAGTGTTTAAATAGTTGTAGGACTTGATAAAAAATAATGTCGGATTTGAAAATGGTACTGGGAGAGTAAATTATTACTTCTTTCGTCCCACATTGCAAAATGCACTTTTCTTTTTGGATTGTCCCAAAAATATGAACACTTTCTTAAACTTGATTTCACTAACTTTTTACTTACCTACTTTATACTTTTATCTATCAATTCACCCTTTACGTTTTGCGGATCCATTTTTTCTTTCTTACTTTTTGGAGGTTTAAATTATAAAACAACCACTTTATCCTTTATTTCTTAAAACCCACACTAAATCCACATACATCTTACATTATGGGACAAAGTGATAGGTAACGGAAGAATCCCAGTCGATAAGAGTAGTATATTAATGATGATTTAAGGTTGGAATACAGAAAATAAAGTAAGAAAAGGTTGAGACTCTTCGAGTGGCCTCTCACTCCCAATTTCCCAGTCCCAATCCCAAAATCTGCCTGCCTATCTCCTCACCCCCTCTCCCTTATTTATGCTATTTCTAATGGGCCAGCCCACTTCTATTAAGTTATAAGGCCTAAACCTTCTATTATTGAGAATAATAAAATTACTTAATATAGGACTCTTATAATTGGTAATGTCACGGTCCTATCATCACTCCCCCCTTTGACAACCACCTTGTCCTCAAGGTAAGGAGTAAGAAAATAGTCATGTTGTTCAGCTTCATTCTCGAACCCCTTCCTTCCCAGTACCTTGCTGACTGCTGAACTAGGATCTTCAGTACTTCATCCTTCAATTTTCCAGGTGTTTCTGCAGCAGAAGACAAGTCTAGTGAAGTTTCATTCTTTATATTAGCCTTCAAGCACTTTTTAACAACAAATGTTTCTTTGCTTTCAAGAGGCTCCTCCGAGGTTCTCTCTTCTGAAACTATCAGTGTGCTGGATGCAAGTTTGATGTTGCTCAACTCATTGTCTGCAAATAGACCCATGCAAACTTCTCCAATTATCATCGATTTTTCTGTAAGGCAGTTTTGGTCACAGTTTATGTTTATAAAACATTCCAAGTTCCCTTGAGTACCTGCAGCAATTCCCTTGACCAAACATACTGCTTTTGTTCTGGTCTTGATATCAAACTTTAGGATTTTTAGTTTGGTATGCGATTTACTGAAAACCTCGGGGGTCAAACTGGCTTGAAACCCACACACAAAAGGCATCCTTGAAATTGACTGGTGATTGTGTACTTCTGTTTCATCCTCTGCATCTTTAATAGCAGGCTTTCCTCCACTCACAACATCCATCCAAGTTACAGGACTTCCATGTGAAGGCACTACCCCAAGTTGGACTTTTGCATATGATTTCCCAGAATAGGTGTAAGCATGGTCCTCTTGTGTTTCTGGACAAGTTCTATTTCGATCATAGTATATGATTCTGAGAAAAGATCTATCAGATAAGTCAACCTTTGGAAACGCTAAATATTTGGTGTGCAGTGACGACCATAACCCGCTCCCTCTGTCCTCCTCCAGGGTTATATATTCAGCAAGATCAAGCACAATTTGATTTCCTGTGGGACCAGATGTTAATTGATGGGAGTTCTTGTCAAGGAGATCCAATACATTAAGCTCACCGTCTCTCCCAAATGCAAATTTGGTCCCGTTAGGTGAAACCTGAATAAGTTTGAACCTATTTCTTTTCAAATCTGACTGGACAAACTCGCGCTGGAAGACAGTTTTAGGCCCAGTGACAACTGATGCTCGCTCCTCACGTACATCGTCCCCATATGTGCGCTCATCTTCAGAGAAAGGTTGTGGCTTATTAACGGACTCCAAATGCAACGGTGCAGCTTGCGACAACACCTGTGAACTGTGAACATCTACTGGTGGCGAAATTGATGAACTGGGAGTAGTTGCTTGCGACTGAGGCCAAACCTGCGAACTATTAGAGTCAGTCTGCGATGACGAATAACCTCTGCATTTCGAATTCTCGCAGCGTCGCACGATTCGCGATCGTCCTCGCCGTCGACGTTTGCCATTCTCAAGGTTTGCGCCCTTCCCCACTTTTCCGCGTGAGGCATTTTGATCGGTTTTTCGATGGGGTTCCTTTCCCTTTCCCTTTTGCGTAGGCACGCGCTTCTCAATTGTCACGTACAAACCAGAGGTGACCACTTTCCGTTCTGACCTTTGATAATCCCTGCGCTGCTCCATTTTTTATTGCGTGACTTAGATCGAAGCTTCCCAGAGCCGACTGCTCTGATACCAATGATAGGTAACGGAAGAATCCCAGTCGATAAGAGTAGTATATTAATGATGATTTAAGGTTGGAATACAGAAAATAAAGTAAGAAAAGGTTGAGACTCTTCGAGTGGCCTCTCACTCCCAATTTCCCAGTCCCAATCCCACTTCTATACAGAAAATCTGCCTGCCTATCTCCTCACCCCCTCTCCCTTATTTATGCTATTTCTAATGGGCCAGCCCACTTCTATTAAGTTATAAGGCCTAAACCTTCTATTATTGAGAATCATAAAATTACTTAATATAGGACTCTTATAATTGGTAATGTCACGGTCCTATCACAAAGGTAGTGGGTTATAGCTATATCTTCTCCCATAAAAAAACTAAAAAAGTTATATCAAAGGGTATTTAGTAAAATATTAGGTTATAACTATATCTATTCCATAAAGGTCCAAATAGACTCTTCTACTATTTCAAACATATCACTTAAGCCCTATACTAAAAAAAGTATCCTAGAAGCAAGCTTATTTAAAAAACAATAAATCCAACCCTAAAATACCAGATCCTTTTTGACAAAATAAATTAAGGAAATTAATAAAAATATTAAACGTTCGTATAATTTTTCAAAATATAGAAACATGCAACAATAATAACAACATCCAAGTCATAGTCCCAAAAGAGTTTGGGGCCAGCTCACAAGAATAGACATGGAATCGGAGTCAAGAATGATAAATAGAGAAAAGGGAGAGAAACAAAAACAGATCAGTCCTCCACACGTATACTCTCTCTCCATTTTTCTCTCTGCAGTCATATTATCATCTAACCCAAGAAGTACCATATCGTTCTTGACTACTCTAGTTCACGTGTGTATGGGTCCTCCTCTCCCCCTCCATGTCTCTTCTCCCCACCTCTCAATTCATCTAATAGGTGCATCATTTAGTTTTCTACACACATGAACAAACCACCACATTCGAGATTCTAACATCTTATCTTCAACATGTGTTACTCATGTTTGTCTGATAGTCTCATTCCTCAGACAATCTTTTCTAGTATGTTCACACATCTAACACACATGCGCATCTCAGCCAAACTCATTATATGAAAATCAAAAGGCCAGTATAAAAATGCAATTCAAAGCAGCTTTTTCATTGTGAACTAAAAATCAAAAAGTGAACTAAAAATCATTTACTGAACACATAGTTGTCATGGCGCATGGCGACCGCCATGGCTCGAAGGCATTTTTCATGGCGCATGGCGATGGCGCATATACGAATGGCGCATATGACGCATATGGCGACGACCACTTTTTCATGGTGATGGCGCATATGGTGCATGCCATATCTCGCCATTGACTACTATGACTGAACACTAGGATTAGCCCGGGCAAAGTAAATCCAAAAGGCCAAAGAAACAGCTAATGAGCTGCTCAAGAAACACACTTCACCTCCAGCATCAATTATTATTACCTGATAATAATGCAAACGAGGTATCAATGATTTGATAGACTTTTGGTTGTGTTGTGGATGTATCTCAGCAATTTCAAGATTAGTCATCATGGTCATTTGCTGAAACAGCTCCACGATATTAGCACCCATGTAGGAATCAGGGCCATACCACAAATTTAAATTTGGTACTTCAGCAAATGCCTGCACGTGAAAGCTTGGCCAAGTCAAACGAAAGTACAAATAAGACCACATTAAGCAGCGTTTCTAAAAGTTATGAGTGATATACAATGAAGTATAAAAAAGAGAGATGTGATTATAAGATTTTGACTAATTGATTCGACTCGATCTTGTAGTTGGGCTTGACTTGAGTGCTATGTGACCCAGTTTCTGACCCCAACTCAATCTTGAATTCTATCACAAAGCTATTTCAAAATACAACAAAGAGAAATAAATGAATGGATAACAATCTAACCTGCAGAATAGTTTGGACAACATTAGAGGAAGTGCATGTTATAGTCGGCACAAGCTCATGAGAATATGCTTTGGTCTCCAGAGAGGTATTAATGTAAATGACATGTAAAGAGGGAGAGGAGAGAGAGGCCATGGCAAGGTAATCCATATATGCAGAGCTGGCTGCAGCATCTGCCAAAGAACAACCAATGCGTTCATCAGACATCCGATAGACACCAACCTGCACAGCAAATCTGTCATTGTATGAATACATGTGAAAAGTGTGAAATCACCTATGAAAACATATGGATAGATAACATCTAGTTAAAGTACTTGGGGAAACTTAGTTGGGTCTGAATGGTAACCTTCTCCGGTTTTCCCATTTCCACCCCCAAACATCCAACTATGTCTTACCACACCCAGGCAAGTCTTTCTCTAATAAACTTGACAGTGAACAACTCCAAAGTCCCATTCTTGACAGTCATCTTGTTTTATCTTTGCCATTAATGGATTCTCTTAAGTGGCATCTTATCGGAACAAAAATCAGCATTTCTCGGATATGTTAATATGTTTTGTTGCAGTTTGCACCACACGTATCCATCTACCTTGTCAATTCAACTAAGCATATTGCGGCATTTCTCTAATATGTTTGGCACCACAATGCCACATACATCTACCTAGTCAAATGAGTTATGCATATCATGTAAATAAATTAGATTCTTATTTCCAATTTATAAAATAATAAATAAATCAAATAAAAATTAAAAATCACTTTATCTTTTCTTAGTCAGCAATTAAGGGCATCTACAGAATGGAAATTATGTTCATTGAAACACGATATAGTTAGAAGGTAATAATTTCTTCAGATTCAACAATAACAGCAATCGTGCTACATCAATTGCTTAACACACCAAGACATCATGCTTAAGTTCAATTAAGGGCATCTAAAGTTCTTGCTTAACACACCAAGACATCATGCATTAAATGAAAAGCGAAAAAAATTACGTCCATAGTCCCAACTCCCAAAAACATGATACGAGCCCAACATTATATTTTACTATCATTGAAGGGAGCGTCCTCTTGTCAAAAGTTAACAAGCGAAGGCTTGCAGCTTCCCCCTTATACACCCTTGTGGTGACACCCTTTCTTGGATCCTCAACCAAAAGGGACACCAATGTGCACCGAGCTTCCCTTTTTTCCTAGTTTCCTTTTATTATTTGTAGTAGTAATTGTTTCCTATCCGTATTGATATTTATTTTAGTTAAGTTAAATATTCCTCTTAGGAATATTGTAATAGCTTTGTAACTCTAATTACTTGCTCCCCAAGTTTTGTGTGGTATAGAAGGGGTACAACTACATCAATAAGAATATTTAATTCCAACGGCCTGTTTGGATCGAGTGTTAGGGAGTGTTAGTAATGGAAGTGTTAGGGAGTGTTCGGTTTAACACCTGTTTGGGAGAAAAATTTAAAAAAATTAAGGGTGTTAGCAAGTGTTTAAGGGTGTTAATCATACACTTCCTAACACCTATACTTGTCACTTTTTTAACACCCCAAAATTGGGGTGTAGTGAAGTTGTTGGACAACTCTTGCCCTCCACGTTCATCTCTATTGCAACTGTTCTCCTTCTCTTCTAGCGAAATGCTCTCCACGTTCGTCTCTTTTTTCCCCAATTTTTCTTCATTTATTTCTATAGTAAAATCCACTCTACCATGTATATTTACGAATCTTGAGACAATTTCTCATACAAAAAGTATACATAATATGTATCCACTATTCATACTTCGTACATAGGGATTTTGGAATACGTATATCCTTTTGGTTTTGGGTGTTCATCCCAAACTTTTCGCCGGATGGCCGGAGCAATACACTTTTCCCTGTTCCATCCAATCTTTATATTTTTTCTATTTTTATTACAGAGTATTCTTTTAACTCTCCAATCGTTTTATACTATCCTCCGTCTCTAAATAGATGCAACATGAGGTGTGGGCACAAGAATTAAGAAACATGACCAAAGTAATTTTCTTCCCACTATACCCTTTTGTTCCACGCACAAATGAAGAAAAGTGGCAGACACATCACTGTACATCAACAGTACAATTGCTTCCATTTTCTCGATTACACATGCTGATACACATGCTACCACCGATTACACATGCCATACTTTAAAATTAAGCTACAGCAACCTAACATCATCAAACCAGATTTGTTTGAAGACCATGGAACTAATCGTAATTCATAGACAAAAAGCAAGAAAGAAGATTTTCCAAGTCGCTGGACGTCCTGATATTGTTCTCAACTATCATCTCCAACATTGATTCCCTGAAGTCCCTCTTTGGATCCTGGATGTTTTCACGACGGCGAAAATTTCCGGCAAGATGTTCTTTCTTGATGACATGCTTCTCCTCCCCTGAACTCTATCGATTCTTGGAGAATTCAATCTTAGGTTCAGCCCTGGCGCCCTGCCGGCGAGTTCCCTGAAATTTGGTGAAAAGGGTCGTCGCAGCCCACCTTCTTCTTTACCTTTTTCTAGGAATTTCCTCCATATTTGCAAGATTAGTTTGGTCCACCTTTGATTCCCGGAGATTCATCTGAATGGTTGACGATAGGCTTTGTAATGATGGAAGGGAGCTCGATTTTAGGGGCCGTTTCGGACAGGACCCTATAAGCGAACTGGTCATGACCGTCATCGTAGTGGAGCATCCTGGCGAAATTTTTGTCCATATGCGCTGGGTCTCTTTAGATTAGAAAGAGAAATGCTACGGAAGAAGATAAGAGAATGGGTGGATGGTTAGAAATTAAGAGGACAGTTGGATGGCAGATCGGTGGGGGGAAGGAGAAGTAGAAAAGATAGGTGCGAGGTACTTTTGCATAAATTAAACAGGGGCATTAAAGACATTACATTCATTTTTGTTTACTAAAAAAGGAAATGTTGCAATTAATTTGAAACTGCCAAAAAAGGGAAGTGTTGCAACTATTTAGAGACGGAGGAAGTATATACTAGTGAATAGAGATACATATACATGAAAAAGTTTGAATGGATCGATACATATACATAGCAATACATACATATATACATATATATGAAAGAGTTTGAATGGATGATATATATTAATTTTAAAACCTGCACTACTTAAATATTAATTTAAAAGTTATGAGGATAGTTTTGTTAATTAAAATAAAAACACTTCCATTATTAACACTTCATTTTTTAGCTCTCCCAAACAAGATAAGATTTTGTTTAACACTTACACTTCCCTTCCCTTCCGAGCCCCTCAGAACACTTACTAACACTTCCATTATTAACACCTTCTAACACTTCATCCAAACAGGCCCCAAGTGTAATGATAAGGCTTTGACAAGGTCATAAATCTAGGGTTTCTACTAAGAACAAAACTCTTCCGGTAGGCATATCACAACCATGCTCATATTAAAACGCCAACGAGATCTCCCCTCCCACCGAAAAAAGGATAGGGCTTAAATGTACCTGAGAGAATCCAGCCTGGTCAAGGATCGCACGAACGTTTTCTGACATAAAATCTACTCCGAGGACAGTGATATACTGACATCCAGCTTTTGCCATCTTAACAGCTGAATCTGCCATTAGCAAAGAATCAGATATGTGTATGTGAGGCCAAAGCTTCTGTGCTGCTGTTAAAACACCTTGGACTTCAGGATCCATGTAAAAATGTGCAACAACTCCAATTCTTTTTTTCTCTAGCAAATTTGCAAGTTCTTTGACTTTTGAATCCACAGGGAACAGAAATCTAGCCTGCAAAATCATGTGAAATTAAACTCAGGCCTTTAGCTAGAGTCTTGAAGTTCTTTAGCGTGAGTTAGCACAGAAGGTAAAACTGTGGTGATGAGAATACTCACTTTTTCTCTCTGTTCTATAGAAGATTAGAAGTAACCAAATTTTGCAATATATATATATATAACTCCAATCCGTTCTTACCATTTTACATAAATCTTGTATGACATGGATAGAGTTGGAACAATTATTTTACGTTTTTAGTTTTGATGGAACTATCTTTAAAGCATAGCAATTATTTAACTTTCCTGTTGTTCTCAAAAGCATTTGGATGCTCTATTTTCAATAAGCGTGCATAACATTCAAGGAACAACATGATTTATAAAAAGTTTTTTGTATTGGTCTTGGATGTCTATGGGTTTTGATAGTAACACATTGTCATTATATAAGTCGGTTCATTTAATCTAGAGCCCCAATGCTAATTCGGTTAATAAGTTCTGACGGCAAAAAAACTAAACGATAAACATAAAATACTAGAAGAAGACCTGAACTGACTTTATCAAAGATGAAACATAAGAATGAATTAATATCAACAAAAAATGTTGGGAACAATTAACTGTCCTCAAAGTGAATAATCATCAAAAGTTCAAAACATTGAAGAATTTCAGAGACGGGTTAAACTGCGTATATAAAAGTGCTTGTGAGTGCATTCCTTAATATCGATACAACAATACTCAAACAGCCCTCTAAAATACAAAAAATAAGTATACATGCTTAAAAAATATATACTATAATAGTAATTATATTATAATTTTAGGAAGACCAGTGTGTATAAATTTTAGCCAATATTCTGTGTGCGCATAATGCTTACTACATGTGCATTTCCCATTTCTCAGCCTGAGTGGTGCATGCCTCCGGCCCCCTTGTAAATCCATCTCTGTCACCAGCTGGCAGTTAATTTTTTTTTTTAAATTTGGCGCCACCTAAAAACAAATAGATGCTAGGCCTGAGTGGCCGTTCCCAAAAAGTAGTTTCCAGACAATAATTCATGACAATAATTTTATTGAGAATCAGTTTTCACTTTTCAATAAGCAGCTACATATTACTTTTTTAAAATTTTGATAAGTGTCTTTTATCTAATGTGGTTTACCTATTCCAAAACTCTATCCAAACAGGCTAACTCGATATAGTATATACACCACGTACTACTGCTTTTTCGAACACTCAAACTCTCTCTCCATCCCAAAGAAAGATTTCCATTTTACTATTCATATGGTGTAATTTATTTTTATTTTTTGCCCTTCTGTGTATCTAGTTTTATCATCTATGAATTTGAATTCGGTTTCTAGTTTATGTTCTGAAAATAAAAAATTCAATTATGAATATTAGTTTCAATATTAATAAGAGAGAGTTCACTTGATAGAAAACAAAGGTGTTTGAGGGACAAACCCATTTAAGGAGGGAGGTAGTAAGTAATAACAGCAGTGGCTCACCTGAGCTTCAGCATAGCTCCCTTTGGCTTTTATACCTTGGGCAGTGAGAACCAGAGATGGGAATGGCTCGGCTTGGCTCCGCCCCTCCATTTCCGCCACCAAAGCCTTAACCCTCTTCTGTATACTCATCAACACATTTTGCCAAGCATTCACTCTGGAAGAAGAGACCCCTTTTCCGTTCACATTTAAAAACCCCAAATCCTCGGTTCTCATGGCGAGAATCTCCGCTGGAGCTTCTCCATCCAGCATCCGAACCAAGCAGGCACAAAATCCTTTGGTGATCTCCGAATCGCTATCCGCAGATAACCTAACTCGGTTCTCCTCGTCCAGCCGCACATGTAACCACACCTGGGCAGTGCAGCCGGGAACCCGGTTGTGGATTGTTTTTAGGGAGTCATCCATGCGAGGGAGTAAGGAGGAGTAGTGCAAGAGGCGCTTAACGCGGTCAATCGGCAGGGCGAGTGACTCGAATTCCGATAGAAGGAGGTGGAGCTTGGTAGTTGAAGCGTGGATTGGCGGGTAGGTTTGAGAAGTTGTGGTGGTGAAATCCGGGGTCCGGAGGCTCCAACCGCCATGGTATTTGATAGGCCATGTGGAATCCGGGTCCGCATGATTAGAACTTCGAGCATGGATGGTTTTCAGACAGGCTTTGGAAGGCAGGCAGGGTGCGGAAACATATTTGGAAAGAAATAAGGACGAAGAGCAAGAACCGTTCATGGGTGCCGCTGAGAAAAACAATAGAGCAGGTTGCGGCCGATTAGAATTCGGAGCGCCAGCAACAAAAATCTCCAAACGCCAGCCAGCTACATACATTAACGACGTGAATGGCTTGGCTTGTTTCGTTTCCCAGACAAGTGACCAGAGCTGAGAGTATACTACCAAACAATTCATTTGAATGCCTTCTCGATTGAATTGTTAGCCGAAATTTGGTATGAGTAAACTAGACTTAATGAATAAAATGGTCAAAAAATTTCATCAAAAATTTCCACTGAGAACCCCCCAAATGGCGAAGGCCGGACAGAGACTCAAAAATAAGGCCTTATTTGACCTTTTTTTTGTTAGTACGTGGCCTTATTTGTCCTTTTTCCCTTTTTTTTTACCTCACTTCCTTCCCAATTCTAATCTTTACCCATCCTTTTGTCTCCCATCCATCCAAAATCCCGCCCCAGACTCCTGCACCCACATCTCGCCTTCCAACCACCCCAGACTCCCGGACCCACACTTCCATCCCTCGACCTCGACTTCGTAACCAGACAAGAAGCCCCAGATGTCCGTCGCTGCTACGTGGGAGAAAGAAGGGTGAGAGTGCTCTGCCAGACTGAACCTTCCCATCCATCTGCTCTGCCGGACAAAAAGCGACCTCGGTTGCGCTCAAAGTGGACGAAGGGCTTGCGTTGCTCTGCTCCAACTTCAAGGTAAAACAAAGAGAACAACCGAAAATCAGTTCATTTCATATTCGAGGAGTTTAAAGATCCATTCAAATTAGTGAGTGTTTAAAGTTTTAAGCTATGGTGCAAACTAGTTTGATAAATCTTGTTGAAAAGTAATATTTTCATCCTTGTGTAGTACTCACCTTAGCAAAATTGATTTAATTCAATTAAACAAGACCTAATTTAGTTTCTGTCATTTAAGAGTTGTTTCAGATGTTGTTTGTGTGTTGTGAGATGTCTGTCATTTGTTTTGAATTGTCTGTAAAAAGTTCATAAATGTCACGCGTCGGCATGGCCGGACACGCTAACTACCGCACAATCCGATTAAGGCAACCGCAGTTCACCTTACTTGAACCGTGCAAGGCGTACATGAATACCATTCACACAAGTACATCCATAAACAATCATAAGTAAAGCATTTCAAAATACGCAGCAGAATACAAATACTTTTAAAAGTCAAATGCCACACAGGGCGAACATGAGCACGCAGGCTCTCAAATCATTTATAGTTCTAAATAGTCCCATGAGCATTATTTTATTTATATCAAAATAGAACTGGAAGAAGCATGAACCACGTCCTCTCTCCATAGATCACCCGAAGCAACGGGAACAGGAAACAAACTCTAGCTTCTACCTGAAAACTGTGAGGTGGCCTCCCCCGTGAAGGGGAGGTCAGTACTTGGAAGCATTTGACAAGTACAATGACAACTATACTGAATATAATCCATGTTTCAAACACAAGACCCTCAACATAGGGTGATACTATATTATGAGCATAACCTATAGCTACCCCGTTTCAAATCACTTGTATAGAATATATATATACCAAGTCAAATAGCCAACCCGTAGGTCCATTTGTATTTCAAAACAATTCCCCTTGTATAGCCCTTGGCCTATTATTGCATATAGCAATCTCGAGAGGTTACCCCACCCCTAGTCTAAACCCAACTCCATCGAGAGGGTTACACAAATTATCCTTTGTACTCATCCACGTTGGACTTACATACCCTATGGTGTATTCATTCATTTTGGGCTTACACACCCAGTATAATATCTTTGATTCATTTAGGACTTACACACCCCGTATAATCTTAGTTCGTGTAGGGCTTACACACCCCGTATAATACTTTACTCGTTTAGGGCTTACACACCCCGCGTAATACTTTATTCGTGTAGGGCTTACACACCCCGTATAATACTTTATTCATGTAGGGCTTACACAACCCGCGTAGTATCCTTTATTCATTTGGGCTTACACACCCCGCGTAATGCTTCATTCATGTAGGGCTTACACACCCCGCGTAATATCCTTTACTCGTTAGGGCTTACACACCCCGCATAATACTTTATTCATGTAGGGCTTACACACCCCATATATGTTTCATTCGTTTAGGGCTTACACACCCCGTATACTCATTGTATACGAGCAATCATAATCTATCAACCTCGGGTTAGTATACATCAAGACTCCCGGGGCTGCCTTCATATAGTCTAGGTAGACTCCACCATTTCCTTTGAGTGTGACCGTAGTCTATCACTCATTCTAAGTTCATGCCTATCTTATTCAATACTATAGATAGCGCACACAATTAATCACTACGGATTCATATCACTTTGATCATATCAATAACTCAAGTATTCCTTACTCCACATTTAATCACTTTGCCTATCCACATAGGTATCCATGTATCCCTTTTAAGATCTTATGGAATCACACATTTATCAACATTTGTCTATACCATTCTAATCCTCAATATCAATTCAATAATTAATATTTTTCAAGGATTTCTCCCCTCATGCATAATACATTTGTTTATCCACCTTTGTAATATCATGTATCAATTTATATGACACATAGCAACACATTTATTCATATTGAAGTATATCATTTAATTCCATCAAAATCATAATTTGATTACTTAGGTAATCTCATGCTCAACTCACGAGTTATAGACAATATAGTCAGACATCCTCACCTTAGATATGTCTAACAAGGTTGCCTATTGGAGCCCCATCGTTAAACATTCGATCGGGAATGATTCGAAACAACATTGGCTGGTAGAGGGCAAAAGCCGCCCAGCTTTCGGCTCCTGCAGCACGAAAACAGCACCTAGAAGTGGCGGTTTCCGGCGATTTCGAGTCATATCGATTCAACAACTCTTCTAAGTTAATTACCAACACTTTATATCATATTTCTACACTTTTAAACGTGTAGAACATCCCCTAGAATCCATCATATGATTTCTATAAAATCATATATGAAAACTATATAAAAAGGAAGAACAAGAACCGGAGCTACGAGATTCTTACCGCTAGGCTTCGTTTCCTCTTGGATTCTCTTCTCTCCTTCACTCCCTTTTTCCCCTGAGCTCTTGTGTTTGTAGAAACTCTCCAAGGCACTCACTCCTCTCTCAAACTTACGTATAACATCCCAAATGAGAGGATGAGGAGACTCCCCTCCCTTATCTTCTATTTTTTTCAGAAGGTTGGGCCGATTTAGTTGGGTTCGGTTCACGGGCTGCTTTCTTTAATTAGTCCCGGTCCGAAGCTATTTACAAATTAATCCTCCAGTTGATTATGGTTTACATTTTATACGGGATACCCCGAATTAAAGTATAGGGAACCCTTCACCCTTATAATTGTTCGGCCCACGAAATTGTATATTACTTACTTCTTATTCTTGGGCTTTTTATTTAAATTAACTTGGTCCAAGAACATATCTTAGTTAGTCCCTCCCCATGTTTGGGGTCCGACCCACAATTTAATTAATCGGTATTAATTTAATCAATTAATCATTTCTAGTATGATTAATATACTTGTAACTAGTTTTCAAAGTGAATATACATTCATGACTTTAACTAGTTATCCTCATCGAAATTAGTATTTGCACTTTCATTTAGATTTTAATATCAATGGATTAATAAGTCCAGGTATAAATTGGGAGCGGTGTCACAATAAATGTCTGTGATGTTTTAAGTAGATGTCTGTCATTCATATTTCTTTGTCTGTCATTTGTTTTGAGTTGTCTGTAAAACGTTTATAAATGTCTGTGATGTTTTAAGCAGATGTCTGTCATTCATATTTCTTTGTATGTCATTTGTTTTGAGTTGTCTGTATTAGTTTGAGTTGTCTGTAAGGAGTTTATAAATGTCTGCGATGTTATAAATAGGTGTCTCTCATTAGAGCTGGGACCGGTTCGGTTCTTACTCAAAATGAGTGGAACCGTTATAAAATTTTTAACTAATGAAATCGGTTCGGTTCCTATATAAAAAAATCAAGAACCGTTATGGAACCGAACCGGTAGTAAACGGTTCGGTTCTGTAGCTGGCCTGTGGGCCCGTGTTCATATTTCGTTTCATTCATCGTTAGCACGACACAACCCGTAGGTCTTATTATTCATACGAGACTTGTCACCGCCATCCGAGGCCTCATCGGGTCCTCGGGCCGGAGTCCAACATCCCGCCCCTGGACTCATACCCATCATCCCGTAGGAAGGTAAAGCCCATTTGGGATCCTATCTTATGTGTTACCGCTGTCGAAGCCTCGTGAGGTCTCCGATTCGGATTCCACCCTTATGCGTAGTTACATTGTAAGTCCATGCTATCCAACCCCGCTCTCTGGAGTCGGGAAGGGCCATGGTCCTTACTTATTACCATAGTTCAAACGGCTATCCTCAAGGACTACCGAAAACACCCGAAGGTCAATCCTATACCTAGGATCAATTTATCATTCACTTTGACTTGGGTATCCTTTAAGGCTTACCCCTAGTATAACTTAAAGTTTATACATATCCACCTTAGCATCTCTTGAGACTACTTAAGGTTCAATGTCTCACAATCCGAATCCTTAGGATTAATCCTACCATTATTCATATTTACCTCCCGGCTAGTATTCTCATACTAGTTGGATAACTCAAGGATAACCAAGTCCTCAATCCATGTCGTCTATCAATACCTCCTCAAGATACAAACCATAGACGAGTCTTAGTCTATGACCGATACATCGGTCTAGTCACCCCGATTCCTCCCTTAAGGACTGCCCGAAGCATGACCCAAATTTCATTTCCTTACTGTAGCGTGAACTATCTCATCTAATACCACATTTCACGTGGAAGCGACCCAATACTTTCCCGGTAGCTATTGCTACAAGAGAGACTCCCACGTATCACATATCAATCCCAACTCCCATGGGATTTCGAAAATAAGTAATCATCCTTGGCTCTAAAGTCCGCCTCACATATATACCCGTGCTGCTCACTCATAGGTGGATGGATATAACACTAAACTTCCATCTAGTTTCTCATATTCTGGTTATCCCTCTGTGAGTTCCTAAGACTAATACAATAATGTGTAACATATAAGGCAAAACAGTTTGGTGTCGCGACCATCATATTGGTCTTATTTGTACTGAACTATATTACTCGGTGATAATCAACCACCGGTTACACCCCATTTCTTAAGCCTTACATAAACTCCTCATTAACAATTACTTACGTCAATCTCTAAATGCTCAATTACAATTCGGAGCGTAGGCCATGCCCTTATTTCCCCTGAGTTCTCAATCTCCCGTTTAATAGCAACTCTTGCACCTTGTTTCTCAATCATTCTTTATCACGGTTATATCCTATGGGGTCCAATCGTATTCAACGATATTAGACCTTACGTTTAGTCTCCTTCATTCACTACTATCGTTATGTAATAGTGTGTCCTTGCTGCCATATCGTTTCAATTTACAAGTGCCCTTCTCACACTTGCCTAATACGTCTCCTCATTAAGGATGATTTTATCACCATCCCCGCTCAACTTTAATGTTCTTACACCTAAAATCGGTGCAAGACACACTCACGTTCATCGCGGTACATTTCAAGCCTCAAAGGACGTCTCGGGTTCAAAACATAAGAAGGTTGTTCGTCCCCTCCATAAATTGCCCGGTTTTCAAACATAGAGTTTAACTTACAAGGAACTTCCCAAATGCCGGCCGGTTTCCATGAAAGCCGGACGGTTTTCATACCCAAATCGAGGCCTGCGATTAATTTCACCCGTAAGCCGGCCGGTTTCCATGAAAGTCGGCCGGGGTTTGGCAGCGTAGCTTTAATCCATACTTTAATCCCAAAGTCGGCCGGTTTCCATGAAAGTCGGCCGGTGTTCAGCCCCGTAGTTTAATTAAACTTATTCAACTCAAAAGCCGGCCAGTTTTTGTCAAAAGCCGGCCGGTTTTCTCTGCCGCAGATTAATTCGAATTTATTTCCCTCAAAACTGGCCGGGCTTTGCCAAAGCCGGGCGGTTTTTGAGCGTTTACTAGCTTCATGATTCCCGTAAGCCGGTCGGTCTTTACAAAAGCCGGCCGATGTTTGCTGCCATAGTTTAATTCGTTTATTTCTTTCCGAAAGCCGGCCGGTTTTCACCGGAAGTCAACCGGTTTCCTCCCCCGAAGTTTAATTCGATCTTTAATTCATGTACATGCCGGCCGGTTTTAACCAAAGCCGTCCGGCCTTTGTATTTTTTCAATAATACACTTTGTTTTTCTTGATTAATCTGGCTGGTTTTGCCTTAGGCCGACCAACATCCCAACCCTGGGACTTACAACTTATCTATGCATTCGAAAAAAAGTTTTAAGAAGGATTACCTGTAACGGTGGACGCGCTCATGCAAGAATTTGCCTCCTTCCTCGTGTGAACTCATCGTTGAGTTCTTCTTTGGTACCCGGAGTGTATGTTGCTCACATTATCTCCCCTACGTGGTGTGCTCACTTGAGACGCCCCCGCTAGGTTCATGTCCCCTACGGTTCCTTCATTAGCTCCTGAAGTAGTGTTACTTCCCCGTTGAGGACAATGGAACTTCATGTGTCCCGTATCCCCACAAAAGAAACACCTCTTTGGTTCACGACAAGTCCCGTAATGGTACTTATCACAATTATCACATCTTCACACCCTTGAACTAAAGGATTTCCCTCCTTGGGTCACGGACCCTTGATTGTACGTTGACGGTGGCATAGGCATTTTAAAACCTCTCTCCACCCCGATATTTTGCCTTTTGCTTTGATCATGGGAATCATTGATTTCCCACATCCTCTTTCTAGCCTCCTCGGCATCTTTAGCCTTTCTTTCTTCCCACAACTCTTCCCCAATAAGGCCTCGTGTCACCACCTCATTAAAAGTCATATTCTTTTGGTACGCCGCCCTCTCACGCACTTCCAAATTCAACGCGTTCCAGAAGTGGTCGACCATACGGTCCTCATTCTTTGCATATTCAGGAAGATATCTAGCCAAGTCTCGGAACTTTTGTTCTAATTGTTTGACGGTGTACTCGCCACCTTGTTTGATGGTAGTGTACTCCCTCCTCTTTTGATTTACTTCATAGGAAGAGTAGTATTGTCTATAGAATTCAAGCTCGAAGTTGTCCCACGTGACTTCTCCGTTGTATTTCCCCTTGACACCCTCCCACCATGTTGAAGCTAATCCCTCCAACATTCTAGTGGCAACTCTCATCTTTAGGTTAGGCGTCAATTGCATATCATCGGCTGCCTCATTAAGCCTCTTAAACCAATCATCGGCCTCAGATATATCCCTCGTTCCATCGAACGGTTTACATCCGAGTGCCCTTGCCTCTTTAAGATACTTAGAGACCCTTATGATAGGACTCTCGGTACTTGGCTTTCTAGTACCCTCTCTATGTGCCCCGCACGCGTTACGACTTCCCCTCTTGGAAGCCACTTGCCCAATTCGCCTCTCTTGGCGTTGTTTCTCTCTTAGTTCTCGTTCACGATGGTATTTTTCAAATACCTGACTAATTCCATCCAGGGAGACATCATTGTCTTCCTCACTAATAAAATCATCACTCTCATCATATGAGGTTTCAGAAGGTTTTGTTTCGGGTATATACGTTGAGTCTTCTTCAGACTCCCAAGACCTATACTCGGTCTCCCGATCCAATTGTACGCTATCCATCATTTGGATCCCTTGGCCTCCTCGGCCACTCCCTTTTCCTCTAGATACTCTAGAGTTTCCCCGGTTGACATGCCCAGTTCATCCCGATGCACGCCCTATCCGGTCTTTCCTAGTTATCATGCCTCCACCTCGCGTTTCTGAAAGAAATTTTTGGAATGAGTCATCAGACTCGTTTCAATGTCAACTGACAGATAAGTACTTAAGACACCACTTGGCTCAAATCACTGCCATACCAATTGCTAAGGGGCGCGTCTTAACAATTAGAGACTTTGCAACTCAAGTACCAAAGGCTCTTTCAGTACAAAACTTTTATGCTCATGGTTTCCAAAATGATTTTGAAGAAAACACTTTTGAGGAACTTCATTATGAAGTTTATGGACTAAGTCTCTGATACCATTTAATTGTCACGCCCCGGCCTGGCCGGACACGCTAACAATCGCCGCACAATCCGATTAAGGCAACCGCAGTTCACCTTACTCGAACCGTGCAAGGCGTACATGAATATATTATAAGTAATATAATATAATGTTTATAGTATATAATATATAAGTATATTACTATAAGATTAGTAATACACTTATACTTAATACTTTAATATGTATAAGTATATATTAACTAAATGTAATATGTAAATATAAGTAAATAACAATAGTATAGATAAGAACTAAATATCAAGTAAATAGACATCTCTTTCGTAGACGGAAGCGGACGGGTAGGCCTCGTGCCTAGGGTTTGGAGCGGCGATTATCGATCGTCCGCGATTTCTGTCCTCCTCGCACGTCGATCGAGGCTTGAACAACAACTTAAGCGATTGAGCCATATGTTTCGTGAGATCAATCATTTACCGAATTGATCCATGGCAAGCGTTGGGGAGAACAGAGACAACGCTGGTGGCATTGAGGCGCTGGCAAAGGTTTACGGTGAGTTGGATTTGGAAGAATCCGGTTTTCAAATGATTGGGTTGATGATTTTGGCTTTGATGATGATCGAGATGGGAGCGGCACCAACAGTGTTTGACCCGGGTGGAATGCTAGAGGTATGTGTCTCGATTTTACAACAGGTCTTTCATCAGTTGGGATTGAAGGCAGATGGTGAAGCGGTATTGGTCCGCCCCCCTCCCGAGCCACCGCCGGGGAAGAAACGAGTGGCTAGGATTTGGATGCCTCTTTTAATTAGTTTTGCTGTTTTCTTTTATTATTTTAGCGTTCATCAGTTCCGGATTAATTTCTTTGTGAACATTAGCGATAGTCTCCGTTGCAGTTTGGTTCGGATTAGGTTTGTGGGTGGAAGCGATAAGGCTTGTTTGGCCGTTAAAAGCTTCGAAGCTCTCACATGGTTCACGAATAGTCTCGCTCTTTGAGGGATGATCTATTCTATGTCTAGCCAGAGAGTGGGAAAGCCTTTTGGCTATGCGGAGCCTCATGAGGAGGTTTTAGCGATATTTGGTTGGATGTACTTTGGGAATTTTGGTTGATTTAATATAATTAGTTTCCTTTAAACAAAAACTAAATATCAAGTAAATATGAATGGTATAAGTATTTATAGTATATATAATGTGTAAATATATTACAAGTAATATATAATATGATATTTATAGTATATAATAAATAAGTATATTACTATAAGATGAGTAATACACTTATATTAACCTATATAATAATTATAAAAATAATATATATGTACAAACTACATAGAATTGGAGAAGATGATTATTGAATATGAGAGAATAGAGAATTAGAGAATAGGAAAAGTTATAGGAGAAGAGGTGTGAAAAATGTATAGAAAATAGAAGTATAAATAAGTTTTTTTTGTATCCCCCACCCCCAGACCCCCTCCTAGGCCTCCAACAGCTATAGAGCCGTTTGGGAACAATCCCAACGGCTAGAAGGGTTTAAATATTAAAAAAAATTAAAAAGTGGCCATTATGGCCCGGACCGGCCGGTTCATCATTTGTAAGGCCTGAACCCACACTGCTAATTGACCAGGTCAGTTGGGCCAAACCGGCACCCAGACCAGTTCCCGGGCCAGGCCAGGTACAAACAGTACCAGGCCGGGCCAGTTGGCAAGTTCAGCCCTACCCAATAACATGATTTAGGAGCACAATGGTAAATGGTAAATTAAAAAAAATACAAAAATTACAAGCATCGGCTACAGTTTGCTACTTGGAATTACAAAGCATTTGTTCACTTGGTGGAAATCACGCGCATAATAACTACATTTCGATAAGATGGAACAAATGGATGATAATTTGCAACAAATGGTAGTTGGGCTTTTTTTAACTTAAAACGCTACCGGAGCACTTCATCTATGGGTGGGTAATGTTATTAGAGCATCATTTTTACACAATCTCACGCTCGACCGTCCAACAACACACTTGGACCACACCTAGAATCTAACTACCCGCCATTTCCTTTTTGTGCTAGAAGCAAATAGGCTGAGCAACAAATGGGTAAATACTCTTATAGCAGTTGGCAGAAACATAAACTATAACAACAGTCAGGTGGCGGCGAAGCAGCAGCAGTAGCTGAGATCCTACAGCCTCCTCAAATGATCCCGAGAAAAGAAGGGATGCCGCAATGCTTCCCGAGCAGTAAGTCTCTCTGAAGGGTCATATCTAAGTAACCCTTGCAAAAGATTAATAAGATCCCCAGCAGAATGGTCCACATGTTGCATGACCAGGTTCTGTTTCAAAATGTACAAGTTAACAAAATAGTCAGTGGGGGGGGGGGGGGGGGGGGAATGTAAGCAAGAATATGCAACTTATGACAAAACATCTTTTCCTTCAGAAAAGTTGGCAAATCCCATACCAGGGAGTAGGGATGATTTCATGAATTTTCTGCTTCCCTTTTAATTTTCTCTCAAATTTGTTTTCCAATGTATTATCTAATCCAAGGCCAAAACATGGTTATATTAATGACACTGAAAAGCTAACCTGAAGCCTGGGCAATTTCAGGACAGCTCTGATGCTCTCTCTTGATGCTGCCCCTTCGGGCCAATCCAGCTTTCCCTTCCTAATATACTTCTCTGCACTCCGGCTGAGACCAAAGCAACTAAGAAATTTTTAACATAACTGGCAAGCATGATGCCATTGTTTCCATCCTGCAATATTACAATCAGTAACTTACTCTGCTCTTTTCAGCATGTGCGCTGGAATAGGGCCTAGCACCTTCTCCATCATAGCTAGGTGCTCCAAGTTCTCATGAGTTTGAAACAGCGCCCCTCCCTGTATATTATATTAAACGTATAAACACAAAAACAGAAACAATTTCTTTAAAACTCTAATAGAATAAGAATAGATGACATACTGAGCATAACTCGATAAGGATACATCCAACACTCCATATATCACATGGGTAGGTCCAACCAAGACCTAAAATAACTTCAGGTGCACGGTAATGACGTGTGGATACAACATATGTTTGATTTTCACGGTCATATGTTGTGCTCCCAAAATCAATTACTTTTATTGCACTGGACTTTGGGACTCTCTTATAGTAAGTGTCCTTCAGTGATCTGGAAGAATACTACACATCCAAAAAAGAGAAGAGATTTACAAAAAAGTCTGATGAACTTGTTATTGAGAGCCTGTTTTGTCATTGGAAATGCTAGGGAAAGAAAATGTGGAAAGGGGAGCAACTTCAAATTCAGTTTATTTAAACTTAAATAATGACTAGGATATCACATTTAGGTTAAATTTCCAGATGTAACCTTCTAATATACACTTTTCTTAGATACAAACATGTGTAGGCTAAACTACCCTTACGAATTTCCAGAGGTAATTCTTATTTTAATAAGATTGAATTTAGAAGGGCCATCAAAGAAATATCTCATACTCAATGATTAAATAAGGAACCTTCCAAAAATCTACTATTTCAAAATGTTCAACTTGAAATTAAACTTCCCTGATTTAAAGGTTAAGCCAATCACTTCCAAAGAAACATCTGATTCAAATGTTTTTTCCTTTCAGCAATTACCAATTAAAAGAAGCTGCTCATGGTAAAGTTGTGGAATCTATGAAAATGTACCTTGTAATCAGGAACCTTAACATAGTCAGGAGATACCAGCAGGATGTTCTCTGGTTTCAAGTCAGTGTGAATGAGACGCAAATCATGCATAACTGCATTCATAAAGTACCAACAGTAAGAAAATAGAAAGACCAATACCCATAATACATATACTGCTGATGATAGAAAAAAGTACAATTTGGGCCACTTTAGTTACCAAATCCTAATAATAATTATAAAAATGCTAATTAAATTTTGAATTACAACCACAAAAATCGTTTAGGTATGCTGTGGAAATTAATAAGTCTGACAATAATTTCACACGCATTGAAAAAGTAGAGAATGGTACAAAGCAGTTATTTACACACATGCTACACATTCCAACAGTTGTCTTCCAATCTCACGGGCAAGGTCAATAGGAAATGAGCGATAATTGTTTTTCCGTAGAAAATCATATAAGCTTGGTCCAAGCTTCTCAAAGACCTGTTATCATTTAAGTCCATCCACAATTTTAATCCCCATAACATTTGTTAGTTGGGGAAGTTAATCCACTAGCTAGCCATTAATACTTACAATACAAACATGGTTACGATAGTCAAACCAGTTCCGTATTTGAACACAACTGCAAGGAACAAACAAATTTAACCAATGCCAATTTACATGGGAAAAAGTTGTGCTTTACTAAAATTAATAAATGTAACATCAAGTCATCAACGGGCACAAGTCTCACCGATTTCCATCCTTATCATGTTTGCCGAGCTGTTGAAGCACATCGACTTCAATCATGGCTGCCTCTCGATATTTTTTTAAACCACGAACAATTTTAATAGCAACCATTTCTTTCCTTTCACGATCCCAACATTCGAGAACCTGCCCAAAGGTGCCTTCACCCATTTTACTGTGTATCTTATCTGAAATTCATGAAATCATGAAACATAAAGTTAGGGCCTAAGGAATTAATATATATAAGATAAAAAAAATATCGGTTTCCCTATTCTATCCATTCCTTTCAGTTAAACGTCAAAAAAATGGTAAAGATCTAAACTCAATCTAATTATGGTAAAGGATAATTACAGCGCGATGTTATATTTTCTCCAAGCTCAAACATATAATGCCCATCTTTGTCATCTTCTCTCCATGGGGGAGAACCATTTTGAGCAACTTCCTTGACAATAAGGGAACTACTAATGTTGGAGGGTTGCCTCAAAGGTGCATAGCTTGTCACACTCCCAACATCTTGTCCACAAAACAAACCTAGCTGAGCCTACACACAGGTACTCCATGTTCACGTTTTTCTCTAAAAACATTTATATATTTTACCTTACCGATTTACCAATTGAAACCAGCGGAAATACTTGCACAAAATGTACAACACATCAAAATCAAAGAACAAGTGAATTAATTTGATTAAGAGGTAAAAGAGAGATTTCTCAAATCCAAACAGCAAATGGAAACACTTAGATTGTGAAGATCAAAGTAGCTAAGTTTATTTGATGGCTAAGAGAACATAGTCCGGATCCAGGAATATTGTAGACTTAAAACCGTTACAACACCGACAGCAGATGGAATAATTAGCATATGTACCATAATGCAACATATTTGATGTGGGTTTGAATTATGACCTATAAAAACTAAGCCCGAATTAACAAAACAAGAAATTTGAAGAAAAAAAATAGACAGTAATCATCCTAGATAGCAAATATTTAGATCTGAACAACAAATCACAGATCCGGGTAATCAATATAGAAGGATGGCATGGAAGGATTATCACATGAACTAACCAATGGCATAAGATGGCATGATAACAACAAGTATCCATTCAATATCTTAGCCGATAAAGTACCTAAGCTAGTTGAGATCTAGCAAAAAACGACGTACAGTAAAAACTATTCATAGATCTGCGAATTCCGAGATCGGCAGGTTTTATACCTTAGGGACCTCAGGTAGGACGTCCCACCCCAATCGAGGGCGTTTTCGCGGTCTCCGGTCAAGTTGCCGGATTGGAAACTCGGTCACGCGCTCCATCTCCATGGCAGCGGAGAAATTCTAGAGAGAGAGAGAGGATATGCAAGAGATAATGAGAGCTGCTGGTTTGCGTGTGAATGATTCAATCCCTAGATCTTTCACCTAATATTGAGTCGGGAATGAAGCAAAATCTAGCCGTCCACGTCCCGGTCCTCAGATCCGGATTCCTTCGCTACCAAATAAGTGGGCCCTTTGTTAGTGGGCTTCTAAAGCATTGTTCGGCCCCATACGTATACGATCCCAATCCTATGAATCGTAATCCGTGGCCCTTGGGCCTTCATATTTGAGCATTTAATTTAAAAAAATAGAGAGAGATTTTTTTCATTAACAAATTTTCAGTGTTTACGAATCGTAATGATTTTATTATTGATCGATTATTATTAGTTTAGTTTTGGGTATCCGTCTTCTCAAACCCTCCTCGTCTGCGCTCCGCCCCTGTCCTGCCTCTCAACTTCCGTAAACCCTTTCTTCTCCTATAGTTTCTCCTCCCCATCAATGCATAGTACGTTCAGTCCAGTTATGAATTCTCCAGCCCTGCCTCAAAATAGCTGCCTCATATCCGTTCCATCATATCTTCCCACCGCAGCAAAATCCCAATATCTCTCACTCGCTTCACGGCCTAGTAAGCTCCACCTCTCTTGCTCCCCGCTCTCTTCACCTCTGTCCTTCAGGAGGGTCCAACCCAAACCCCATCTTCGATCTCTGATTTCTGCCATAGCTTCGCAACAAGAAGAGGACAACGCCATCCTTCTCGACGAGCAGGACCCAGACGAAGACGAAGATTTTATTGAAGCTTTCAATTCGGAGGGAGAGGGTGAAGAAGACGGGATTCTTGAGGCCAGTGGAGATGCTGGAGAGAGTGACGATATGTTTGGTGAAGATGCGGGTGGGTGTGCAGAACCGCCTGAGGATGCAAAACTATTTGTCGGGAATTTGCCTTTTGCCGTAGATCATGAAAGCTTGGCTAGGATTTTCCAACAGGCTGGGACCGTTGAGATTGCTGAGGTAATAATTTGGTTATGTTTGTTTGGATTGAGGTTCAAGCCTAGGTTGGGAGGAAATATTAGTTACCTGAATGAAAATGGATTTGTTGTTGGGATAATGTGAGTTACCTTGTTGAGTGGCGTTATAAACTTGTTTCCATTGGGGTAATGTAACTCTAAAAATACTCCGCATAACATAGCACACACACTCGCATCACCCCCCATTTTTGTGGTAAAGGAAATGGAATGGATCACCTTGATATTACACAAGTCCACAAACTGTGAGAAAGGAACTATTTACCTAGATTGAGCTTGATTCGCCTATAAGTGAGGTATAAAAGTGATAATGTGAAATAATGATATGGGTGTTTCATGATAGGTTGTTTATAACAGGGATACTGAGCAGAGTAGAGGGTTCGGGTTTGTGACAATGAGTACTATTGAAGAAGCTGACAAAGCAGTTCAGTTGTTCAATCGTTATGTGAGTTGATACTCCCATTCTCTTGCTTGAGTCACTAATTTCTCGTTTGGTGTCAGCTTCGAAAATATTCACTTCACGTTGAGGTTTTATTGGATTTATGCTCCAATGTCTTTCTAAGCGGGTGTTTGGATATACTTCTTTAAACTGTTTTTGCTTCTTCAGACAGCAGAAGCAAATACTTTAGCGTTTGAGTGAAAATGCATAAGTACTTCTAAGTGTTTAAAATTAATTCTAGATGCTGTTTTTTAGAGGCTGTGGGAGATCAGCTCCCACAGAACTGATTCTGGTTCGAATTCTACTTTTAAACAAGCAGAATCAATTCTAAACACCCTCTAAGCTTGACTAAATTTGATTACAAAAGTATATAATGTGTGGTTGAGGTTTGGGCAAGCAGAGAATTTCAATACTAACCCCAAATCTTTTACTTTAAAAGGTAAATAGCAATGTTTTAATAACGTCTGCATAAGGAAAGTTCGTAAAGTTTAGTGGGTCCAAGGAAGTATCATTATCCTTTCATCTTGGGAAAGGCCAAATAGGTCATTCTATAAGTTTTAGACCATCACTTAAAGTTAAAAATAAGTATCATATAAATCTTCTTGCTCAAAGAAGATGATCAACTAGTTTAATATGTCCTCAGATGACGACGACATGGTCCAACTTGTAAATCCAAATGTCTGGTATTCCTTCCTAGTTGGATTTTCTTACCGATGCTTTTCTTTTTCATTTATTAGTTCTCCATCTCTTTCAACTAGCCTAATATGTCTTCAGATGCCGACGACATGATGCTTTTCTTTTTCCTTTATTTTCCTTCAATTTTCTTCTGCACCTCATTCACGCCTGGATTTTTTTGTGACACCGCTGATACATGTGTCCTAGAAAGGCGTCCACAACAGAAAGTACTTCTACCTAATATCAAAACTGATTATTCGATCTCCATTTCATGGGGTGAAAAATTCATTCAACCTTTAGCGAAGGAAAGGAGAGAGAAAAAGAAGATGAAAATGACCTCCACTTAGAAGCTGTTCCGTTCGTCTTAATCTTATTACTTATTCCTTAATCTTATTTTATTCAGATCAGATCAGATCAGATCAGAAAGATTCAGATCAGATCAGATCAGATCAGAAAGATTCAGATCAGATCAGATCAGAAACATTCAGATCAGATCAGAAAGATTCAGATCAGATCAGCAACATTCAGATCAGATCAGCAACATTCAGATCAGATCAGAAAGATTCAGACCAGATCAGACCAGATCAGAAACATTCAGATCAGATCAGAAACATTCAGATCAGATCAGATCAGATCAAAAAAATCAAACATGATTGATCACTTTTATTATTATATTAATTATGATTATTATATTATAGTTATTGTTAATAATATTAATATATTATTATAATAATATTATTAATAATAATATAATAATAATGTTAATAATATAAAATTATTATTATATTATAATAATATAATATAATATAATATAATATAATATAATATAATATAATATAATATAATATAATATAATATAATATAATATAATATAATATAATATAATATAATATAATATAATATAATATAATATAATATAATATAATATAATATAATATAATATAATATAATATAATATAATATAATATAATATAATATAATATAATATAATATAATATAATATAATATATTTATAATTATAATTATGATTTACAATGTAATTATAATTATAATCATCATTATTATTAATATGATTGTTGTTCTTGTTGTTATTTTTGTAATTATTATTACTTCGGAGTAATTATATATTTAAATTAGTAATTATAGATATAATTATGATTATAGAGATAAATATTATAATTATAATTACAAAAATAATAATTATAAAATTAATCATAATTAAAAATATAATTACATTTATAATTGTATCTGTATTTATAATTAGTGTAATTGGTATAATTATTATAATTTTAAATTTAATTTTAATTATTATTTTTTTATAATTATGATTATAATTGTAATTTTATTTAAGTTATATTTTTAATTAAAATTATAAATCTAATAATTATAATTAGAATTACAATTATAGAAAAATTCAAATCAGATCAGAAAGATTCAGATCAGAAGAATTCAGATCAGATCAGATCAGATCAGCAACATTCAGATCAGTTCAGCAACGTTCAGATCAGATCAGAAAGATTCAGATCAGATCAGAAAGATTCAGATCAGATCAGATCAGATCAGAAAAATTCAGATCAGATCAGATCAGATCAGAAAAATTCAGATCAGATCAGATCAGAACTTAAAAAATTCAGATCAGAAACATTCAGATCAGGTGAACGGAACAGCTTCTTACTTGTCTTCACTTCTTTTGGTTGAAAAAAAACTCTCGACCTTCATTATATTTTTCTTGCAAAAAACAAAAAAGAAAAGTAAGAAGAAAGTTTCCCATCACGGCAAGAGAAGACTTGGCTTTATTTAAAAGACAGGCAAGGGTTTTAACTGTTTCCGCGGATCATGTTGCCCTAATTGATGAATTTTTTGAGTAATTAAATTTATATGATACTCCCTCCATCTAAGGTTAAGGTTTTCACTTGCCTCTTTTGGACGTCCCATTTAAAGGTTCTCATTCTATTTTAGGAAATAATTAACACTCTTAAATGATAACTTAATCATTGTATATTAAAAATAATTTACCTATAACATCACAATTATCATCAGTTACCCTATTATTTACCTACCCAAATTGCTTTTCAAAATATACTCAAATTACCTTTTTTAATTATTGCCTAAACAACTGTGCCAATTTTGAATGGGAACCAAACTGGGATAAGGTAGTACTTGTTTTTGTACAAGAGTTTATGTTATGGATTTGAAATAGTGCAAGTGCTTATTTGGTCCTTTTTCCTTTCATCTTATGAACTTTTGTGGTGATTCAATAATAGTTCAAGTGCAGAAATTATCTCAGTGAAAGATGTATGCTTTGGTTTTTTAGCTTTTCTTGCCACTGTTAGATTAGGGGTCGGAGAAAGTTGCATGTGTGTTAAAGAGTTTTTTTTCTCTCAATTGTCATTTCAGGGTTTTCACATACTAAGAAAGATTTTTAAATATAAGGGCAAGCTACAAGTGCTATAGAAGCTGGTTGGGTTTTATTTCTGAAATTTTGAAGTTGTTCTTTAGGTTATTTAGAGCACCCATATTCAGGCCAAGGAATTTAATTACTCAATTCCTAGTTAGGAAGTGAGAAAAACTTTTGCTTTTACCAAACAAAGAAATGTAGACTTTAATTGGTGATGTATACAAAAGGAAAACATTATCTCTCATCCAGACTTTGGGGGTGTTTTAAATCTTGTGGTGGGTGGTGAAACATTGGTCATTTTTATGCATGTTTGGAGTACATGTAGGTTAGGGTGTGTTGGAACATCGTGATACAGTTAAGTCACAGGATATGAAGAGTTGTGTGGTTTTCTAGTGGCTGATATGTAATGGTTAAATTGGTGACCGGCAGGAGTTAAATGGAAGACCCTTGATAGTCAACAAGGCCGCTCCAAGAGGAACAAGGCCAGAACGTCCCTTTGAACCTTTTTACAAAGTGTATGTTGGGAACATTCCATGGAGTATGGACGAATCAGGCCTTGAGCAAATGTTCAGCTCACATGGCAGAGTCATTAGTGCGCGTGTTATTCGTGACAGAGATAATGGCCGTTCCAGAGGCTTTGGCTTTGTGACTCTGTCAAGCGAGGCTGAAATGAATGATGCCATTGCAAATCTTGATGGCAAGGTAATAATAACAAGGCAATCTGCCTAGGAAAATGCTACAAGTACAAACAAACTTACAAAAAACTTACAAACAAGTGATATGTGGCTATTGTAAATACCTTTGATGTAAATGAGATGTGATAAATAATGTGATGCTGCCACATACCTCTTTTGCAAGACTTTTTGTAAGTGTATGTGCCTATGGGCATGTTTCGTTCCTAACCAGCACAAATTCTATTTGCTTCTTCCCTAAAAAGAATAATTGGTGTAAAATTTCTTGCCTTTACTTAAGTAGGTTGCTGCCTGTGGGTGTGTTTCGTTCTAGGTGAGGGGTTGGTAGTAAAAACACCCCTCATCTCCTTCCCCACAAAAAAGTCACATGTGTTACCCTCCCCGCTTTCCCTGCAAACTTGCCATACCCTACGAGGAAATGGAAAGTGCTTGCTTTCTCATTGAAAATAAAGAAAAACTTTTCACCCATTTGTTTTCCATCGTAGCAAACTTATTTGAGTTCCAGTGAAATGTGATCAACACGAGCTTGGAATTCCTACACTTCCCATGGATAGTTAAAATTAAGAATGGAGGGTGATGAAAGTAACTCTCCTCCAAAACCAATTAACTTTCACATTAATCGCTTCCATCATAAGTACCAAGTATCTCCCATGTTTTTCTTCGCTTAACCCTCTCCCTCTGCCAATTTGTATATGTTGCTTAACCGTGATTACTCACTAAATAAAGTCTCTTTGACAGTTTACAAAAAGTACTACTATAAAACAGGGATCAGTATCATGTATGTTTGGTGTTGTGCAGAATCTTGAAGGGAGGGCAATCAGAGTCAACGTGGCTGAAGAGAGACAACGACGCAGCTATTAAATGTTTATCAAAACTGGGATCCCGATAGCAACAAGCAAGTTCCATTTGGCTAATCTTTGGATCTTTGATGTGGTCAAGAAAGATATCTTGTAGTTTCCCGTTTGTGCATTTATCAGTTTTGATTTTTGATTGTGAACTTTTATATGGTGTAGTTACAACAAAGTGTGTTTCCATGATGTACTTTAATTAATGTTCAAAGTGGTGTACCTTTGTGGCAGCGTTTTTTTAGTTTGTTTAATCTCGTTTTGAACCATATTTATGCATCATTATCGCATTTATAATACGTAATAGGTTAGTACTTATCAATAAAGTTAGAAAAAAAATATCTTGAAATGAAGGCAGTATTAATTTTCAATAATATTATTTAATAAATTATTAAATTAATTGTCACCATTATAGATAATGTGAATAGTTCAAAAATCAAATGATTGCAAATTTGCAACCAACAAAAAATGAAAGTAGTATATTTTAAGACTCTGAATGGAGTCTTGGAGATATGTAGCCATGTAGGCACATATCTTTTCTTAGTTTCAATCGAACTTTGTTGTGAGTTTATTTAGTTGCAGAGAAGATGCATCATTATAACGTTCTCAATTTGAATGTAAAAAACACAATGGTTGTTAGTTGCCTATGTTGCTTAGAGATTGGTATAGACTACAGAGTATTCTAACACGTCAAAATATCACTCTTCTCATGAAAAAGTCAGTTTCTTAAATATTACCACGTATCTTAGAACACGCGGGAAATAATTTTTACAACAGTTCAAATTTTTGCAATGTTGGAAATATGGCAATTCATATCTGAAAATAAGTTACAAGTACTCTACTCCGTCCCATGTTGTAACATACATTTTTCTTTTTTGGTTGTTTAAAAAATATGAACATTTTTTAAATTGAACTCCACTAATTCTTTACTTCACCACTTTATCGTTTTATCTATGATTTCATCCTTTACTTTTTATAAATTTATTTTCTCTTTCTTACTTTTTGGAGGTTAGAAAACAACCATTTTATCCTTATTTTCTTATAACCGTACTAAACTCATATGCATCTTACATTATGGGACGAAGGTATTGACGTAGTATTTGGATGGATTATTGATGACATGGTAGAGGTAGTGGTAAAGCTAAAGAACAGCTAAAGAGAGAAAGTACATTCATTTTGGCATAGTGAAGGTAATATATATAAGCTATCTATCAACCACTAATAAACACGCGCACCTCTAAAGCTCTACGTACATGTCGGGATGATATTAGTTTTGCTACTTGTACGCATCCCTTGTACGCACCCTTATCCCCATCCCGTGAGAGACTATTTTTTGTCTTTGAATCCCGTTCACCGACAAAAACATGTATGTTTTGTCTATTAATGGGATTCAGTGACAAAAAATAGCAACTCATAAGGGTGGGTATAAGGGGTGGGTATAAACAAAAAATACCAATGATGTAAGCATGATGTGGACATGTAGATGTCAATGCATGTGCAAATTGAAGTTAGTCTACTGTCTACGATCAAATGTTTTTTTTTGAAGAGCCTACGATCGAATATTAAGATGCTTATTTCGATTAAGTACTTGATGAGTAGTCGAGGAGGGAGGATGGCTCACCAGCCTCATCAGACTTCCTCCATCCGATGTTTATGGCCTGAGGAAAAAGTTGTCTCCTCAACCTCATCCATTTGTTAAGTTCTTTAGACCCAGTGTATATGGTAATTTTTAACAATAATGCTTGGTGTAGATCATGGGTTACACTCTATTTATTTGCCCTTCACACAGATAAAATGTACAAATAGACACTTATTGATAAAATTTGTCCCCTTGAACAAAACTTGTCTGTGTGAGGAAATCATGAAGTAGTTTTTTTGCAGTATTTCTAGCATACGTTTGATAGACAGTATTTCAGTCTCGATTGTTTTAGGTTTTAAATTGTCCATTTCGTGTCTAACGAATCGGGTTGATTTGTATGAGCTAACTGATTCTATGTTTATTCCCATAGCTCACTATCAAATCTGTCATAACTGTATGGATGTTAGGATGTTATCTTGTATCTTTTATGGATTTTAATATAAAAACCAATCCTTTATTTTCAAAAAACTTGCTCGTTTGATACGCATATTACATGTACTGTATTTTTTCTAAATATGCGTGCCGAGTTTATGGAGGTGTTCCAACTTCCAGGCATAGAATTTGAAAGACTTTGGAGTATTCATGAGTTTATGCATTTTCCAACTTCCAAGCATAGAAATCCATTCAATCGTATCCTAAAAAAATCTATGAAATTTATGAAAATCCAATCACAAGTGGCCAGATTTTGATAAAAATGTATGCGGTATTTCAATTTAGAAATGCACATAAATCCATCGATATTCAATTATCCACCGTTTAATAGCCCATAAAAATCCATACAAAAATTGAATACACCTAGATTTTAATGGAATGAATAGAATTCTTTGTTGAAGAATTTAGAACAAGGAGGAGGGTGCTATGGTAGGCGCGTGACGGCCAGTGACGGACCCAGAGATTTCTCAGAGCAGGGGCACACTAGACACTAAACTTACTCTATAATAAAATTTTCAAATGTAATAAAGATGGTAAAAAGTAAGGCAATAGCATAAATTATACGGAGTAGTTTTTTTTTTTTACTCCAGGGGGTCTAGGGGAGGGGGTATGGGGGGGAGCCTGGAGTAATCAGGGCTGAAACTGAGTCCATTGAGTTTCAAACCCTTTTTGTGTCTAGCAGGATTCGAACTCGAGACCTCCCACTTGGCATGGTAACCTCGCAACCAGCTGGGCTGGAATGCTTGGTTATTATACGGAGTAGTTAATTACATATTAAATAGTTCATTTCTGCAACTTTGGTAAATCAAGTTTACGAGTTTTCATATTCTAAAAATGTTGGTAAATCTGTAAGATAATCATCTCCCATCTTATTGCGAAGATCTGTCTTGATAATATTCATCGCAGAGAAGGCTCTTTCAACGGTGGTTGTTGCAACTGGTAATACTAAAGCTAACTCAATCAGACGATATACCAAAGGAAAGGATTGTGAACTTTAAGCTCAACCATCTTTTTGCAAACTTCACCAATAGTCTGTACGGAAGAAAATAATTCATTTGTTCTCATTTCATATATCCACACCTGGAGTTACTCTTTCAGCTCCATTCGATCAACAGATGAAAAACCGCATGAATATAATTCTGCGAGGTTCAGTAGCTTTGACTCACAGAAATTGGAGAACTTATCTCTAGGATCAAGACATGCTAAACCCGGTCCTCACAAATACATCATCTCCAAATTTCTTCCCTTCTACCCCATGGAAAAGGTAACACCAAAAGCAAAATGCAGCATCTTTAGAAATACTATATTTCAACCATTCCCAATTTTCAAACCACTCTGCTCGAAAACATCTCATTTTTTTTCGAAATAAAGTTCGTAGAAAATCATGAGACAACGGTTGACAAGCACCTTTAACGACATACACATTCATCACGTCATCTCTTACTCGAGGCTCATATTCAATGATTGGCTTTCGTAATGCGGGATCGCTAATGATATCCCACTCACACGTACTATCTGCGCGGGCTCTTTTGTCTCCCCTGGTGTCATTAGACTCATCTCAGACAATGCTTACATTCGGAGCAACAACATTTGCATCGCTTGAGATAGACTGATTAGGAACGTTCGAAGAACTATCCCCTCGAGTTAAAGACCTCTTGGTCCGAATTACAAAGTTATCCAAACTCATGTTCCTAATTTATATAACTGTAACATTTTAGTATCTTGATTATCTAATACTAATAATTTTTTGTACGGGTTGGGGCACTAATTTTACCCGAAGTAGTAGTAGTGAAATTTTTGGCCGGAAGCAGGGACACTTATTTTACCCTAAGTACTAGTAGTGAAATTCTTGGCCGGAAGCCGGGGCACTTGCCCCGGTAGCCCCCCCAGGTCCTCCACTGGTGACGGCCAACAGTATTACTTAGTGACATCACATGACATGAATCGAAATATGAATATCATTACAGCTAGGTCATCGCGCATAAGCGACGCGTCATCCCTCCGCCTGGGGGTGGTGTCAAATATGCAAGGGCGCGATAAGAAGCTAAGTTTGCCAGGTCATCGCCCGGAAGCGACACGCCACTCCAATGCCCGAGGATGATGCCAAATATGCAAGGGCATGGTGGGTGTCGATGTGGTGTGAAGAAGAAAAGGCACAATGCTATATTGCGTTTTGGGACATGGAATGTTGGCTCTCTTATGGGAAGATCATCTGAGATAGCTGATGTTATGAAAAGGAGGAATGTCGGCATAATGTGCACGCAAGAAACTAAGTGGGTTGGAGAAAAGACACATGAGATTAATCCTGGAGGTTTTAAGTTGTGGTATTCGGGGAGAGAAAGGAACATAAATGGAGTACGCATTATGGTGGCACATGATTATGTTGAGGGTGTAGTGGAAGTCTTCAGGAAGAACAACCGCATCATGAGCATTAAGTTGATAATGTGAGATGAGATCGTGTCCGTGGTAAGTGCCTATGCACCACAAGTGGTATTGGATGCATCTATCACTCAACAATTTTGGGAGAATCTTGAGAAAGTCGTGCGACGAGTGCCAAGGGACGAAAAACTGGTCATAGGAGGCGACCTCAACAGCCATGTGGGCCCAAGTCGTAATGGTTTTGAGAGTATCCATGGCAGACATGGTTTTGGCATTAAGAATGAAGTGGGGAAGAACATTCTAGATTTTGCCTCGACATATGAGTTGGGTGTGATGAACACTTGGTTCAAGAAAAGAGACTCTCACCTTGTGACATATAGAAGTGGAGCTAATAGTACCCAAATTGATTACTTTTTAGTACGGACGACTTGATGAACTAGCTGCACTGATTGTAAGGTTATCCTAAGTGAGAGTGTTGTCACTCAACATAAGATGTATGTGCTTGATTTTCAAGGTAAAAAGAGAAGGTAGGTTTAGGTATAAGGGGATGCGAAGATAAAGTGGTGGAGGCTCGAGGGAAATCTCTAACAAACTTTTGCACAAAAAATGTTGGAGTAAGATGTATGGTCCATTGATAATGGTGCACATGTGGATGATGTGTGGTCATCAATGGAGTCCACCATTAACAAAGTGACGAAAGAGATACTTGGAGAATCTAAAGGATGTCCACCACCAAAAAAGGACACATCTTGGTGGAATGATGAGGTGAAACAAGCAATAAGGACCAAAAGGGAATGCTATAAGAAATTGGGTAAAAGTTGGAGCGATGAGAACATAGAGGAGTACAAGGAGACTAGAAAAAGAGCAAAGAAAGCTTTAAAGAATCCAGAGGAAAAGCAAACAAGGAATTTTATGCAAAATTGAATTCTAAGGAAGGAGAAAAAGATATTTACAGACTTGCCCGTCTTCGTGATCGTAGGACTCAAGATATCGGAAAAGTTAAGCTATGTTGCACCGATACTTCACCCCGATGCCGCATCCGCGTATCCGATACGTATCCGTATCCGATACTCACCGATACGCGTCTTGTACGTATTAGGTCGGTATCCGTAATTTAGTAAAAGTATCAGGCTTAATTTTAAAAATAGTGATACTTCCGATACCCGTATTCGTGAACCGATACGCGTATCTGACCCTGTAACCCTCATTTCATACACGACATGACGAAAATTTAGTAGCCACCCAAGCGACCACAAGATGTAGAACATTGATAAAGATGATTTCGGGAGTATGGAAAATAATGGAATACTATAATTTTTCATTTTATCGCTTGATGAGCTTTAATTGAAACAAGATTTAGATGTAAATGTAAATAGAGAACAAAAAAATGGTGTTTGAATTTAAATCAAAATATCAGTACTTTAGTTTATTTAGCCTAATCTTTGAAATTTTATTATAATACGAAGTAGTTGATTTTTTGTATTATTATTATTATTTTATTTATGAACTCCTGAATTATATATATTTGCAAATTATACCCTATATTTTTATTATTTATAAATTTACCCCCGCACCTGTATCCTATAATTTTTTAATTTGCCGTATCGCCGTACCCGTATTCACGTATCGACGTATCGGCGTATCTGTATCCGTGCAGCATAGATTAGTTAAGTGTGTGAAGGATGTCGATCAAAGGAAATTAATGGAGGACGGAGAAATCAATGAGAGGTGGAGGTCATACTTTGATACCTTGTTGATGATCTTACTATACCAGAGTGTATGGTAAATCAGGACTTTGTGAGAAGGATCCCAATAAAAGAAGTTAAAGAGGCTATGAGAAAGATGGGGCAGAAGAAAGCAGTGGGCCCAAATGGCATTCCGAGCGAGGCTTGGAGATGTTTGGGAGAGAAAGACATTGAGTGGCTAACACGTTTCTTCAACATGATTTGGAGAAATAACAAAATGCCAGAGAGTTGGCGGAAGAGTACTCTCATTCCCGTATTCAAAAATAAGGGTGGTGTACAAGAATGTGCCAACTACCGAGGAATTAAGCTTATGGGTCACACCATGAAACTTTGGGAGCGAGTGGTTGAGCAAAACTTCGAAGAATTGTGAAAATTTCGGAGATTCAGTTTCGTTTTATGCCTAGACGCTCAACAACTGAGGTCATTCACCTTCTTAGACAAGTTGTGGAGAAGTATAGAGACATTAAAAGGATCTGCATTTGGTGTTCATTGACTTAGAAAAGGCATATGATAGAGTTCCTCGAGAGGTCATTTGGTGGGCCTTAACTAGAAAAGGCATATCACATAAGTATATCAGTATCATCATGGATATGTATGAGCCTTGTACTATGAGTGTCCATAATAATAGTGTAGGGAGGACCGCATAGTTCCCTATTACAATCGGAGTGCACCAAGGATCGGCTCTGAGTCCTTCCTTATTTGCTATAGTCATGGATGAACTTACGAAGTCAATTCAAGAAGATATACCGTGGTGCATGATGTTTGCCGACGATATTCAATTGATTGATGAGACACAACCAGGTGTTAAAGCAAAGTTAGAAGTATGGCGACAAGCATTGGAAACCAAGGGTTTCAGGCTGAGCCGAAGCAAGACTGAGTATATGGAGTGCAAGTTTGGTGGAGGTAGAAGTAGTAGCAACAATGGAATTACTCTTGATGGTAAGGAGATACCGGTGTGTGATATGTTTCGTTACTTGGGATCCATAATTCAGAAAGATGGTGAATTAAATGGAGATGTATCTCATAGAATCAGAGCCGGGTAGATGAAATGGAAGAGTGCATCAGGATTTCTATGCGATCGAGGTATGCCGACTAGACTGAAAGGTAAATTTCAGCGAACAGCCATTAGGCCTGCATGAATGTATGGCGTAGAGTGTTGGGTGGTGAAACAATGTCATATTCAAAAGATAAGTGTCACAGAAATGCGTATGTTGCGTTGGATGTGTGGACATACCAAAAAAGACCGCTTGAGGAATGAGATATGAGATAATCAGACAAAAGGTGGGAGTATCACCCATTTTCAAAGAAAAGGTGGGAGTATCACCTATAGAAGATAAGATGCAGGAGTCTCGTTTGCGGTGGTTTGGGCATGTGCATAGAAAACCAAGAGAAGCACCTGTTAGACGATTTTAGGGGTAGAGAGAAGACACAGAGATGAGAGGGAGGGGAAGACCCAAACAGACTTGGATTAGAGAAATCAGAACTGATATGCGTCTTCTTGTATTGGATGAGAGTATGGCTTTGGAGAGGGCAAAGTGGAGGGCGCACATTCGTGTGAACGATTGATCTCTTTTCTTTTCTTTTCTTTTATTCCTTTCTCTTTGTCTTTTATCGTTTATCTTCTTCGTCCTTTTATGTTCTTATGTTATTTTTATCTTCTAGATTTTTGATACTATTTTATCTTTTAATCTTTTATCTTTCTGATATTCTTATATTATTGTTATCTTATACTCCCTCCGTCCCGCAATAAACTTCACACTTTCCTTTTTGGGCAGTCCCAAAATTAACTTCACACTTCAAAACTTTCCTTATTTGGCTAATTATCTACATCAAAACAGTGTCAAACAGTGCCAAACAGTGTCAAACAATGTTTGAACAGTGCAAAACAATGCACTCCACAGTAAAGTCAAATTTATTTTCTTAATCTATGTGAAGTCAAAGTATGAAGTTTATTGCGGGACGGAGGGAGTATTTATTTATTTTTATCTTATTCGTTTATCCTTTTTTCTTCTTGTCTATCTTCTCTTTTTGACATCGATATCATGGATCGATGCATGTTAGCCGACTTCAAAGTCTTTTGGGATTAAGACTTGGATGTTGTTGTTGTTGTTGAATAGAATTCTTTGTTGGGGACACTCAGAATTTAAGAAAATCCTCAAAACATTGAATTGAGCAGACCTGGAATTCAGCAGAATTTAAAATACATGAAGTTTCATATTGAGAACACCCCCTTAAGAGGTCGTTTGAGAACACTGTTTTTCGGCTTATCAGGCTTATCAGCCAACTTTTTCACCAAACACGTAACTTTTTCTTTCGCGCGCTGAATTATGTAATAAGCTGAAAAAGTAAGGTTGGAGTTACTTTTCTGGCTGTATTGGCTAAAGTTACCGCAGATGACCGTTTTAGCTATTTTTACATATAATTTTTTCTTTATTTTAATAATAAAATATATTTTAAAAATAATTTTTTCTTAAATCAGCCAATGCAGCCATTTCAGCCAGAACTTCATACAATTCAGCAGAATCAGCCAAATCAGCCGATTTTCGTGCTACCAAATGGGCTCTAAATAAATCAATATATCACAACACAAAAATGTATGGATGTATATTTTTAAGTGTGTCAAGTCCGACACACATACAACATGCTAATTATAAAGTGATTCTCTTATTTTCGTTGACATTCCAATATTAACATGATTAGTACATAATTCATTATACAAGCTATGTAATACGGATGATAACTTCTAAAGCCCCAACAATAAAAAGAAAACTGATTAACTGGCATAGTTGAGAACCCGTCTTTACTGGGCGCCTAACTGTGCGTCTCGACTGGTCAGCGGAACATACCTGACATCAGTCACACTATGGTCGCTAATTGTGCCATCTGAATTCTTGTCCACAACCTTCAACTCCTGGAAGACCACCCCCACCGGAATGACCAATCTCCCGCCTGGCTTCAGCTGATCAATGAGGGCTTTTGGTATGTCACCTGTTGCTGCCGCTCCCACGTGGATGGCATCATAAGGTGCATGCTCTGGCCATCCATCCCTTCCATCTATTTTACCATTACCAAGTATGCAACACCATATTACCATATGAAGGATCTGCCATATACTCCGAGCCTATTGAACATTTCTGAATTATTGTTTGAGACATTCCTAAATAAATTCTTTTTTGATACTTTTTTTAATCAATTTACTGGACCACTCTCAAATAATAGTAACCGTATATTGTCAAAGTAGTACACACTGCGATCATTTTTACCTCCTGTAAAAAGGACATTGGAAGTCAAAAGGAAAAAAATGCTTACTTACTAGCAGATATAGCCAAAACTAGTTACCAAAAGTGGCCTAATAAAAAGTATATTTTGGCTTACTTATTTGGATTGTATGGATACTCGGCTGTTTCATTTCAGAAAAAAACACTTTTACCACACGACTCTCATGCACTGATCGCATGTCAGTTGTCACATAACAATGTCACACACTCCCTCCAATCCAATGTAAATAACATTTTAAATGAAGTTTTTGCCACTTTTAGTCCTCTCTGACTATTATGTCACTCAAATTTTTGGTACTCGACTTTGATCTTTTCCACTTTTGGTACCTGTCTTTGAAAATTTTCATATTTAGTCCTCTGATTTTGCGTGATTTCTTTTAGTTGGAGGGCGGGTATTCGTGTGACGGATTGATCTCTTATCATCTTTTTACGCTCATCATCTTTTTCTTTCTTGATTTTGTTTTTTTATCCTTTTACCTTTATATATATAGAGAGAGAGTAGCGATCCTGTCAGGCTGTCCGGCCAAGCCTGTTTGGGGTCCTTTAGATGAAATTTTTTGATGATTTTTTAGCATGTTCTTCATCAAGTCTAATTTATACCTACCAAATTTCAGCTTATAATTTAATCGGGAAGACAGTCAAATAAATTATTTACAAACACTCCAATTTAATCGGGACAACGCATTATTTTTCAATTCCACATTTGATTGACTTCCCGATTGAATTTTTAGTTGAAATTTGATGGACATAAACTAGACTTGATGAAGAACATGCTCAAAAAAATTCAAAAAAAAATTTCACCGGGAAGGGCCCTAAATTGCCTCGGCCTGATATGATCTGCGCTATATATATATATATATATATATATATATATATATATATATATATATATATATATATATATATATATATATATATATATATATATATATATATATATATATATTATATATATATATAAATTCTTTTTATCCCTTTTATCCTATCATTTTCATGTAAGAAGTACATCCTATCTCTTTTTATATTATCTTTTTTTGTCATAACTTATTTTTTTATCTTTCTTTTCCTTTTGATTCTAATACCATGTATTGATTCATGTTAGCCGACCTCAATTTTTTTGAGACAAAGGCTTGAATGTTGTTGTTGTAGCCCTACGACTTTCATAAAAGTGACATTTTTGTTCCTTTAACTATTATGACATTTTTAGTCCTTTATTTTTTGTGGCAAAATCATAATTGGACTAAAAATGTGAATTTGATAATGTGGGAAGCTTTGTGGGAAACTCAAGGACTACATGTGAAAAATTTTGAAGTCAAGGATTTAAAGTGTCTCTTGCATAATAGTCAAAGGATCCAAAGTGAAAAAATTGAATGTCGAGTACCCGAGTACCAAAAGCGTCACTGACACAATATTCAAGGGATTGAAAGTGGCAAAAACTCTTTTAAATGAATTCACACAATTAAGAAACAACTTAACAGTTTAATCCTAATATACACTTAGATGTAAGTATTAACGTTAGTGGGAAAAATTATTATAACTAGTGTATTCTCTAAAAAATTGAATTAATCTAGAGAGTAAATTTGGTCAAAAAATGAATGTAAGCCTACATTTGGTTAAACGCCATATATATTGCGAGGAATCACAAGTTCTAAAACATTAATCAGATTGAAACAAAATAGAGTATCAAAATTTAGCAACGTATGTAGAAATTGTGTTTCGTGGGTGCATAGGAATCCTGCAAAAATCTGGTCAGGTGCAAATGTTGTCATTTACTGTCTATCTGCATGCCATGTCAACTACATAGGGTTACCCAACTTAGGAAAGAAAACCGAACCCAGGTTAAAGATGCATCTCAGTACATATGTTTACTATAGTATGAGACATTTAGAGCCCGTTTGTGGGTTGTTTGGCTGAAATTGCGGGACTTCTTAAACAAAAAAGAGTTTCGTAACATCTGTTTTAGCCAAATAAGTGAGTCAAAAACTACTTACTCTGAATATTCTACTTATAAAGTTTGAGAATAGCAGAAAACCCCACTTTTGGCTACCAAATGGAGCCTTATTGAACATCAGAGTGTTTGACAGTGATATTAAATCTGCACACAGAAGAGACACATACCACCAATGTGCAGTGAGAGGGATCCATCTTTTAGTAATGGAGCAGCAGCACTTTTCTGAACATTCTCTATAGACAAGGTAACCAACTCCGGGATATGATCCACACCTACTGCCTGACCTTGTGGTCCAACCATTTGAGCAAAACACGCTGTGAGATATCCAGTACCTGAACGATGACAGACCATTAAAAAACAAGGAATTTTTTAGACAATACCAGTTTTAGATAAAATTTGGAGACACTTGGAGTCCCGCTTATAGACACATTAAGACATATGTAAATGTTAGAAAATAAATTTACTCAACCCTCCTTACACAAATGAGATCTACTGGAAAATGTACTTTCAAGAAATCAAAATCACAAGGTTAACATGAAAAATTATGATTATATATGCCATCAAGCCAGACCATTATGATAAGTGATAGTCTATACTAGGATTACTAGGAGAACAGATTATGTAAACCATGACAGGTTTTTTATCCCACAAAAATTGGTTGCATATTCTTCAGGGGTGTGTTTGGAACCTGGAAAGAAAACAGGGAGGAAAACCGGAGAAGAATAGAGCGGAAAATCTGTTGGAAGTTAATAAAGTCCACTCAAATTCATTTTTATCTTACATACTTATTTATCTTTGTTATCATACCATATCTTTCTTTTCCTTTTGGATCTAATATCATGATATCATCTATTGATTCATGTTAGCCGACCCCAAAATCTTTTGGGACTAAGGCTTGGATGTTGTTGTGTTGTATTTCCATTAAATGAAGAATGGGAGTCTAGGAAATCTAATAAATAAAAGTTAACAAAAACTAATCATATTTTATTCATTATCCTAACACATTTCAGGACCCGAGCATAGCCTAGAAGAATGTGAACTTTGTGATTTGTACCTGAACCAACATCTAAGGCACGCATGCCTGGTTGCAACCTATCCTTCAACAATTCGAGACACAATGCATGCATGTGAGGTGCTGAGATAGTGACATTATAGCCTATACTCATTGGGCTGTCAAAGTAAGGTGGTGTGTCCTTGGGCACAAACAAAGCCCTATCAATACTTTGCATTACTTTTGCCACGTCCTCTGATTTGATTACACCAATACTCTTCAACTGATTAATCATTCCCCTGTTTCCACTCAAGGTGCTTTCAGTACTATAGAATCGCTGTGGATAAAAACATTAGTGCAATATTACATTTCACATTTCCTAATTTAATTCTTAAATTAAAATTCATACTACACTTGGAAGATAACACACACGTGAGATTTAGCTAGTACAGTCCATCAGATAATGAGCTAACTTATCAAACAAACAAATCGCATTAGTGTGACTTTAGGGTAAACCAATCAGCATACCAAATCGCATTCCTGTATGCAATGGAAAAACTTTAAGTAAAATGTTCTTGGTTAAAAAATCATGAAAGTATAAAATTTATAAGTTTGGCAAAAGTATATTAGTTAAAATGGTGAGGAAAGTTTACAATGGAGGTAGTGTGACTTTAGGGAAACCAATATCACTTCCCGGTACACCAGGCATTCAGTTTAATGGTTGAAAAGACATGAAGTAAACGAAAAACGACTTCTGTACACCATTCCTTTTTATACATCACTCGCAAAAACTTTCAAATAATTTGTGCTCGATTCGCGATTCAAATTCATATAAGACAATTCGAATTCGAAAAATTCAAATACAAATACAAATAAGAATATTAAATTTGATTCGAGTTGTTATCAAATACAAATAAGAATATCAGTGTATTCGATTCGAATATTAATCAAATATATTCGATTAATAATAATGATAATATTAATAATAATAGTAATAACACTATAATAACTTTTAAAAGATAGCAATACCCTCAAAGTGTAGCCCATATATACATTTATGCATAAAGATTCCAAGTCTGGCCATTTGTAATAAATCAGAATATAAATACGAACACAAATAAAAAATTTGGTTCAATTGTCTTTCAGATACAATACAAATAATTATGTATTCGATTTGAAAAATAAAATTAGAGTCGTTTGACTTTGATATATACAATTATCAACTTATTTCACACATTATAAGTATAATTTCTAATATGTGTGTGTTAGTGTTTATTTCAAAATGTTTGAAATAGATTTATATTTATTAATCATAAAATTGATTCACTTCGGTATATTGTGCACAATCTAAAAATGCATTGATCCATTAAATTTAAATTCTAAAAACACATATTAAGTCATAGCATGTATTTACAACATAAAAATATATAAGAAAAGACGAAAGTTATTTTAAAGTGATATTTGATTACTATTTAACTTATGCTCAAATCGATTCGATATTCGTTTATGATTTGTTAACTATTCGTATTGTTAAACAAATACAAATCGAAATTAATATTCGTTTCATATTTGAATTTGTATTCAAAAAATTAAACAAATACAAAATCCCGCTATTCGATTGGATTCGGTTTGTTTACACCCCTAAATATAATTAGGATAGTGCGTTACGAGCAAGCTGTTGATGGGGAATAAAAGTACGTACCTCCATGGCAGAGATGAGAGAGTTATCCGTGAAGAGGTTGGGCGCCGGGAGGCGGTAGGACGATGAGACGAGAGCGAAAGCAGGAAGTGTGGGGTTGGGAAAGAGGTAGCCGGTGAAGAAGGGTAAAAGATGTCGCCTGATTGGCGCACGATAGCGACGAGCGAACGTCACTGCTGAGTAGGAGTGAGGCAGCATCCTCTGTTCGTCTTTCTCGCACAAAAAATACTTTTTCTGAGTAAATGACAGAATTATTGGTTGAAGTGGTTCAACATATTTGCCAAATATGTTCAGTATTTGCAAAAAGAAAAAAATATCTATCTGGACATATTTGCCAAATATGTCAGTCTTCCTATTAGTCAAATTTTGGTTCAAGTTTAAAATATGTTTGGATCACATTAAAATAAGATATTCCCAACATATTTGCCAACTATGTCGGTCTTCCTATTGGTCAAAAATATGGGGCGCGGATCACCAGCTGAAGGGTGTGGATTGATTCGATCTATTTGAGCAGATTTACGAATCTGTTGTAATAAATTAATATATTTCTCAACATATTTGGTGAATATGTCTGTGCTCCTATTGGTCAGAATAAGGTGGTTCGGATTGCCAATTACTCAACATGTTTGCCAAACCTGCTCTATAAAATCCACCACAAACCTCACCTCACAACCTCATCTCACGGTTCCAATCTGTCTTCTAACTTCTCCAAATTTTGGCCATCTCCTTCATCTTAACCCAAGTAAGTTCTTCTTTAATATTTTTAGTTTAATTTAATTTGTTACTTTATAAAAGTAGGAATGAAATTAATTAACGTTAAGTAATTTAACATTAAGTTATATCTTCTCCAAATTAGTTAACGTTATGTTACTTTAGGCCAACTCCTTCTCCAAATTTATTAATAATGTAATTAAGTTTTTCCAATTTAATGGTTAATTTAGGTAATAATTAAAGTTAGTAATTTAGGAATGAAATTATTCTATAATAGTGTTAATTTGTAATTGTGAATTAGGAACCTAAACAAAAAAAGTGAAATAGGAAACTTGCGAAATTTTAGTTTATTTACCAAATATGAAAGATTAGTGTTACTTTACCAAATATGTATGTATAAATTTAGTAATATGCATGCTAACCTTTTTGGAAAATTTTGTCCACCTTTAGTTTAAAGTTTGTAGTAATTTTTCCTATTTTGGTGTAGAAATTAGTCTATAAGTTGTGATAATTAACGAAAAATTAATGTATAGTATTAGTCTATAGTTAACGAAATATGTTGTTTTTTAATTAGGTGTATTTATTTGTATTACAAATTGTATTATAAGTAGTGTTGTTTAATTACATATATAATTTGTATTATAAATAGTGTTGTTTAATTAAATTTGTAATTACGCACAAAGTATTACAAATAGGAGTGTTGATTTGGAATTAATTTAATAATATACTTTTAGGTTTTCATGGCTACACAAAGAGAGCACCCCCATCCCGGGCCCATAAAACGTTCTGTATTGGTAATGAAACCTGGAGAACATCGTGCCGATAATGTGTGGAAAACTGAAGAGTCGAGAGACCTAAAATTGAGGTGCATTACTTACCCCAAATCCGCCAAAGACGATGGCGAACGTGATCCTAGAGTCGTACAACTGCTGAGTAAATCAGGCTTTCAAGGAGCTGAACGAGTAGTACAAATCAAAATTGATCACGTCTTATCACTGCATTGGTTGAGAGGTGGAGACCAGAAACACATTCTTTCCATTTACCTTTTGGCGAGGTCGGCATTACCTTGCAAGATGTACAGGTGCTGCTGGGGTTACCGATTGATGGTCTCCCACTTACTGGTCCGACGGCACATAGTAAGACTGAATGGGTCCAAATGTGTGATGATTATCTTGGTTTCATACCATTTGAAAAAGATATAATATCATCCAACAGCATTAGAAATCTAGCCATTCAGCGCTTTTTGTTGTCACCGTGGAGCACTGACATTGAAGTTATTCAACATACTAAAACGTTGATTTGGCAGTTGCTCAGTGGGTTGTTGTTCCCTAGCACTTCCGGTAGAGCGTCACTTTACTTTCTTGAGTTGTTGCATGACAATGTAGAGAACTTGACTAGGTGGAGTTGGGGCTCAGCTGTGTTGGCATTTCTGTACCACAACTTATGTGAAGCGGCGAAGGCGGACACATCTTCGATTGGAGGATGTTTAATCCTTTTACAACTTTGGGCATGGGAGAGGTTGCCAATGGTTCGACCCCAACGGGTTCTTCCACTGCATGCAATATTTGATTTGCCCTATGGTGCTAGGTAAGCTTCATTGACATAATATATTACATTGTGCTGTATTATGGTTTTTATGATTTGTCTTATAATTCGTTAAATTTAGGTGGGCTTGTGCACATAACTGGGTCGACTCTAGCAGATTCACTCTTCGCATTTATAGGGACCAGTTTGACCGATTAAGCGAGTCGGAGGTAAAATTTAAATTTATTTAATATAATACTTTTATATATATATTTTTACTAATATGGAACAATTTTTTTGCACAGTTTGAATGGACACCTTACCCGCTTACTAGTCTTCCAGCTTTTTGCACTCGTGCATTTGATCTGTGGGCAACTAAAGCTCCACTTATTTATTGTTCATATTTTGAGGCACACTATCCTGGTAGATTTTGTCGTCAATTCGGTGCAGTCCGGGATATACCTAGGAGCGTGACTCATAACGACCGTCACCAGCGTCAATTCGGTGCAGTCCAGGCACCATTGTTGACCTACGAACAGACCAAACCGATACACAAGGTACGTATGAATTTAAGTACGCTTTTTGGTCAATCAAGGCAGCGATTGATGGTTTCAATCATTGTCTTCCGGTCATTTCCATTGATGGTACACATTTGTACGGTAAGTACAAAGGCACTTTGTTGGTCGCGGTGGCAATGAATGCTAACCGTGAAATCTTTCCTCTAGCTTTTGGGGTGGTAGATAGCGAAAACGGGGATAGTTGGACGTGGTTTTTACAGTTAGTTGCGACAAATATTATTCCTCCGCGTCGGAATGTTTGCATAATATCTGACCGACATGTCGCGATTGATTGTGCGTTCCAGAATGTGCCACAATTGGGAACACCTCTAATTCAGAGGCGATATTGTCTTCGACACATTCGAAGTAATTTTATGTCCCAATTTCGAAGCAAGAATCTCAAAAAATTGTGTTGGCGTGCCGGAAGTACTCCCATTCTAAATGAATTTACTAACTACATGCAACAAATACGGGGTGCTAATGAAAGAGCATTCAACTATCTTGATGCCATTCCTAAAGAGAAGTGGGCACTTTGTTTTGATGGTGGATGTCGTTATGGAATTTTAACGACCAATCTATCTGAAAGTTTTAACCATGCCCTAAAAGGATGTAGAACGCTTCTGATTACAGCACTTGTGAGAGCAACTTTCGATAAATCTGTTCAGCTCTTTGTAGAACGACGTAATGCTGGTATGATGTGGAATCAAAGTGGATATCAATTTCCGGAAAAAATCCGGAAGCAGATTATGGATGGATGGCAACAAAGGCGTCACACTGTTGTAATCCCGCACAATTATCACAGTGGAGTTTTCTCAGTAGCCATAGAAAATGCAACTCCGGTTACGGTAGATTTTTCAAGGAGCGACTGTGATTGTGGCTGCTGGAGGATGAACTGGATGCCATGCAGCCACGTGCATGCTGTGTGTCACTTCCTCGACCGCCCTGTCAATCAACTTATTCCGGAAGTCTATAAACTGACCTCTTACATTAATGCACATGCTAGTGATATTATGCCTTTACCAAATATGAATGAGTGGCCTGATATTGGGATCCATCTTTTACCGCCAAAATATTTATCACGAACTTCTCGAGTGGGGCGTCGTCAAGAAACGAGGTTTCAAAATGAGATGGATATGCGTCCAAGCAGAAGAAGAGGACAACAATGATTTCATGTATTTTTAATATTTCAGCGTTTTTAATAATTTCTTATGAAGGAATTGTACTTTTTAAGTTTTTAATAACAAGTTGTTTCTTATCATTTCAATAAATATTTCAATTCAGAATATATAAATTTTCATTTCAGTAGATTGTAGTGTATAATTTTCGTGAAATGTGGGAAGAAATAAATAAAGCATTGTTAACTAAATCTATTCAAACCTCTTTTTTTTTTCGGAAATCGTTTAACATATTCACCAAATATGTTGCTTGATTTTTTTTAATCGAAAACTGTTGAACATATTCGCCAAATACGTTCACTGACTTCTTCTTTTTTTAAATAGAAATCCATTGAACATATTCACCAAATATGTTCTCTGACTTCGATCTTTTTTAATAAAAATTCAGAGATATCTATTGAACATATTCACCAAATATGTTGAGTCTTTGGAATGGTCTGCAGACCAGAATCTACACCATTTGGAATGGTCTGCAAAGATCCTACCCTGTTTCGTCAATCACCCTACTTTTTCTATCCACTATTTATTTGTCATACACACTTTTACACATACTTTTACACATGTTTATGTAGAATCTCTTTGTTTGAACCGACAAAACGTGTTTTGTCACCAAACTCTTTCCTTTTGGATAAGGCCCAAAACCCAAAGATGAGTATAATTCAACGGATGACCATCATTAATCTCTCTTCAGTGAGAGGTCTTTGATCCAATTCTCACCTTAGGGTGATGAGAGAGGTCGTGCTCTCCATGGTTCTCCTTACTTTCACGGAGTAGTTCAGCGAGTCAATGGTCGAGAAGTGAAAGAATGTTAATGAAGCCAACAAGTTCGTGTGGTGGGAGGAGTAGCTTGGAAGGGAATGTAATGTAAGTCAGTTGCATGCATCTTTTGGAGCCAGTACGGCAGTACCGATGAGGACTGACTGCGATTAGATCTGAATTTATTTGTCTACGGACTTTGGAGGATAATTCATAAACTCCAAAATTATGGGAGCGTATACTCATATTATAAAAAAAGGAAAGAAATGCTAGTGAAGGTTGGTGTGGCCAGGGGCGGTCCTGCCCATTTCCGGGCATATGGAGATTGCACTATTTTAGACTTATATCCGAGTAAACAATAAATTATACTTATGTACAATATTTATAAAACTATTTCATAAATAAATATAAAAAAATATTATTTAATTTACATATTTGGGCAAAAGTAACAACATAAGTATGACATGAATAAAAAGAAAAAAAAAATTACATAAAACGTTTCTCGCAAAAAAAAATATGAAACAAAATCATTAATAACCACTACATAAACGACATTTTCTAATAAAACTATTACAAATGATAAAGGGATTTTTGGATAAATAAAACACATTACTTAATAATATATGAAATTTTATGTATGCAATAGTGGACCGGATGAAAACTGCCCACATCGTTTACAAAAACTATCGAGGATGATAAAGGAATATAAATTTCACAATGACATACGAATATCAATTTAACAAGATAACAAAATTGCCACACACAAGAGTATATAAGACTGCATTTGGGCCTCCTTGTTTCCGCATAGACTACTCTTTTGCAGCGTTCTTTCGCGCAAGAAGCTATTGCCAATTTGATGTCCTGTAAAACTTTTATTAGAAACTCAAATATTGTCTATTGATCAATTTGTTCGAAATTAGAATTTGGAAACAGTTGGGATAAGATTTGGGAGGTCGGGTTGCATAAAAACAATAGTATAAATTTGTGATTTTGTAATTATAAGGGAAACAAAGCCTCAGAGGCTTAAGATATGTGAAAAGGCACGTCTTTCATTGTTTCCGCAACATTGAGTAGGTTCATTAATGGGGTTGCTCTCTTCGAATACCCCTTGATGAACCGTCGGTAATAATTGATTAAACCAAGGGAAGAACGTAATTCGGTTACCTTGGTCGGCGCCTCTCATTCCACAATTGCCTTGATCTTGGCCATATCCATCATGAGCTTCCCATGCCCAATAATGTGACCAAGAAAATGTATTTCCCCCCGAGGCAAACGTGCACTTCTCCCTTTTCACATAAAGCTCGCACTCTCGGAGTACTCGAAAGATAATGCGTAGGTGTTCCACATGCTCCTCCATTGAGTTGCTATGAACCATGATATCGTCCAAGAAAACCACCACGAACCGGTCCAAATAAGGTTGGAAGATCTTTTTCATGAGTGAACAGAACATTGTCGGTGCATTGATTAGTTCAAAGGGCATGACTAAACATTCGAAGGAGCCATAACATGTAACACGTGCAGTCTTCGGCTCATCCCCTTCCGCTATTCGTACTTGGTAGTAACCATTTTGTAGGTCCATCTTCATATATATCTTGGCTCCACCAAGTCTATCAAAATAGATCAGCAATCAAAGGGATATGATAGCGGTTCTTGATAGTAACCTTATCCGGCGCCCGATGGTCCACGCAAATGTTCCCATCATGCTTCTTCCGGAATAGCATCGGTGTGCCATAAGGTGCCTTCGACAGTCTCATCTTCCCGTTCTCTAACAGCTCATCGAGTTGGCAACGTAGCTCCTCGAGCTCACTTGGGGACATACGATAGGGTGCCATTGCAGGCGGTTTAGCACCCGGTTCCAACTCGATCTTGTGGTCCACCTCCCTCCTAGGTGGTAATTTGTCATACGGCTTTGCCGGCATCACGTAAGTATGCTAAAGCCATATCATGGGGGCGAGGAAGACCCAAGTCGGGGGTTATCAAGAGTTAAAGACAAGCACCACCCGTAGTCACTAAGTCTTAGGACAAAGAGATTGAAGACATGCTCGCAACAAAGGAGGCTCGGAAGAGGGGTGTTCCACACAACTCATTACTTGATTAATGGTTCTACTTAAAATTAGTGCATATTCTTTTTTAAACTTGGCTCCATTTTTGTATAGAAAAACTTGGCTCTGCTCGGGACTTTTCACTTATATTCTAAAATTTTGAACCTAAAAAAAGTCAGCTCACACTATATATAAAGTGAGAGCATGGGCCGCTCCGGCTGGTAAGCCGGGAGCGGCAGGACGCTCTTTTGCTGAAGTGAGAACGATGCTAACGTGAGAACGTGAGAACACTCACATTTAAATAAATGTGATGCACAATGGAGCTTTTCTGTTGCACATTTTCAATTTGCTCAAATTAAGCCTATATTAAATAAACAAGGTGGCATTTTGGTAATTATTGTGAAAATGCGAAAAAGTGCACTATACAAGCTTTATTGTGCAACACGTTGGGGTAAATGTGGTGTTCTCACGTTAAGCATTATTCTCATTTGATCTTTATTCTACACACACACAAATACATACATACATATATATATACATATATATATACATACATATATATATACATATACATATATATATGTATATGTATGTATATATATATATATATATATATGTATATATATATGTATGTATGTATATATATGGAGCGGTTCCAATGAGAAAGGACTTTCAGGAGAGAAGTGAGAATGAATCTGGACCGTTGGATTGTATGATGTGAGATTGAACTATGCATTTGTTAAAACTGAAATGTGCATTATGTGAAATTGAAATGTGGAGAATGAAAAGTAAAACTCAAATGTGTATTACGTGAAATTGTAATGTGCAGAATAAAAGGCTAAAAAAATGACACCACATCATAGTTTTATTCCGCACATTTAAGTTTCACCCAGTGCACATTTCAGCTTACTTTTTATGATGCACATTTTGATTTCACCTAATGCACATTTCAGTTTCACTAAATGCACATTCAATTTCACAGATTACAATCTAACGGTCCAAATTCATTCTCATTTCTCTCCTAAGATCATTTTCTCACTTGAACCTATATATATATATATATATATATATATATATATATATATATATATATATATATATATATATATAGATTTAGGTTCATGTGAGAACTTAATCTTAGGAGAGTAAAAAAGAATAGATGTGAGCCATTGGATTAACTTCTAATTAACCATGTGCCTAAATCTTCCTAGAGGGTATTGAAGTCAATATATTTCTTTCCAATTCACGCTCATCTCTATCTTAGAACCGTTTCCCTATTATTTAGGAAGAGATAATATTCTCTCTATTAATTTCCTTTCCAATTCACGTTTCTTAATTTCCACTACTCTATACTAATCTTCATCGTCGACTCGTCTCTTTAGCGTCTCAAGCAGGATGACTTTTGGAACAAGATCATCTCCTCTCTATGGAGGCTAGTAAGTCAATTTAGTTTGCGTAATTTTTTTATGAAGTTTATCAAACTTATAAAATTTACATCTATATCTCTATAATCATGGATTCTCCTGATTATTAACTTTATTGTTCCTACTATTCATGTTCATCAATTTACAGTTTATCTTCTCCTACTAAATTATATTTATAATCATTTGAATACGATCGCTTAGTTTTTGCAGATCTTCATTGAAGAAAAAGTTTTGATGCATTTACCATGCTTGGGTCAGGCACTTTCGTTAGGTTTTAATTTTTTTTTTCTTTTGTTGCAGATATGATGCTATAATAGAGCAATTGTGATGCTTTTGGAAGAAAAAGTGCATTTGATTTTGTAAAAAAAATGTCGATATAAAGTTATAGAAAGTTTATTATAATAGTGCACTTTTGTATGTATTTCCAATGCACATGATAAAAGTGCACTTTGTTTTGTAAGAATGTGTATGCAAAACTCTAGAAAGTGTGATATAATTTCGCACTTTTGTATAAACGAAAGTGCACTTTTCTATTCATTTGAAGTGCACTCTTGGTTAATACTCTTGTATATTTATTTTCGTTTTATTTAAGACCATTTAATCGAGTTTAGAAATGCACAATGTAGGATTTTCTTAAAACAAAGTGCAACTTAATAACACAAACGTGCAGTTAGAAATAATAGTTTGTATAATAAACTATTATATGATAGTGCACATTTGTTTGTATTTAGAATGCACATGACAAAAGTGTGTTTCATTTTGTCTGAAAAGTGCAATTAATAAACTATTATATGATAGTGCACTTTTGTGTTTATTTCATCTGCACATGATTATTGTTAAGTCATGTGTTTATATCTTTATTTTTCATTTCATTGAAAATCATATTGATCAAAAAACGTATAAAAGTGAAAATCTACATGTGTAAAGTGCAGGATAACATTATGAAAAGTGCAGATTGATAGTATAAAAATGTGTGATATGAAAGAGTGGAAATTATTTGATAAAAATTAGTTTATCTTCACATTGTTAAGTTCCATTCGTGAGTGGTCCTGATGATTTAGATTATATATATGTAACAAATTCAAATATTTAATTAAATTGATGTTGCATGCAACATAAGTTTGAGTAAAAAGTGCATATTCGACTGTTGAGTGCAATATATATTGATTGAATATTGCATCTAAAAAAAATAGGTGAATCATGAAAAATAATTTTGAATTGCGTACATTTATTTTTAAATTGGGTATCTAAATTATGTGAGAGAATAATAAATTGGAAAGAAGATTAAATAATATGAACTATTTATTAGAGTAATTGGGAGTTACGAAGCCTTATTAATGATTAGCCTAATTTTTAGGAAGTCTTCCTATAATGGTGTACGTGCAAGATAACAACTTGGATTAACTTTACCATTATGACCCTTAGTAAATGTTAAAATGCACGTTACCTTATATACTACTCAAATCATCCGAAAATAATGCACCATTTTCTCCTTTTTTAAATATTTCTAGACCATCGGATTAGAAGTATTAAAGGTTAATCAATGGTTGGAATTGAATCTTTTTTCCTCTCCTAAGAGGGTGTTCTCACAGGAACTAACCCCTATATATATATATATATATATATATATATATATATATATATATATATATATATATATATATATATATATATATATATATATATGAATGTTCAGATCCGAACATTCCCCGTCCGAACATGGACGTTTGGGACACTTCCCGGTGGAATGTGTTAGGTTCATGTTTTCTATTCTATAATGTATGAGATTTGATCAGTATGAATAGAAGAAGCTTTCCATTGAAGGAGATGAAGTTTTACGGAATGATATGAAAGGTAGCGTAAAAACTTCTATCACCGAAATAGCATTGCGGCTCTAGGGTATGAGAATATCTGGGAAAGCTTAACCTACTCATTCTCCTAAGGGGCATATTTATAGCCTTGAGAATGGTAGGCTAACAAATGATTGGGCTCCAACTTTAAGGAGGCCCATTCCTATTTAGGAAATTGAGCCTTTACCAAATAAAGCATATTCTATGAGTAAATAAGCTATTACAAAAAGGCTTTTTGAACATTGATCACAATACAATTAAAATATCTCTAACAATCTCCCCCTCTGTGATCAGATGTTCTTGCTTCTTCTACTCTTCACTTCTGAGCTTTATAATAGTGCTTTTTGAGAATGAGTGCATGCTCGTAGCTTCTGAGTGATCTTCTTTTGTTGACTTGCTTTTCGATGGCTTTCAGAATATTATCAACTCTTTCCAGTTCCTTGAGTTCGTCCTTTGAGGCTTCAGTCTGTCTTTTATCAAGTTCTTCCTTTCTTGGTTGCAACTGTTCCCGGATGATCTTCAGAGTCCCGTCACAGTATTTGCGGATGTCTTCAACGACCATCAGGCGCTTCTCCTCGTTGTGATTCATATAGATGACTGAGATCGGATTGTCAAAGGTGTGGTATGCTGAGTAAGGTTCAAGTTCAGGTCTGTTCCAGCCTGGTTGTGTGAGATTTGCCTTTGAATAGTTGTTTTCTAGGGCCATTTGAAGATCATGGGAAGCATAATATCAAACTTGTCTTATCATGAATCTTTTGATAGCCTCGAAGCCTTCTTCAGCAATTCTGTCCTTGTGGACTGGGAGTTATCGGCATGCCATGAACATCTGAGAGATGTCATCCATGTGTAGTAAGAAGAAGTCATTCTCTTGGCAGGTGAACTCGGTCTCGTCAGTGCGCTGTACTTGGAAAGTATAGAACCTGGTAGTCTCGAGATAGTCTTTTGTTACCTTTAGAATCTTTGACACATGAGCTATGCTAGTTTCAAGATTATGATTCAGAATTTTGCGTTGTTCGCCTGAATTCTCTTTTGTAAAGCATAAAGATGTGTCCGCCTCTGAATTTTCCTTTAAAATGGTTGAGTCCACGAATTTTCAGTTCACTGAATTTTATGATTTTCTCTGGTTGACGCCATATTCGCTCTCGAATTTCCTCTAGAAAGGGGGCTTTGATTCTGAGAATTTCCAAGGGCTTTTTAATTTCCTTTTGCTTGGTGACTGGTTCTGGCTCCTTGGAATTTTCCTTGTAGTTCGCCCCTTCCTTGATTTCATCTTCATCGAGCCCAATCATCTCAGCAGCACACTTGGCAATAAGTTCTTTGAGACGCAAGCTTCATTGTATTTCATCTTGCTCTACTTCCGCTCTTAGTTCGTCTCACTCTGTCCATTGGCGAGGCCACTTGTCATAAACAAGAATTTCTTCAAGTTCATCGTGCATTTGATCATCAGAGGGGCTAGAGGGAGTTTGTTGCTGCTGTGGCGATCTGTCAGGAGTAACACTGGGATCACTAGGATTGCCCGTTATCATCAGATTAGAACCAGGTTCTTTCTGATTGCCTGAATAGAATGGTGTACTCGAAGTAGCAACCTCAGGACTTCCACTCCATCCTTAGACAGCACCCGTAAAGGATGCGCCTAGGAGTGTTGTGTCTAGCTCGACCGGGCTAGAAGAGGGTGGATTGGCTGTTTGGCTTTTGTGTTGAGTGGATGGTGGGGGTTGATTGTTCGAGGATTCAGGTGGGTTAGTTTGCGTGGAAGGTTGGCTTGTTGACGCATCACACTCAAGGTTTGCGAACGTTTGTGACTACGTAGATTATCATGGCATGTGCTGTCAGGCTTAAGGATCTAAAGAAGGGCTTTTTGTTTCTGGGTTAGGTTGCCTTCTTCGGTAACTAGTTCTGTTCCCTTTGAGGTGGTAGGAGTGGTAGGTTGGGTTGTGGAAGGTTCAAAGTTTTGGCGGGTGGAGAAATGGGTAAGTTGATGTGTTTGTTGGGTATGTGAGGATGATGGTTGGGGTTGGATGATGTCTTTAAGCAGCACCGGGGTATTCCTGAATTCCTGTGCCCGAGCGGTTATTGCTTCGTGCACCCATGGCTTAATGGTGGAATCCATGAAACGCTGCAGAGCGACAGAATGGTCGGTAGGGTCAAGCTGTCCGGTTACAGGGGTAGTAACCGTTGTCACAACATCAGTAAAGATTACCGATGTGTGGCCTGCATATAATGATGGAGGTATCTGTTGAGCACCCGGACTTCCGATCATCATTGACGTATCTCCGATCGTTGTGGACAGGTAAAGTGCACCTGTTGTGTGCGGTGGTGTGAGAAGTGCATGTGTCCTAGAAAAAGTGGAAAATGTTGGGAGGGTGGAACCTAGAGTCAATGTGGTAGAAGGAGGGGTGGTGGTCTGGGGCTGAAGACCGTTAAATATATCCTCAACTGCTTCGTAAGGGGGCAGAGAGGTGGGTATAGTATCCCCCTATATGTGAAACTACTACCTGTTGGGAGGCAGCAGAGTGGTCGTGTGGGGCTTGTGCATGCGCAGTTGGGCTAGATGCTGCGTCTTCTACTTGGAAACTAAAAATATCAGTTTCTGCACCTATGGGGTTAGCCCGGTTTATAGTGTCTAGGTCAGAGCAACTATCATATAGGGCTATTTCTTTAGCCAAGTTGTTTGTTGTTTGCACTCTTTGCATAGGAATGGGTGATGATGAGGGATTGTCATGACGTACCTTGGAGCGAGTCTCACTGATGATATTCCCTTGAGTATCCTTGATTTGGTGAGACTTCTCCTGATTTGTAACCCGAGAAAGCCTGATAATGAGTCGCCCTTTCTTTGCATTAGCATTTGCGTCGTCGTCATCCTCATCACCGTCATCTTCGTCATTCTCTCCAGCCTTACTCTCGGAGCCCTCATCGTCAGCGTGTTGTGATCTGACTGCGCTTGACGAATCATTGGTGTTCTCCTCAGCACCTTGGGGGTGGCCCTCAGCAGACATAGTCTGATCATCATGGGGCCGACTTGCCACTGGTCTTTGTGGCCGGGTTGAACTCTCAGGACCCTTACCATCTCTCAGTTGACTCCCCTGGGTAGGCTCAAGGGGGTTTATCTGAGCCATAGGGAGTATGATGTTGTTCTCCTCGCTGTAGCGTATGACATGTGGATCATTTCGCCCAGCTAGCAGCAGAAGAGGAACAGGTATAGGTAAAGGTACCAGTGTGCGTACATCTGGCATCTTCTTCAGATATTGAAGTGCTGGAGTGCTGACATTCTCAGAAGTTTTGCATCTTTGAATTGTTGGAATAGTTCTGCAGAAGTGTCGCACCAACAGTGAAAACCATCTCATATATCGCAGATGCTTGATCATATCCGTGTCGATCTTCCTTCTGATGGCCTCCACAATGTCATCCCAGATCAGTGAGGTGAAATCATAGTTCTTCGAGAATGTGACCCTGTGGAAGATATTCACAAGAGAAGTGTTGCATTTGTCGAAGCCGCTGTGTTTGGTTGTGCAACACTTGTTCAGAGTAGCCATCAATGTCCACCACGGTCGCGGTAGCCGCCCAGTTTTGATTTCAGACATCACTCGGAGGGATTGAGCGTGGCCTGACTTGATTATGTCACAGATTATTTCTTCTTTAGAGGCCAGCGCGTCATAATGTTCCTCCTCCGGGATTTGTAGCACTTGGTGAATCAATTGCTCGGTGATTGTGACTTTGGTGTTGCAGAGTGTGGCGGCCAGTATGTCATCAATCACTTTTCCAGCTTCGTCTATGTCCTTGTCAAGTGTTCCCCAGAATTGTTGAAGATACACTTTAGGGACTTCAGCATTTTTGTTTAGGGCCTTCCACAGTTTGTGGCCCTTCAGAATGGAGACGACCACATTGTCTTGTCATGAGAACACGGCTGGGTCAAGTGATGAGTTGTTTTCTTTGATTGGGATCCATTGTTCCCTAGCATAGATCCGGTTGATTGGAGTGATGGCAGCCATTTCAATCTGAAAATGATAAAAAGATTAGAGCATTTGATCAAAAATGTGTTAAGTCCACAACTTATTTCTCACTTGTGGCCTTTTATTCTGTGTTTGCCCCCCCCCCCCCCTTGTTTAAGTAAAAGTGAGGCCCATTTAAAAATGATATCATCCTCGGCCTGATTTGGGCCTGGAGTTAGTGAATTTTCACATCGGGTTTTGAACTGGGATGGGTCGGCTTGGTCTCACTTAACCGCTCAGCCCAAAAGAATCGGGCAAGGGTAATCGCGCAAGGGTAGCAGATAGCGCAAGGTCTATGGATCGCGCAAGGGGCTTAGATCGCGCAGGGGTAGTCACGCAAGCCCTGTAGATCGTGTAACCTACTGAATCGCTCAACCCCAACAAATCGCGTTGTCCGTCTAATCGTGCAAGACCTGTAAATCGCGCATTAAGAACAGATCGTGCAAGGGTTAGTTCGCGCAGGCCCATTGAAATCGGGCAAGAACACAATCGCGCAAGGGGGTTAATCGCGCAAGTCACTCTGTTGTGTAGATTTAAGTTTAGTGCAGGTGGATTTTCGCGCAAGTCACCAATGGTTTTGCGCAAGAACACGATCGCGCAACACCGTAAGATTGCGCAGGTTAGAAATCGCGCAATGGGGTTCGCGCAAGTCTCTTTTTCACCGTCATCTTCCATAAACACCTAAACCTGTTCATCAATGGATTATGCACATAATGAAATCGAAAAGAGTGTAAACCTTGGGTATGAATCGAGGAGGAAGATGAATGAGCACTAGCGAAATGAGGGATTTCTTTCTAAGGGGATTTTGAGATGCGCAAAAGTGAAGTGGGAAGGGGGAGTTGCGTGAAGTTCATATTAAAAGGGGGCCGGGAATGAACTCCCCCTCAACATTTGCTTCTTCTTTCATTTGAGAATGAATATTTTAGCAAACTCCCCCTCAATTTACGCACAATTTGGAAAAACTCCCCCTCAACTTATGCAATGAAAAAATGATGCATGAAAAAGAAGAAAAATGTGATGTATAAAAAGAATGAGATGCATGATGAAAAAGAAAAATAATAAAAAATGAAAATTTTAAAAAATGTTTAAAGTGAATGAAAAATACGAGAGCACACGCGCACACACAATTCAAAGTTACACAATCGTTCAGGTTCAGCATCCCCAGATTAGAGATCAGGAAATTGAATCTCTTTTCATCCAGGGCCTTTGTGAAGATATCAGCCAGTTGTAATTCCGTGGACACAAAGTACATGTCCACGGTGCCTTTCTCAACGTGATCCTTGATGAAGTGATATCTGAGATCAATATGCTTCATCCTTGAATGATGGACAGGATTGCACATGATGGTTATTGCACTTTGAGAGTCACTGTAGATCGGGATGTGTGAGAATGTGAACCCGTAGTCTTTCAATTGGGTCCTCATCCATAATATCTGTGAGCAACAGCTAGCAGCCGCGACATATTCTGCCTCAGCTGTAGAAGTAGACACACAATTCTGCTTTTAGAGGACCAGCACACCAACTTATCGCCAAGAAACTGAGCACCGCCAGATGTACTCTTCCTGTCTAGCTTGCAACCCGCAAAGTCAGCATCTGAGTATCCAACAAGGTCAAAGTCTGATTCCTTGGGATACGAAAGGCCCAGATTGACTGTTCCTTTGAGATATCTCAGTATTCTTCTTACAACATTCAGATGTGATTCCTTTGGATTTGCTTGAAAGCGGGCGCACAGGCAGGTTGCAAAGACAATATCTGGTCTGCTAGATGTAAGGTACAACAAGGAACCGATGATAGCCCGATAATTGGTAGCATCGACTAGTTTCTCGGAAGGGTCAGAGTCGAGCTTCTGTGAGGGAGACATAGGGGTTTTCATCGTCGACTTGCTGTCCATTTTGAAGCGCTTGAGCATATCATGGATGTACTTGGACTGATTGATGAATATTCCATCTGGCATTTGCTTGATCTGAAGCCCTAGAAAGAAGTTCAACTCTCCCATCATACTCATCTCGAACTTGGTGCACATCAGATTGCTGAACTTTTGACAAAAATTTGGATTCGATGAGGCAACAATGGTGTCGTCCACATAAATTTGTATCAGCATGATGTCACTCTTGTGTCTTTTGATGAAGAGAGTTGGATCTATCTTTCCCTTCGAGAAGCCTGATTCAACAAGAAAATCTGATAGTGCTTCGTACCAGGCTCTCGGTGCCTGTTTTAGACCATACAGGGCTTTTCTCAGCTTATATACATGGTTGGGGCGTTCAGGATCAACAAAGCCGTCAGGTTGTGCAACATAGACTTCTTCCTTCAGATCTCCATTCAGAAATGATGTCTTTACATCCATCTAATACACAGTGAAGCTCTTGTGTGCAGCATAAGCAAGGAATAATCTGATCGCTTCAATTCTAGCCACTGATGCAAAGGTTTCATCGTAGTCGATTCCTTCTTGTTGATTGTAACCTTTTGCAACCAGGCGGGCCTTATTTCGTATGATCACACCGTCTTCATCCTTTTTGTTTTTAAATACCCATTTGGTGCCAATAATGGTTTTTCTGTATGGCCTTGGCACCAGGGTCCACACCTCCAGTCTTTCAAACTGGTTTATTTCTTCCTGCATCGCAATCACCCAGTCCGGATGTAACACTTGAGATTTAATATAAACGGATTAATAGTACTACTCATACCAACAGAGGTGCATCTCCTTTTAAGGGAGCTCATTACCTAAGAACTCCAAAGTTAAGCGTGCTTGCTCGGGAGTAGTCTTGGGATGGGTGACCCCCTGGGAAGTTTCTCAGGGCGCGCATGAGTGAGGACAAAGTGCGCGGTAAAGGCTTGTGGTGGTTTGTGAGGACAGTACTATTGGTCCGAAGTAACTACCTCGGGTCCTGCGGGGCCGGGGTGTTACAGGTGGTATCAGAGCAACCCCGCGACAGTGTGATGACCCGTTGGATATCGGGCGGGCACTTAGCGGGGGAAGATTCTGGGATTTGATTGAGATTTGAGATTGGTTCAAGGGCGCAACGAGGACGTTGCGATCCTAAGTGGGGGTGATTGTAACACTTGAGATTTAATATAAACGGATTAATAGTACTACTCATACCAACAGAGGTGCATCTCCTTTTAAGGGAGCTCATTACCTAAGAACTCCAAAGTTAAGCGTGCTTGCTCGGGAGTAGTCTTGGGATGGGTGACCCCCTGGGAAGTTTCTCAGGGCGCGCATGAGTGAGGACAAAGTGCGCGGTAAAGGCTTGTGGTGGTTTGTGAGGACAGTACTATTGGTCCGAAGTAACTACCTCGGGTCCTGCGGGGCCGGGGTGTTACACCGGATCAGCCAATGAGTCATCTTTGTAGGTTCCTCCTGACTTAGGAAACATGAATATAAGCACTCATTGACTGATGTCGTTTTGGTTCTGACTCCTTTAGATGGATCTCCAATTATCAGCTTTGGCGGATGTGCCCTCGCCCACTTTCTCTCATGCTGTAGAGGCAGTGGAGTTATGATTGGATGATCAGGGTCAGTGTATTCTTGATCTGGTTGTGCCTCTAGGGTTTCTTGCGGTGCAGTTTCCTCCGGTTGATAAGCAATATGAGTAGTCGGGTCATGTTCAGCTTCATTATCTGTGTGCTCATCATCATTCTGAGTGGGAGTGTTGGTGATTTCAGTAGTCGGAGCAGGTAACAGGGGGATTTGAGTAGTTGGAGCATTTGTGGTTGGTGATGCACGTGGTTGGCTATAGAAGTGCTCGAATAGAGAGTTCAGTACCACGTGCTCATCTGATCTTGTCTTGCCTCCCTGTCCTCCTACTACAGAAGGTGATGGAGTTTCATTGTTTGCAGAGGTGATGGTTCAGCATGGAAATGTTCAGAAACCAAATCCGCCATTTCATAGAAGCTCACATTTATGCTCTCCATGACGGTTCTTCTGTCTTTCAAGTATACTCTGTATGCCTTAGAATTGGTAGAATATCCAATGAAAATCCCTTCATTCGCCTTTGGATCAAGCTTCCCCCTAGTATCCTTGTCGTTCATACTGTAGCATTTACAACCGAAGACACGGAAGAAGGCAATGTTAGGGAGTCGCTTGAATACAATCTCGTAGGGTGTCTTGTCAAATCTTTTGTGAATCACCGTCCTGTTCTGTGTGAAGCAAGCCGTGTTGATAGCTTCGGCCCACATGAAGTGAGGAAGCTTGACCTGTATCAGCGTAGTTCTGGCTGCTTCCACCAAGGTCCTGTTCCGTCTTTCCACAACACCATTCTGCTGTGGTGTTTTAGCTGCAGAGAACTGTTGTGTAATTCCCTGAGCTTCGTAGAATTCGGTCAGTTCCTTGTTCTTGAACTTCGTCCCATTTTCAGTCCCGGTGATCTTCACATTCTGCTGTAGATAGTTTTGTATGGTCCTGATGAACGTCATGATGAGGTTTGCAGTTTCGTCCTTGGAGTGCAAAAACTTGGTCCATGTGTAGCGTGAGTAGTCATCCACAATAACCAAAGTATATTTGCGTCCATTGATGCTATGCACGCGCATCAGACCACACAGATCCATATGTAGTAGCTCTAGGGGACGAGATGAGGAGGGAAATTGTTTTGACTTGTGTGACGCTCTCCTCATCTTTCTCAAATGACATGCAGAACAATGATGGTTGGGGGAGTTCTTCAGAACTGGTAATCCTTTCACCAAATTCTTCAAGGAGAGGGAACTGATAGCTGGCAGATTCAAGTGTGAGAGATGTCTGTGCCATAGATTGCTTTGTTCTTCAGATGCTTTGGACAGGAGACAGATGGATATGGGGGATCGTACTGATTTGAGATCAATAGTGTAGAGATTGGTTTTCCTCTGACACTTTAATAATGGTTTCACACTCATATCCATCACATAACACTGCTTAGCATGGAATCTCACCTCCATTCCATTGTCACAAAATTGGTCAATGCTCAGCAAGTTGTGCTTCAGTCCCTGTACATACGACACATTCCTAATCGTGACGCTCTCACAAATGATATCTCCTATCCCGAGTATGGGCGATGATGCATTGTTCCCAAACCTCACATTTCCTCCAAACCTTTCATAATAGTTGTTCAGTAGTTCTATCTGTCCAGTCATGCATGTGTGACGAGCAACCCAAATCAAGACGCCACACATGACTGACCTGCAAAACAGATTAGTTTCGCTCAGGTACTCATCGCCAGATGGGTCCTTCCTTATCAGCAGTGAGCAATTGTTTCAATTTCCTTTTGATTTGGGATCCTATGCTGGTTGGTTGAGAAGAATTTTTCATTTTTAATTGTTCCGCTTCAGCCTTAGGAACCCACATTTGTTTCATTTTTTGAGCGAGGGAATTTTCATTTGTCCTGAGTGATTGTTCAGATAAATGATCTTTTAAGATGGGTTCACGGGATAGCCTTCTCAGATGTTTGATTGAGTGAATCTTGAGGGGATAACTTAAAAATGACAATTTGACCTCACCCTCAACATTCACTCTATCAGTCTTGGGCTTTTTCGCAACATTCTTAACAATCACAGGATCAGTTGTACTACTAGAAGGATCAGACTCAAAACAAGAACATTTTATTGACTTAATGCAATTCATAGAAATACAATTAGGATAGCTATTCGAGACAAATATCTTAGAACTAGAAGACTTAGGAGTCGCTCTTCTAGTATAACTAGTAGAAGGCTCGCTAATGCTAGAACTAGACTTATTCTTAACATAAAATAGTGCGCTCGATCGTTGATTCTTATTTCCTAATCTTGACTCTTCTTCTCTCTTCTTCCTTCTTATTTTGTCTTCAATCCACTCTACTCTCTTCTCGACTCTGTTATTCACATGTTTCCCTGCCGGAGAATGATTCTCAGAGTGAGAAGAGGAAGTCTTAAAACTATTGGTAGAAGTTTCAAAAGAGTTTTCCGAGGAAGAGGGGGAAGAGGGTTGAGAAGTTGTGTCAGACTGGGAGGATGTTTTCAAAACGGATATTTCTTTTAAAAGTTGATCTCTTTCCTTTTCAAAAACTTATTTTTCCTTTTCAAAAGATTCTTTTAACTCAGGGAACTTTCTCACAAGAGGTGGAATGTAAGCTGGCTTCACAATGGGTTCAGATGGGGAAGGATCCTCTTCGTCTTTCACAACTTCCTTTTCAGGAGGATAAGTCAAGATTTCCTCAGCAGGGGTCAGAGGGTGTGATTTGGTTTTGGAACTCTTGTTCAACTCTGTATAGTCAAAAGGAACCTTGGCACCAGCCTTTGTCTTTCTCTTTTCATCCTCGAGTGCATTCGTTTCTTCAGCTTCAGTGAAGGCCATAAGTTTGGTCAATCCTATTTTCATGTATCTAACATCGTAAAGTTGGATACAGTCGACCTTTTCAGGTTCTTAGGATTGGTCAATCCTAGGCCCTCCTTGGAGTTATAGAAACGTGTGTCCTTAGGCTGGTTAAGAAAAATAGTTTGGTCGGTTTGACCCTCTTAGCTAACAGGTCTTCGAGTTCTTTAATTTTAGTGTAAAGCGAACCCCTTATCTCATAAAGAAAATTGTTAACGCCAAAAAGTCCAATTCTCTCTTTTTCAGTAGTTCTAAGTTTCTCTGTCAGTTCCTTTTCGCTAGCACTAAGTCTTTTATTCTCAGCAGTGAGCTTAGTAATGATTTTCTCTGAATTGATTATTTTGATGTTTGAGCATGTCTGTCTTTCACGCAGTTTGTTATAGATACCATAGTGTTGAGGTTTATTCCTTTAACCCCCGGGTCCAACACGTAAGCCCAAGGATTTCGAGTGGAGTGTGTGTGATTAAACTAGCCCAACAAGCAGATGATATGGATTAGAAAGGCAGTAAGGTAGCAAGTAAATGATTAGGTATTATTATCTCTTAATAACTCCCTAATACAATACTTTTCGCTAAGGCTCCGTCGGCCGTTCGTCTTACAAGGCAGTAGAAGTGCTGCGAGTAAGAATGTTATAGCTAGAATGCTAATAATAGAAAGTTGCCAACCCTTTATAATGAAATAAATGCTTCTATTTATACCCGCCAATGGGCAGGTGGCTATGCTGACGTGGAGGCCTGTGGACCGCTTGTGCCCCAACCACCAAATCTTCAGCATTAAATGCACTTCCCGCCAGAATCTAGGTTTCCCGCCTAAATAATGGGGACGTTCGTCCGTCTGGGAAGCGGGCCGGATCGCTCCAAGTGATCCTCAAGAGGTTTCGGCTGTTCGTCTCCTGGCCTTGTGGATTCTCTCCATGTGGACTGGATTTCCTCGGATGGCTACAGGCTTGCCATGGGGACGTCCGTCGTCATCCCCGGGTAGCCCGTGGTCCTGCTCCTTGTCCCTGCGTAGACGTTCGTCGGGATGGGTCGCTGGGCCTGAACTCCCAATCCCAGACGTTCGTCCCTCCACAAGGAATATGGGCCTGCGGCTGGCCTTGTGATCTGATTGGACGCACGTCTGGTGAAGAAAGGGTTAGTGGGCCGGACCTCGGCTTGGGCCCTTAACCCAACACAAGTCCCCCACTTCTGATGTTCTGAGCATGCGCAGGACATAAGGAAGTATAAATCCCCTCGAAGTAGACGTCCGTGTCTTTGATACTTATGTTTTATTGCATCTGGTGGAAGCGTACGCTCGTGGTCATGGTGCTTAACAGCTGTCGACGGTTCAGGAAACGAGGTGACGGCTGCTGTGGCGGCGGTGCATTTTCCGAGGAAATGTCATCATTACGCTTCCGCTCCACGCACAGCGCGTGAGCCGGAATACGCTCCCCGCCACGTGTCAGCCCCTCGTTGGCTCCCTCACTGGGGTTTATCCTATAAATGCCGGGTTTCCCCTCTGGATTAGGGTTCCCGATTTCTGCCCTCCTGCTTCCGAATTTCCGCAGCTCTTCAAGCCTTCTCCCGCTTTCAAGCTCGGCTAACCCCTTTCTAAGGTAATTTCCATACTCTGCTTCTTTTCCTTGTCTTGAATTCTCGTCGAGATGGTTTCGATGGAGATCTCGTCAAGTTCCGATTCGGGTTCATCGGGTTCCTCCTCGGGCTCCTCTTCTGACTCCGGTTCACGCTCTTCGGGCGAGACTAGCACTTCCGGTAGTTCTGGCTCGGCCCCTACCGTGGGAACTGTTCAGGCCGGGGAAGCCCAAATTGGTGTTGTTGAAATTGTCCCTGGTGAGGAGGGTGCTGATTCGGGGGAACAAGACAACATGGCCCTCGATGTGGTGGACCCCGCGGCCGACGTCGGGGAACAGGAATCCGCTAGTGAGGACGGCCGTCCGGACGGATATGACTCTGGGGTCGAGGCCCAGGATGGTTCTGACATCGAAGTCTTTGATCTTGGGCTAAAGATAGATGTGGAGAGGCATCTATGCCCGATCAAGAATGTCCTCTGCCACGAGCAGATCTTCTCGCCGGTGGCCCTCAACAAACTGAAGGTGTTCTTCCCCCCTCCGTCCGTATACAGCCTTCGTGGCGCAACCCACGTGATGAGGAGACGCCCAGGGATGATTATGGTGCTTCTGGACTCAATCGAGGCTGGGCTGCGCTTCCCTCTTCATCCGTTCTTTGTGGAATTCTTCTGTTGTTACCAGATAGCCCCCGCACAACTCATGCCGAATTCCTATCGGTGGCTCTCCGCCTTCCTAGTCCGTTGCAAGGACAATGGGGTCACCGCCACTTTGGATCTGTTCCACTACTTCTACCGGCTCACCCCCCAAAATTCCGACGGTTTCCTGAGCATCGCAGCCCGTCCGAAGCGGAGGTTGTTCAGCGGAGCATCGAGTTCCATCCATGATTGGAAGAATCGGTTCTTCTTCGTGCGGTATGCGGATGCCCGTCTGCCACTACGGTGGAATGGCTATCCGCCCAAGATAGGGTCCCCGGATCTGACCGACGATCTGGAGGAAGACATCAGGAAGATCTCGACGGGCGGCGTCCGGCCCTTAGACGACTTCCTCACTTTCGAGTCACTCGCCGCGGCAGGAATAGGTACCGCCCATGCTCTTGGACTTCCCCCCTCCTATGCTCGTCTCGGGGTACTGGGCGGTCCTGACCTCTGAGGTGAGTGTCCCAAGCTACTCCCGATGTTCGTCTATCTAACCCCTTTCCATTTTTTCAGGTCTTCCCCCGACCCAGGAGCAGATGAATCACGAGAAGCTCCTTAGGACGAGGAAGGGCAAAGGTGCTGCTGCCGATGCTGCCCTTGCCAAGGCCAAGGCCGTCCAGGCAGCTGATTCCAATTCTTCCGCCTCCCAGGCCGACCGTCGCACGGTGGAGGCCGAACAGCACCTTATTGCCACGGTGATGGCACAGGGGTCCCAGGCCCCAATCCTTAACCCTGGCGTTCCCGAGGTCGTGGCGCCTCTGCAGGCCGTCCATCCCCAGGAGGGGGAGAAAGCGGACAAGAAATCCAAAAGGCCCAGGGGGACTGGCTCTTCGGACGTCCGGCACATGACGTTTGGCAGGAGGTTGCTTCCCTGGCCGGCGTGGAGATGCCTCCCCGCACGTCTTCAGAAGCTTCCAATGCGGCTCTGGCTGCCGCTCTTCAGGTAAGATCTCGCTCCACACAGGGTGCCTGATTACCTCATTCTAATGTTTCGAAGTCTCACCTCCCGCATTTGATTTGTAGGTCGGGCTCTCCGTTCTGCAATCTGAGGCTGCCCGAGATGCCGAGGTCCTCCAGGCGAGGAATAAGGCAGATGCTGCTCTGAAGAAGGCGAGAGAGGCCGCTCGTCTTCAGGAGAAGGAACTGGCGACCAAAGACAAAGAACTGCAGGCCGCCCTGAAGGTAGCCCGTGAGTCCTCCGCGAAGCTCGCGGTCCTCGAGAAGGCCGGGTTCAAGCTCGTCCCAGCTCTCCCCGCTCCCAAGGACGAGGCCCCTGAGTGGCTCGTCGATGACACCGGGTACCATAATTCTGGGGCATTCATGATCGCCGCCCAGAGGTACCTCGGCGGCGCTTTCGGTGATGTCTTTGCCGCCGAGCTGCAGAAACGTGCGCCGAAGGACCGGCTCAAGTTCGGGGTCCAGGTCCTGGAGAGTGCCCCCTTGGCCGAGAAATTCCTGTATGATGTTGGAGATTCCTCCTTCGTCATCGGCTATAATGAAGGGGTGAGGGCCACGCTGCCCGTGTTCGCTGCTCTTCAGGGCCCCGGTTTCAATCTGGCTCAGCACACCACAGATCCTGAGTTAATCCGGGCGGTGGGCAAGTTGGAGTGGGACGCCCGGCGGGAGGAAGCGAAAGCCAGGGGTGAGGTCCCGGAGCCTCTGACCCCCGAGCCCGAACCCGAAGATGAAGAGGAACTCATTCCCGGGGGGTCCCGGCCCGTTTCCCCGAATTTTGTTTAATGTAGCTTGTAATCTCTTTGTTTTGACTCTGTACTTATCCGGCCAGTAGAGCCGAGGAATATACGACTCTTTTTGCCCCATCATTGTCTCTACGTTCATGAACTCTTCTTATTTCCTTTCATCGTTGGTAGTTTTTTGCTTTCTTGGGATGTAGCCCAAGTTGTGGGGACGTTCATGTCCATAATTCGTTCCTGCATCCCGATCTTTCGGGATACGAACGTATGCCTGGAAGTACCCCACATGTGTAAATCATCCCCAATGCCGTACATCGGAAGGAAGACGTACGGGGATGCGACCGTATCCTCTCGAACCAGAGTTGGTGGAGACGTCCGTCACGTGGTTATAGGCATACCCGTCTGTGCTGTGCGCGCCCAACCTAAACTCGGTGGGGCGACGTTCGTCTGTATAACTAGGTGTGGGGATACGGACGCACTCCTCAGACAATGCCTTGATAGAGAAGTTCGTCGCGTTAGGAATAGCATAACCCTTCACGTCTTGTGCTTAAGCCGGACATCAATCTCGGATGCTCGTCTTGTGTGAAGTATGGAAATTATGGCCTTGTCCCGCGGATACGAACGTCTTCCCTTGAGTTTAGCCCGTGGCCGCCGTCTCTGTGTGCCCCTATGGGGGACGTTCGTGGCCGACCCGGATTCCTTCGCGGTGATTGTGGGGTGGCAACATCGAGGAGCCTTTAATACCGTGGTAGGTACCGGTACCCAGGCGCCACGTGTTCCACCGCGATTGGCGCGATCCCGCGGTGCTGCCTATAAGTACCCAAGATCTTGCGAATCCGCCACTCGCTTCATCCCTAGCTCTTGTACTGTGCAACCATTTTCTCTCTCTAGCTTTTCTCGGTGCTGCCTCAGTCCCCAACACCCGTAGGTACCGAACGTCGTCATGTCTTTGCCTATGCTGGGACCCCAAACCATTGATTCAAGGATCCAAAACAGCTCGTCGACCTCCGGGGATAGGTTTGACGATGGGTGCTCCTCTGGTGATGATCTAGAATTCTATGAGCGGGGTATGCCACCATGGCCCCCCCGACATCACCTGAATTTTTCTGGCGTTCGTCGTCAGCGCCAGCGTCTTTTGAACGCCGATCGTCGGTTGATAAGCCAATGGTTCCTTCCCCCAAGGGGTTATGACGATCGTCGTCTGCGCAACCCAATGCGCCATCAGCCCGGCTATGTGGTGGTCCATTTAGACTCCGTTATAGCCGCTCTCCTTTTCCCCCTCCATAGCTTCCATATAGAGCTTTTTAGGAGCCTCAGAGTGGCGCCTGCTCAGTTCGTCCCCGCTGCCTATAGGATCATCGCGGGTTTTATAATTCGGTGTCACAGTGTTGACGTGACCCCTACCGTCGACTTATTGCATCATTTCTTCCGGTTATCCCCCTTTGGACGTACGGGGTACTTAACCCTCATCGCTCGTTCGTCCATGGGCCTGTTCTCAAACAACGCCGGGAACCCGGACGGCTGGGAGGAACGATTCTTCCTCGCCCAAGTAGGCTCCCCGATGCCATTCTCTGATAGGTGGAACGCCTATCCGGTGAAGTCCATCCCGCCGCCTATGACGGATGAGGAGCTTGGCTATGCCAAGCGCATAGCTGGTCTTGGCATCCAGAACCTCCGGTCGCTGGTGGCCGAACCTTTCAAGGCCCGGGCCGGGCTAGGTGCGTCTATTTGTACTTGCATTGTCCTATCGCCCTTTCGTTGTTATGGTTCTGAACGTCTTGACTATCTTTCTGCAGGAGTTCTCCCAACTATATCATCCATGGGGCGTACCAATATTACTCCGCATGCCCACGGCCGCGACAACAAGAATGAAGATAAGGGCAGGAAGCCGCTCGTCCCCAAGATTGAGTCTCGGGCGAGCAGGAGACGGTCAGACGACGCACCGGAGGCCGGGGCTTCAAAGAGGCTCCGCATCGATGGTACCGCCTCCAAAGCCATCATAGTGGCCGATGACTCCGACGGTGAGCCGGGAAGTCCCTTGAAGCGGAGACCCTCCTCCCGGAACAAGCCCCCTGTCTCCCCTCCGGCGAACTCTGAGGTTCGTCGACTTCGGAATGAAGATGTCCATGCTACCAAAGGTTCTGACGATGCCCGTCCCCCTTCGCCTCCAGAAACCAACGGGTCCTCCCTTGGCCTTATCGAATTCTCCGGGGTTGGCCCTCGCAAGGAGTCGATGATGCTCTTCGGCCAGACCGCGTCTTCGATCTGGTGCGGCCTCAACCTCAAGGTCCCCCAAGATTTCGCCGCCCAGGAGGCTCCTGAGGATCTCCTGGAGTGTGGGCAGAGCACCCTTGACAAGGCCGGGCTGTATTTCCACAGGGCTCGGATGGCCTTTGAGCATCAGGGCAAGGAGATGGCTCGGGTGCGGGCTGAATGCGATGCCCTCTTGAGGAACGCCAAAGGCAGGGCCGGAACACTTCAAGAAAAGGCCGATGCCTATGACAAGCTCGTCCAGGAGAGCCTTTCTCAGAAAGAGCTTCTTAGGAAGCAGGAGGCCGAGCTTGTGGACCTTCGCAGCCGGCTGTGGGCGGTGGAACAGGCAAAGGTGGAAATCCGCCGTACGGGTGTGGATAATCATGTCCCCATCTATGAGGCCGACGTTTCAAAGATCAAGGAATCTGGTTCCATTGAGTTCCAGAAGTCAAAAGCCTACACTGGTGCCATTCATACCATGGCCATGAGGTTCCTTCCGAGGCTCGTCGGTGAGTTTTTGGCCACTTGCCCGGACCCTTATCTGGATGGCGTCAAATTGCTCCAGGCCACTCCCACTGGGGAACGCTTTCTCGATGATCTTGCCGACGATACTTATCTTAAGGGTATGGTCGGCCTCGTGGCAGAGAATCTCCCGGTCTTCGAGCGTCACTTTGGGGCTCCTTTTGATCCTGCGGCAGCTGGCTTCGATTCCCTGATGGTAGACGCCCATAAAGGGGCCCTTGAACTGCTGAGGGAGCGTAAGGAGCGTGAAGAAGCTGAGGCCAGGGAAAAAGCCAAGCAGGTCCCCTTTACGGCCCCAACTCCGGACGCTGGCCAAACTTGATTCTCCGCTCATAGTCTGTACCTTACAATTATTTACACTGTAATTTACATCATACATTGTACTTTCCGGTCATCAGTACCGAAGAATAAAAATCATTGTTTGTTCCATGTTCGTCTAACATTTCTTGCTCCATTTTTTTTTTGGAGTCTTTTTATCAGTCTTTGTCCTTCTCTAGCTTCGTGGGTACTTGTCTCCTGGTTTCGTAGGAGACGTTCGCCATCCCTGCCTTGAGAAAAAACAGGTTTATCCACGTCGGGATTCCCTATCTCCGTTCGTCCCCAGCCGCGAACTACTAGTCTTCTGGCTTCGCAGAAGGCTTTCGTCATGCGCTCATCAGGGGGAGGAACTAGGCTTCGTTCGTCCTTGTCGTGGTCCTACTAATCTTCTTACTTCGAAGAAGACGTTCGCTCATCCAACGATCGCAAGGAGGTCACTGGTTTATCCACGTCGGGATTCCCTGCTTCGTCGTCCCATACTCGTGGCCCTACTAACCTTCTGCTTTGGCAGAAGGTGTTCATCGATCCACGGGTCATGGAAGGAACTGGTTTATCCTGCCGAGGTTCCCTTTGGTACGTCTAGCCTCCCCCACGTTCCTACTAACCTCCGCGTCGGGAGACGTTCGTCACGCGGTGAAGGAAGATCAGGCATACCTCGTCAAGACTCCCTCTCTCCTAGGAGCTTCTCTCTCCCCTTCTCCTCTTTTTTTTTTTTTTTTTTTTTTTTTTTTTTTTTTTTGAGGAGGAAATCGTTTCAAACAGCACTTCGGCTTTTAATCTCTCTGTAGGAAGTGAAGAACGGAATTAATCCTTTTAATATAGAGACGACGATCGGTGGTGTTACATGGTACCTCGACCAAAATGTTACAAAATGATCTATCTCTAATTATTGGTAGAATTTCTTCAAGTGTTCGACGTTCCAGATCCCAGCGTGGCCCCCCTCCAAGGTGTGGAGGAGGAACGTCCCCTGGTTGTATCTTCTCATGACCTTGTACGGCCCTTCCCAGTTTTTGGCCATCTTGCCACCTTCGAGCGGCCTGCTCTTCTCTCTCTTTCTGAGTACGAGGTCCCCAGCTTCAATTTCGCGGATCTTCACCGCCTTGTTGAAGTATCTTTGGGTGGCTCGGTGATATTCCTCCATGCGACGAGCTGCTAGGTCTCTTCGTTCCTCAATGAAATGGAGCTCCGCTCGTAGGTTTGCCTCGTTGACCTCCGGCTGGAAGTGCTTTGTGCGATGTGTGGGCACTAGCACCTCTGTTGGCACCTTGGCCTGGAATCCGTATGCCAGAGCAAAAGGTGTCTCGCCGGTTGCCGTCCTTGGGGTTGTTCTGTACGTCCAGAGTGCGTAATTGAGCTGCTCCGGCCAGGTGGACGCGTAATCCTCCAATTTCTTTTTAATCCCATCCATGATGGTCCGGTTCATGTTCTCCACCTGGCCGTTGGCCTGCGGGTAGGCCACCGAGGCCTTAGAGTGCCTGATGCCCCACTTCGCCAGGTATGCCTCAAATCCTCTGCCGACGAACTGCCGGCCATTGTCGGTGATGACCTGTTCTGGAATCCCGAAGCGGCATATAACATTCTGCCAGAGGAACCTCTGACATTGATATTCGGTGATGGAGGCCAGCGGCTCGGCTTCTACCCATTTTGTGAAGTAGTCAATCGCTACAATGACAAACTTCCTTCCGCCGGTCGTCGTCGGAAGAGGGCCCAGTAGATCTATGCCCCATCTGGCGAAGGGTAATGCAACCGTCATCGGGGTGTAGAAGCTTGCCGGCCGTCCGGGTACAGGAGCATATTGCTGGCATACTGCGCATCTCCGAGTATGATTGAAGCAATCCTGCTGGATGGTCGGCCAGTAATACCCCTGCAAGATGATTTTTCGTGCCAAAGTACGAGGGCCCTGGTGACTGGAACAGATGCCTTCATGTATCTCCTCAATGACGGCCGCTGCCAGGCTCGGTGGGAGGCATCTCAAGTATGGCCCGCCGAACGTCTTCTTGTAGAGCTGCCCATCAATGAGCTCGAAGTTGGGGGCCCTCCTCTTTATCCATGCTGCTCGTCCGGAGCTGCCATCATCCTCAGGCTTGGGGAGCGTTCCATCCCTGAGGTAATCTGCGATCTCCTTCGACCAATTAGGTTCGGCGATGGAGATGGCCTCTACCCGGATGACGTCCGTTGCTGGAGCCGAGAGTGTCTCTTGTCTGACGAAGCCCCTAATGTGTCGGGGGATGTTCGTCGTTGGGTCATCGGTCGGGGGATTGCCTAGCTTGGATAGTATATCAGCCTCGGCGTTCTCCACCCGTGATACCTGCTCAATTATCACTTGTTCGAACTGCGCGGTTTGTTCCTCCGCGAGCTCCCTGTAAACCTTCATCCTTTCTTCCCTGGTTTCAGCCGTCCCATTCATCTGAGTCACCACCAGCTGACTGTCCATTCTCACCTTCAGACGAGCTGCGCCGAGTGCCTTCGCACATTTCAGTCCTGCGATCAGCGCCTCGTACTCAGCCTCATTGTTGGTGACTTTGAATTCAAATTTCATGGAGTAGTAGGCCCTGAAACCCTCAGGTGAAGTGATCACTGCTCCCCCACCACAACCTTTTGCACTCGAGGCCCCGTCGGTGTACATCTCCCACCAGTTGTTGAAATCATTGTCGCCCTGGAGATCGTCCTCGGTGCGCGCAGTGCATTCGGCGATGAAGTCTGCCAGCGCATGTCCCTTGATCGTCGGCCTCGGCTTGAATTCTATGTTGTACTGGCCGATCATCAGGGACCATTTGGTTATCCTCCCGCTAGCCATGGGGTTCCGGAGGATCGTGGCGAGAGGTTGTGTCGTGTATACAGTCACTGGGTGTGCTTGGAAGTACGGAGCCAAGCGTTTGATGGATGCTATCAAGGCGAGGACCGTCTTCTCCATCAGTGTGTATCTGGTCTCCGAGCCGTTCAGTGCCTTGCTCACAAAATAGATTGGCCGCTGAACGCCTTCCGCCTCTTTGAGTAGCACCGCACTCACAGCCAAGTCCGCCACCGCCAGGTACATGTACAGCTGCTCCCCGGGGTCTGCCTTGGTGAGGACGAGCGGAGAGGAGAGGTATATCTTGAAATCTTCGAAGGCAACCTGGCACTCCGGTGTCCATTCAAAGGGATTCGCCTTCTTCATGATCTGGAAGAAGGGAATTGCCCTGTCTGCTAGTTTTGACATGAATCGGCTCAGGGCCGCCAATCTCCCGGTGAGGTGTTGCACGTCCTTCAGATTTCTCGGGGCTTCCATGTCAACTATTGCTTTCACCTTCTCTGGGTTAGGCTCGATTCCCCGATCACTCATCATGTAGCCGAGGAACTTGCCGCCCCTGACGGCAAAAGCACATTTCTTTGGATTGAGCCTCATGCTAGCCCCCTCCATGATGGTGAAAATCCTCTCCATGTCCCGAACGTGGTCTTCCTTCTTCTTGCTTTTGATCAGGATGTCGTCCACGTAAGCCTCCATGGTCTTTCCCAGTACGTCTTTGAACAACATCCCGATCATCCTTTGGAAAGTGGCCATGGCATTCCTCAGGCCGAATGGCATGACCACATAACAGTACACGCCGTCCGCTGTGACGAACGCCGTTTTCTCTGCATCATCAGGGTGCATGAACACCTGATGGTAGCCTCTGAACGCGTCCATGAAGCTGAGCAGTTCGCAACCCGCCGTTTCATCTACGAGCAAGTCGATCCTCGGCACCGGATACGGATCCATCGGGCAGGCCTTGTTGAGATCCGAGTAATCGACGCACATCCGCCACGTGTCACCTTTTGGGGCTAACACCACGTTAGCTAGCCACTCCACGTGGATGATCGGCCGGATGTGCTTGATGCCGAGGAGCGTAGCAGCCTCCTTCTTGATGAAATCTCGCCGCTCGGCTGCCATGTACCTCTTCTTCTGTTGGATAGGTTTGGCATCCGGCCGTACGGCGAGTCTGTGGCATATGAGGTTGGGGTCTATGCCAGGCATGTCCTCCGGCCCTCTGGCAAATAGGATTTTGAACTTCCGGAGGATGGCTATGACCCCCTCCTTGATCTCAGGTTCTAGATCGGCCCCGATGGACACCCTCCTGTCCGAAGGGTCATCCAGTTCCACCTCCTCGAGCAGGGCAGCCGGTTCCAGACGAGCGTCGAAATCAGCCTGCCTGGCTTTCTCAGTGATGCTGTTGACCCGGGCTTCTCGCTCTCTGAACCTCTCCATGGCCTTGGTGTAGCAGGCCCTGGCCATGTGCGGATCCGTGCGGGCAACTCCCACCCCTGTCTCGGTGGGGAACTTGATGCATGAGTGCCGCACGGAGCAGATGGCCTCAAGATCCTCCAAGCCGGGGCGGCCTAAAATCGCGTTGTGGGCACACTTCAGGCGGACCACGACGAACGTCATCCGGATGCGAGTAGTGTGGGGTCCATCCCCGATCTCCACGGGGAGGCTGATGGTGCCTTCCGCATCGATGCAGTCCCCTGTGAAGCCAGACAGAGGGGTACGTAGGGGGGCCAGCTGATCCTTCCTCAACTTCATTCCCTCGAACGCCTCCCAGTAGAGGACGTTCACACTGCTTCCCGTATCAACGAGGACGCGTCGGACGATCGCATTGTTGACATCCATGCTGATCACCAACTCATCCCTGTGGGGGGCCGGTGACATCGGCAGGTCGGCCGGTCCAAAGGTGATGGCCTCCACCTTGTTCTTTTTGGCGGGGGGTGCTGATATGGAGCCCACATAGAGGGATCTTTCAAACTTCTTCCGTTCCGCAGACGTGTCCCCAGTCTCAGCGCCCCCAAAGATCACCTTGATCTCCAGCTTCTTTTTCCCACCGTTCGGGCCGAGGGATCCCTCCGGACGTTTGTCAGCACTCCGATAGTCTACGTCCTTCGGTTCCGCCTCGCGCCGATCGTCGCAGCGCCATGATCGCGACCTGGGATTCGGCTGCCTCGGGTTATTCTTCTTCAGCAGTTGGGTAAACTCGCCCAAGTAGCCTTGCCGGATCAGTTCGTCGATGGCCATTCTCAACTGCTTGCAATTGTCGGTGAGGTGGCCGATCCTCTGGTGGTACTCGCAGTATGCGGTCTCGTCAAGTCCCATACGCGCTTTTTTGTCTTGGGGCTCTCTCAGGATGCCCTTGTCTTTGATGGCGTCGAAAATTTGACTGACGGGGTAGGCCAGAGGAACGTGGTATTCCTCCGGATGTACGCGGCTGGCCTCCGGATGAGCCCTCCACGGAACCATGCCGCCGTCCGTCTTCTTCTTTTTGCTCGGGGGGGATGGTCCGCCTCCAGGGCCGAGCCTATCCGCCAATTTTCGGGGAGGGGCTGCAGGAGCGCCGTCCCTCAATCTGATCTCCTCCTCAATGGAGGCATACTTCTGCGCCCGAGCCAGCACCTCAGTGTAGCTGGTGCTGGGATTCCTCGGAAGGTCTCGGTATAGGTCCCCCGTCGCCAGAGCACTGGTGAACAGATTCACCCCCAGCCGCTCGTCCAGGTCGTCCACCTGGAGCACTTCGTCTCTCCACCTGACCAGGAATTGGGCCAGAGGTTCGCCCTTTCCTTGCTTCACACTGGTGAGCGATGTGAAGCTCTTCTTGGGGGTGGTGCTGGCAGCGAATTGGGCCATGAACTGTTGGGACAGCTGTTCGTAGTTGTCAATAGATCCGGGCCTCAGCTGCCCGAACCATTCCTGCGCCGGTCCCCTCAGGGTGCTGAAGAAAAGCCGGCAGATAGCCTCATCGGATGCCCCCAGCATGGAAAGGTTCCCCTGGAAGCTGATCAGGTGAGCCTTGGGATCTCCGGTCCCATTGTATACTATCCCTTGGGGGGGCCTGCAGTCCCGCGGAATCTCGGCGTTCATGACCCTCGGAGTGAAAGGCGAGGTGAAGGAAAAACGTGGTGTAGCCGGGGTGGCCTCCGCCCGTCTGTCCATTTCGGCTATTCGCCGCTCCATTGCCTCTAGCCGGGCCTCCTGTGCGGCCCTTCCGGGGGACACAGGAGGGGCGGCCTCGAGCGCAACGTTCCTTCGAGGGGCAACCGCGTCGGGTTGCCTCCGGGTGATATGGGCACCATGCCTTTGGAAACGTCGTCCAATATTACTGGCAGCGGGGGTGATGGTGGTGCCCTGACGTTCTGAGGGAACGTCCGGCGTACGCCCTCGATGATCGTCCTGCCAGCCATACCGAGGAGTGCTGGCGCCAGTGTGCCCCCCAACTCCGTGGGAGGATGGATTTTGACCCAACCTCATGTGGATGGGCGTCCGACGCCCGGCCGATTCCGCTGTCTCATCCAGGGACTGCATGCGGTGAATGGGTGATATGGGCGTCCAGATGGTGTTAGCTGAGTACACCTCTTCGTTCGCCTCCTATTCGTCCGCCATTCGGCGCATTGTTTCTGCCAGCTCCCGCATGAGCCGAGGGTCATGCCTGGCCTCATGGGGGATGAGGTTTGTGAGGCCACCCTCTCCCCCGGTTGTCCCCAACGTCTCGGAACGCTCTGTGGTCTGTCCGCGGTTGCTTCGTCCGCGGGACAGCTGCTCGGAGAGGTCACGTTGGTGGTTGTTTCTTGTCATCGTGCTTGCTGTGGGTAGATTTAGTAGCTGTTTGGGAGAGTTTTTTGGAAACTTTTAGTTCAGTTTCCCACAGACGGCGCCAGTGTTGAGGTTTATTCCTTTAACCCCCGGGTCCAACACGTAAGCCCAAGGATTTCGAGTGGAGTGTGTGTGATTAAACTAGCCCAACAAGCAGATGATATGGATTAGAAAGGCAGTAAGGTAGCAAGTAAATGATTAGGTATTATTATCTCTTAATAACTCCCTAATACAATACTTTTCGCTAAGGCTCCGTCGGCCGTTCGTCTTACAAGGCAGTAGAAGTGCTGCGAGTAAGAATGTTATAGCTAGAATGCTAATAATAGAAAGTTGCCAACCCTTTATAATGAAATAAATGCTTCTATTTATACCCGCCAATGGGCAGGTGGCTATGCTGACGTGGAGGCCTGTGGACCGCTTGTGCCCCAACCACCAAATCTTCAGCATTAAATGCACTTCCCGCCAGAATCTAGGTTTCCCGCCTAAATAATGGGGACGTTCGTCCGTCTGGGAAGCGGGCCGGATCGCTCCAAGTGATCCTCAAGAGGTTTCGGCTGTTCGTCTCCTGGCCTTGTGGATTCTCTCCATGTGGACTGGATTTCCTCGGATGGCTACAGGCTTGCCATGGGGACGTCCGTCGTCATCCCCGGGTAGCCCGTGGTCCTGCTCCTTGTCCCTGCGTAGACGTTCGTCGGGATGGGTCGCTGGGCCTGAACTCCCAATCCCAGACGTTCGTCCCTCCCCAAGGAATATGGGCCTGCGGCTGGCCTTGTGATCTGATTGGACGCACGTCTGGTGAAGAAAGGGTTAGTGGGCCGGACCTCGGCTTGGGCCCTTAACCCAACACATAGGCTCTATCAAATTTCTCCTCTAGCTCCTTAATTTTATCGTGTGTGTCAGTTCTAGAGCAAGTATAATCAAACGGATTAGAGGTACTTACTTCATTGTCAGCATTCTTGTTCTCAGCAGACATGGCAGTCACTTCATCAGCATTGTTTGAGGTAGTTAGGCTCTTCTTCTCCTCACCAGTGGGGGTTGTGTCTTTCTCCATTTCTTCATCAGCAGAGGGGGTTGATTCCTTCTCAACTTCATTTTCAGAGACAGCCTTTTTCACATCTGCCATTAAGGACAGGGTTTCCTCATCGTCAGAATCATCCATCCAATGATCCTTCTCTGCCATGAGAGCGCTTTTGTCACGGCTTTCTTCCATGGCCAGCAGCATTATCTTCTTGTTCAGATTCATCTTCTGCTTGTAATATTCAGTGTCTTTCCTCCTCTTTAGCATCCTGGAATCCTTCATCAGATGTCCATTCTTCCCACAGTTGAAGCACTTTGGAGCATCCTCAACATTCCCATTCTCGGAAGATTCAAATGAATGTTCTTTCCTCTTGTTGTTGATGGTTAATGTTGGTCCCGTTTAAGTAGGGAACAGTCTAGAGGGGGGTGAATAGACTGTTCCAATTTTTCAAACTTTTCTATAAGTCTATACTGACTTATCAGAGATGGCCTGAATCTGGCGACAGAGAAGGTCGAGTTCTGATGTCAGAACTGGACCTGGCAGCGGATAAGAGTTTTGTCCGGGTAGCCTCAGGAAAACACTAAGGCAAATGTTTTTCTGTTAACTCTTAGACCAATATCTGCTGAACACAGATTCCAAGTTTTTGAAAGTTTCACAGTTAAAATCCTAGGAGCAGATCTTAAGTGCGTAAAGTAAATGACACCAGAGATTTTTATAGTGGTTCAAGGAACAACTTGTTCCTCTAATCCACTGTTCCACTAAGCTTGTAATAAACCAATTACAACACTTAAGTCTTAGTACTTAAGAAGCTCTCCATGTCTTCTTCAAGTGTAGATGTCTATTGGGATGCACTTCCTTGCTTCCTTTAAGACTGATCTTGTTTCACTAAGTCTCCTTGAAGTATCACCACTTCACTACTCCAACTACTTTAAAACGTCTTTCTTTGTAGAAGATATTCTGTATAAGAACAGAGTTTTTCTCCAACTTGCTTCGTTACAAAGGATTTGTAAATGAAGTGCTTGAAGTTGTTAAAGAACTGGAGGAACTTGCTCTTGTTGGAGTAGAAGGATATGTGAGATTATGATCTTTCCAATGTAAGCTTTTTCTTGTTAGATGATGATGGAGTTTGAATCTCAAGAAAGCTTTTTAAGGTGTAGAGTGAGCAAAAGTTATCCTGTAGTTCTTCGAAGTATATCTTTTATACTGGGGTTGTCTTCCCGTTGGAGGAGGAGACAACTGCATTGAATGCGCGTAATGTAGAGTTGACTAGTTGGGCCCTACAACTTGCTATTTTGAGGGTGAAAGGATATCCGCAGGGTCAATCATCAGCTTTAAATAACTCATAGTACGAACAACATTAATTGAGCATTTAATGCGTGAACAGTACCATGTTCCGTTGAGTGACTCCTAGCCGTTAGGGTATTTCCCGTTAGTTTCACGGCCGTTGGAAGTAGCATCGAAATCTTCTAAGTGCCCATCCTAGTCTGATGAGATTCTCTGATAACAACTCTGATGTCTGGTTCTGACGGCAACTCTGGTAGCTTCCCTGAAGAGTAGCTCTAGTAGCAACTATGATCAGAAAGTCTAAGAGGATCTCTTGCCAGTCGACTATGCTAATACTTACAAAGAAAATTCTAATACAAGATTTCTTAAAGGGGTACTCTAATATTCTAATTAACCTAGCATCATCAAAATCTAAATACATTTATTCCTTACAATTCCCCCTTTTTGATGATGCCAAAACCCTTAAACTATTTCCAAAGAAGTGCCTTTCACCATAAAAGAAATTAAGTTAAGAACTTCCATTATAAATCTTGGTGGGCAACTTAGCATAGGAAAATAGTAAGGGTACGATACAATCAAGATAGCAGAGAAGGAAAAAAAATCACATAAATAAATAACAAAGCATTTGAAAGTGCCATGGAAATTAGAGGCAGAGAGGTTATTTTATATTCCAGAGTTTATAAGAATACAAGAGATAGAGAAATTAATAATCTCCCTCTTCTACCTGTCTTCCAGCTTCATCAGCTTTCCTGAGTTCTGCATTGACTCGTTCTCTGATGGTGGCAAGATTCCTCGGTTTCTGGTATTCTGACAAGTGCTTTTCAAGCTTGCAATCCAGATAATTCCCTATAGCTTCAGAGATGGTCTTTCCTGGAATCACTCTCATGCGCCACCAATCCTCCACTTCATGGATAGATCCTCCATGGTTTATTTGCACCGGTCCATCATTATCTAATAAAAGGTTCTCTTGCTGCAGGGGAATCATGAGCTTTTTCATTTGTTCAAACTGAGCTCTGTCAGGTCTTGACATCCCACTGTTCATCCAACTGGTGAAGGAGAAGTTGGAAGCTTTCTTCTTTGCTTTTCTAAGTGGTGGTGGAGGAGGTCCGTGAATTCCAGCAACAAGCCTTTTCTGCTTGATTTTTTCAAAGTAGGTTGCTGGATCAACAGAGGTGGCTCTTGGTGTCAGAGTTCTGGGGCTGGGACCTTCTGCTTCTCTGGTCTCTTCCCCCTTTTTGGCATCAACAAGATCACCAAGAAGGAGCTCTATTTTGGAGAACTCTGATGCTTGAGTATCTCTTATTTCTTCAAGAGTTTCTGGGAGAGTTTGAGTTCCAGAGGCCAATCCTTCTATCAGACCATGTTGCTTCTCCACAGCTGATTGAATGTCCTTGGTGCTTGCCTCTAGGAGTATCAGCTTCTGATACCTTTCCTTATCATTCTTGAGCACGGTTAAGGCCTGTTCCTTGTGTGTCTTGCAGAGTTTCTCAATGTCCATGTGTAAGTACGAGTATCGTCTCTACAGGGACGGATAAAAGGGAATCAAAAATTAACTAAATTCAGCGATTAAAAATAAATAAATAAAAATGCGTCGTGCAAGATTGGTTGGTTTGGAAAATAAAACTAATGCGAATAAAACGATTAAACTAGGGGGTTCTCTCTAATTAATGACGAAGGGAACATGGATTGATTCCGGGGTTAACCAGATTTCTGGCAGATCAGGCCTAATTACATGAAATTGATTTAATTGAGCCTAGCTAATCATTACTAAGTTCCTACCGCTCTCACGGCGTAGAGTACAATAGTTTAGGGGACCAAGCTGATCTCTCATGCGACAAGATCCTAAATTATTGCCAAGACGAGCGAGCTTACAGCCCCTTAATCGCTACTAATCTCTTAGCGAACGATTAAGTGTGTGTGAATGTGTCCTAGAACAAATTAGATCTCTCTTATTTTATTCTACATGCAATTGTAATTCTAGCGACCATCTAGGTTACAAAAGATATCAATTAATTTATTCAAACACAAATTAAACGGCATTCATGCAATTAACCCATCAAGAATCTAGCCATACATCATGATCAACCCCTTCATCAATCCCAAATCCCTAATTAAAACTACTCACAATTCATAATTGAAGAATCAATAGAATTGGAATAAAAAGAATTAATTGTCATTAATTAAAAAGGTGGAACTTACAAAGAATCCTAAAAGATTGATGAATAAGGCTGAAAAGCCCTCTAAAATTCGTGCTAGGCACTCTCTCTAAGCCTCCCCTTGAAAACGGGGGTTTACAGTCTGTTTAAATAGAAAAATCGGGTGAAATTTGAGCTGAATTGGGATTTCCGGAGGCAGGCACGATGCCAGGCACGATCGTGCCTCCGGAGAAAAAACGCACATTTTGGGCAGGCACGATCGTGCCTCCCTCCAGGCACGATCGTGCCTCCCTCCAGGCACGATCGTGCCTGCCTGGCAGTAGCTCCGCGATGCTTTCTCTTCACGCACGATCGTTCCTGACTTTGAGGGCACGATCGTACCTACTTAACTTCCGAATTTGGCAATGCTTCCTTCATGAACGTTGTAGATAATGAAGTCCTATATCCACCCCAATTTGTCGAATGTAATTTGAATCATCCAATCAAGAGATATGATCACAACGGTGGAAGGTATCATTCTGAAATCGCAGCAGAGATCATCTGACTTCATCGTCTGTTTTCCCCTTCTCTCTCTCCGAATCTAGCAAAGGTGTATTCATATGATTTGTATCCCTTGAAGTTAGATTTCATATGGACTTTGAATCTTGTTCTTTGGATGTTTCTATAAGGAGATATGCTTGAACAATTGACAGAAGGTCATCCTGATCGCCGTTTTCAAGAACCTTTTCTCTATAGAAGGTGTGGTGATGGATTCATTCGACGGTGTTTGCCCGAAGATGAAGTTTCAAATGTCTTGCATCATTGCCATTCCTCGTCATATGGGGGACATCATGAAAGCTCTCGTACTGCTGCAAAGATTTTAATATTGGGTTTCTTTTGGCCCACTCTTTTCAAAGATGCAAGCAAATTTGTGAAAAACTGTGATCGTTGTCGGCGACACTCGGCATACCGGAAATACTGGAAGAAAGAATGAGATGCCTCAACATGGCATACTTGAAGTCAAATGGCCAGGTGGAACTTTCAAACCGAGAAATCAAATCAATTCTTGAGAAAGTTGTTAATCCTTCCCGAAAGAATTGGGCCGACAAGCTTGATGATGCACTATGGGCATACCGCACTGCCTATAAAAATCCCATCGGCACCTCACCATTCAAATTGGTGTATGGGAAAGCATGTCACTGATGTGAGTTTTCTCGCACTTAAAATAGATCGTAATATAGTGGTGTAAGTATGAGTATCGTCTCCACAGGGACGGACAAAAGGGAATCAAGAATTAATTAAATTCAGCGATTAAAAATAAATAAATAAAAATGTGTCGTGCGAGATTGGTTGCTGGAAAATAAAAATGCGAATAAAATGATTAAACTAGGGTGTTCTTTCTAATTAATGACGAAGGGAACAAGGATTGATTCTGGGGTAACCAGATTTTTGACTGATCAAGCCTAATTACATGAAATTAATTCAATTGAGCCTAGCTAATCATTACTAAGTTCTTACCGCTCTCGCGGCGTAGAGTACAATAATTTAGGGGAGCAGGCTGATCTCTCATGCGACAGGATCCTAAATTATTGCCAAGACGAGCGAGCTTACGGCCCCTTAATCGCTACTAATCTCTTAGCGAACGATTAACTGTGTGTGAATGTGTCCTAGAATAAATTAGATCTCTCTTAATTTATTCTATAAGCAATTGTAATTCTAGCGGCCGTTCTAGGTTACAAGATATATCAGTTGAATTATTCAAACACAAATTAAATGACATTCATGCAATTAAACCGAAAGGAATCTAGTCATACATCATGATCAACCCCTTCATCAATCCCAAATCCCTAATTAAAACTACTCACGATTCATAATTGAAGAATCAATAGAATTGGAATAAAAAGAATTAATTGTCATTAATTAAAAAGGTGGAACTTACAAAGAATCCCAAAAGATTGATGAACAAGGCTGAAAAGCCCTCTAAAATTCGTGCTAGGCACTCTCTCTAAGCCCCCCCTTGAAAACGGGGGTTTACAGTCTGTTTAAATAGAAAATTCGGGTGAAATTTGAGCTGAATTGGGATTTCCGGAGGCAGGCACGATGCCAGGCACGATCGTGCCTCCGGAGCAAAAACGCACATTTTGGGCAAGCACGATCGTGCCTGCCTGGCAGTAGCTCCGCGATGCTTTCTCTTCACGCACGATCGTTCCTGACTTTGAGGGCACGATCGTACATACTTAACTTCCGAATTTGGCAATGCTTCCTTCATGAACGTTGCAGATAATGAAGTCCTATATCCACCCCAATTTGTCGAATGTAATTTGAATCATCCAATTAAGAGATATGATCACAACGGTGGAAGGTATCATTCTGAAATCGCACCAGAGATCATCTGACTTCAACGTATGTTTTCACCTTCTTCCTCTCCTATTCTCGCAATGGTGTCTTCATATGATTTGTAGACCTTGAAGTTAGATTTCATATGGAACTTGAATCGTGTCCAGTGGTGGTTTCTACAAAGAGATATGCTTGAACGATTGACAGAAGGTCATCCTGATCGTCGTTTTCAAGCTTCATTCATCTTCTTTTGATCCCGAAGCCAATTCTAGAGCTCTTTTTCCCTGAAATCTTCATCGTGAACCTCCCACCGATCTCCAAAGCTCTCAATCACTCTCGAATGCATCTCGAATCTTCCCAATTACTCTTCAAGCGCCGGTGCCAGGCTCAAATTTACTGATTTTGACTCTAAATAACACAAAACTCGAACCAACGCCTGGTAAACATAACTTGAGCTAAAATTGAGACTTGTAACACCTTAAAGGTAGGAAAAACGTCAAAAGTCGATCCCAACACGCATCAAATGTGTGTCTAAATACGAACTTATCAGTCACCTTCCTGTTGAGGTTGAACACAAAGCATATTGGCCGGGCAATCAAGACACTCAACATGGATCTTGCATTGGCGGGTGAGAAACGACGGTTGCAGTTAAATGAACTTGAAGAATTCAGACTTCCAACTTATGATAGCTCAAAAAACCACAAGGAGAGAACAAAAGTTTTGCATGACCGGCTGATCAGCCGGAGAAAATTTGAACGGGGAGATAAAGTTCTTCTAGTTAACTCACGTTACAAATTCTTTCCCGGAAAGCTAAAGACCCGATGGTTGGGTCCATTTAAAGTACTTGAAGCATTCCCATCCGGAGCAGTCCAATTGCTAAACAAAAGCGGACAGAAACTCATGGTAAATGGACAACGATTGAAACTATATCATGATGGTGAGAAACAAGAGGCGACTTCTGTGTATTGCCTCACTGATCCGAAATATGAATGAAGAGACGTGGGTCAAGCTAATGACCTTAAACGAGCGCTTCTTGGGAGGCAACGTAACCCAAGTTTTTAAATTTCTCAACAAAAAAGGACAAAAAAAAACTAGTCTAGGTTTTCTTTATTCCTTTGGACTCTAAAGGGGCCACATCCGTTAAAAGGGATCTCCCAACGTCATGCGGATAAACAATTCCAGATTCGTCCGCGCTTCAGGGAAGTTTTCTTACACTCCTTTAATTTCTTTTCCACTGAGGACAATGCAAATTTTAAGTGTGAGAGAGTGGGTAGTTCGACCCTGATTTCTTGTGTGAATTTTTTTTCCTTGTGTGCTTGTGTGATTTTGTATTATTTTTATTTGTATGTTTTGTTTGTAAATAAAGTCCAGTCTTGTCCAAAATGCAACAATAGACAAACAACACATTAGTTTACACTTTTTGTTACTAGTTACCTCCATAACTATTTAAATTATTCATTCACCTCTTTTGACGAAATGTGGTTTAAGTTTGAGAAGTGTCACTATAATTTTTTGAGAGTAACTTTGGTTGAGCTTTGAACTTGATTTTTTGTTAATAATTTAACATTAAACACCTTAGATTTTATTTTTCCAATTTATTGGTTTAATAGTTGAATTAGTGAAAGTATGCAGTTTAAGATGTTCATACATGTATTCTCCTTGATATTTTATTTGAACTTGACACATTAGAAATGATTTAGGCCATCTTTGTTTACCCATGAAGCCAAACACCATCCCTTTGTAAATAAATAACACCTTCCCTAGTAACCCCGTTTGAGCCTTTTCAGTGTACAAGTGTAAAATACCTTAATTCACTTGTCACTATTTTTTTTTGTAACCTTGCAAATACATAACATTGTGAAACCCTACTCAAAGTTAATCTTATTCTAACCCCTAGAGTAGATTGTCTATTACTTGAGATTGGATTAAAAATGGAGCATTTGACAAGTGTCGTATTAGTGAAGTACATATTTGTTTGTAAATTTTGGGGTTAGTTTTTCTTATTGTAATGTTCAGTGTGTCCTCTTTGAAAAAAAAAACAAAAAAAAAAAAGAGAGAGAAAAAGAACAGAAAAGAAAACAAAGAGGCACGCTAAATTCTTGTTGTAATTTCTTTTGTATAACCCCATGCTTCTTACTTTTCATGTTTATATTTCTCATTGTTTTTTATGCTCCAAGTTCTTCTATATTCTTTCGATTATCCACTCGATATTAGTGCAATCTAACTCTCTTTGTATATTCTTACACCAAACCTTCCTTCCAACTAGACACACCCATTAACCTCGTCCGAACCCAATAAAAGTCCTATTTGATCTATTTGTGTGTTTTTTTAATTAAGTTAATTGGAGAAACTTGTTCTGCATAACCCGAACTAATTTAGATCTATAGGTGTTTGTGTTAAAAGTTTGATTTGAAAATCTTAGTGATAGGCAATAATACTCAACTTACTCTCATTGCGTTATTTTGTGACAATGAATCGCATGATGAGAGTACTGATTCAAGTGAAAATGATTTGAATCTCTATCAACTTGCTAGAGATAGAAGTATGAGAGTAATTAGGAGAACTGCGGATAGTATGCCCGATTTTACTTTCCATGCGTGTGATACTTCTATATTTGCGTTTTTTTGTGTTTGAGACCCTTGAGCTTAATAGACCTAAAACCTATAGAGAGGCCCTTAAGTCTAATGAATCTGCTAAATGGCTTTGCACCATGGAAAATGAGATGGAGTCACTGAGAGCGAATAAGACTTGGACGTTAGTTCCTAGACCGCCCAATACTTCCGTTGTTGCTTGTAAATGGCCATTTAAGGTTAAGGAAGTGCCTAACGACATTAGATATAAGGCTAAACTTGTAGCTAAGGGATTTACTCAAAAGGATGGTGTTGATTATGCTGAAATCTTTGCTCATGTAGTTAAATTTACTACGATTAGAATGATGCTTGCTCTTGTTGCTCATAATGATTGGGAAATGAAGCAAATGGACGTCACCACTATTTTCTTGCATGGTGATTTAGACAAGAAAATCTATATGTCCCAGCCTGAGGACGATGTAGCTTCCTAAACATCAAGTTTTGATTGCACCACATTAAGAACCATATAACTTCATTCCCCATGCATATATTAGCCATATACATGTATTCATCATGCATGAAAACAGGGGCGGATCTAGAAACTTCAACCATTGGGGGCACTAATTGAGAAAAAGTGAAAAAATTGAACAATTAAATATAAACTAACTAAAAAAATAAATAACCCAATATTAGCAGAATACAAAATACTACGAGTATATTCTATTACAATTGCTCTTTATGAGTTTTTAATTTTTTTAAAACGCCTCATCCCTTGTAACCGTATCAACCACATGTTTTTTGACATAAAGAAATAAAACAATTTGACTACAGTGTTCCTCACAAAAAAGTATCTTTCAATAAAGGCTAAAGGGTCAAATAGACTCTCGAACTAACTTAAAAAGTGCAATTCACCCCTTATATAAGAGGTTCTGTTTAACTGCGTAGCTATCTCCAAAAATTCATTTGACTGCCTTCGTGATTGAATTTTTAGCTAAAATTTGGCATGAGTAAACTAGATTTAATGAAGAAGATGCTCAAAAAAATTTCATCAAAAATTTCCACCAGGAACCGCCCCAAATGATGACGGCCGGACAGAGCCTCCTATATAAAGGGGTAAATTGCACTTTTTAAGTTAGTTCGAGGGCCTATTTGACCCTTTAGCCTTCAATAAATTTAGTTTTAAATATTATTTTTATATATTTTGAATACTACCGTGAAAACTTTTTGTTGTTGAAATTAAACTAGTCATTTACTAAGAGAAATTAAATATTTTGAAGTTAAATCAACAATACATTTAAATTATTAATGCAACCACAAATCAATCATGATTGACACGATTTAAGGAACTACAATTTATGATTATAAAAGATTAAATTCTAATCTAACAACCATTTAAAACTAAATAAAAAGTGTATATTCTACAAAAAATAGCAACATATATCCTAAATAGAAAAACTCAAATTCACACCATGTTCTGCAGGCTTTGATAAATGACAATTATAGATCCTAAGATTACTCCAATTATACGGATATTATTGTAAAACTCCCGGTTCATATGTAAATGACAATTGGATTAGGAGTTACGGTGTAGTTTATAAAATTGACAAAAAAAAGAGTTAGTTTAGAGTCCAAAAGTGTATGTTTAAATTATAAAAGAAACAAAAAGTGGGTTGTCCAACTTGGTTGGGGTCCTCCACTATTTTGGTTGGGGGCACTTCTTACTTACGGTATGCATGTTTACATATGTAAACCTATGTTACAATAAAAATGGGAAGTCATTGGGGGCATGCGTCCGCCCCTGATGCAAATATCCTCCAACTTTATCTTTATTATTCTACCAGTAGTTTTTAGCCCAATCATAATCACTCCAATGAATACCAACATAACCACATGTAACACCGTCCCCAAATATATTTACCTTTATGTAAATTATGTATTGAACATGGCGTGTCTAGTAATGAATTTACGAGTTTGTAAATTTTTGTTATTTCTTTTGCGTGAAGAGTAAATTCCACGCGGGGCCCACACTCGGAGCGGGGGTAACCCGATAACACGAGACCACATGTTATATTCATCTTGGTCTAGATAATAGTTACATGGTGGTGGAAATTCATAATGGGTCATAAGAAAGGCATTGGGTTGACCGGTTTGTCAAACAGGGCCCAATTACCAGTACCGACAATTTCTTCAGATAACAGTCCGAAATGAATTTCGGAGACTTTAAAATTAAAGTTGGGGAATGTACATTCATTCTTAAGATCCATAATTTCTATGGACATGTAATATATTTTATTTGACCCGATAAAATAAAATATACTTAAAACAGTCCGAAAGATACAACTTTCGGGGCCGATTGTACAGTTCTGGACATATTGGGATGACCTCCCACACAAGTGGGGGCCACCCCACGAATTTGTGTGGGCTATGATAGGGGAGAGGACGGATGAATGGGATGGGAGGGTGTAGGCAATGTTGACTTGAAGAGAATGGCATCAAAAGGACATTGGAAGGGTCCATGCCATGCTATCATTGTGTAATAAGCCAAAAAGAGGGTGTTGCCTCTCACCTCCATCATTCATTCGACCCAAGGCATCCAAGAGGAGTAAAAGAGATCTGCAACTCCATTCTTTCACAGCTAATTTCGAGCTCAAGTCCAAGGCATCCAAAGAGGGAGTTTAAAGAAGGGGAAAAGGGAAGAAAAGGTGTGGGGATTAAGGTAATAACCTTATCACAACTTTTCCTTTATTTTTCTCCTACCATATGAGATATATATCATGTGAATAACCCCTAGGATGGTTCTACATGCCCAAAGTGTAGAACAATGGGTTGAAGAGTGGTTTTAAGTCCAAGAGCGGACTTAGAAGCCATAGAGACCGGTTCACCGGAAAATAACCTTTTAAGGGTTATTTGTATTGATTAAGGTTTTATGATGTTAAAACCTTGTTAGGCACTTGTAAAGGGTGATTTAAGAACTTTCACGAAGTTGAAAGAGTCGCCGGAGTTGTCACCGGAGTTCATCAAAGTTCGCCGGAGTTCCATCGGAGTTCAACCGGGAAGGGTAGAACTTCACAACGCTCATTCGAGGTGAGTGGACGGCTTAATGTCTTATAACTTTTGGGTTAAGTATGAGATTACCTAAATAAATGCTATAAGTATTCCTAATGATGTTTAAAGGAGTTTAAGCATGTGATTAGCCTAGGTAATTAGGCTTATGTGAATAAAACTTCATGATTATGCATGTGAAGAATATGAAAAATGTATAAAAACATTTGTGATGTTTTGGATGACCAAAATGGCATTTATTGGTTGTTTTAGACATGATATAGGTTGTATAAAAATTTCGGGTCAAACGGGTCACGTTTCGGGGGTCAACTCGGGGGTCAACGAGGCGTTGACCCAGAACTCCGAACATACCCGGCGCCGGGTATAGGGCCTACCCGGGGCCGGGTAAGCTACTGCCTCCACATTTTAATCTCACCGAAAACGCGAACCGAAGTCCGGTTCGAAGGAGGGGCTGACCCCGTACAACCTATGTGTGCATATTGTGCATGGAATTGCATGGAATATGATGATTTAATGTCAAGGTTGATATTTATTGATTTAATTCTAAGACTTGGTTTAGTCTTTAGTAATAATATGATATAGACCCTATCTAGTGTGATATGTGGTAAGTCATAGGTAGGGTGGAGTACCCAAGGATCGGGCGGTTATCCTCAAAACTCGATATATATGTATATATATAGGGTGGAGTACCCAAGGATCGGGCGGTTATCCTCAAAACTCGGTATATATGTATATATATAGGGTGGAGTACCCAAGGATCGGGCGGTTATCCTCAAAACTCGGTATATATGTATATATATAGGGTGGAGTACCCAAGGATCGGGCGGTTATCCTCAAAACTCGGTTATAGGGTGGAGTACCCAAGGATCGGGCGTGTATCCTCAAAACTCATAGATTACATTTAATGATCTAGGACCGGGCGGTGTCCTTATGATAATTTACTTGAACAAGGAGGAGTTCTATACACTCATAGGTATATGGGTGGGTTGGGATTTAAGTCAAGGACATTGGCTTCTATTATTTTCCCAAATAAACAATGACCTACGGGTCGGGTATTTCCAAGTGTATATATACTAATATGTATTTCAAAACTTGGGGGAAGGACTATACGTATATGTATCACCCTATGTTTGGGTCTTATACTTGAAACGTTAGTTATTCTACATTTAGCCTGCTACTCGCTCGGTACTTGTACTGACCCCTTCGGGGGGCCCCACCATTTCAGGTTGAAGCTCAAGTTGCTATTCTCACCTTGCTCGGTGAAGTGATCCAAAGGGAGACGTGGTTCGTGCTTCCTTTAATGTTTTAAACTACAAACTTGCTCATGGATATTTTTGTAATAAATACATTTGTTTTGGGCCTGCGTGCCTACGTTTTGGCCATGTGTGGCCCATGATTGAATATTGAATATTTCCGCTATTCGTTCAATCCTATGGTGTGATGTTGTTATGTATGTTTACTTACTGAGTATGGTATGGACTATGTTCATGGACGCCTTGTTTGACTAAGTCACGTTGACTCGCGGGTGACGTCATTTAGTCATACGACGGTTGTACACGCGCTCAGATGCGGTCTGGGGCGTGACACCACATGTAAAATTTGCTTAAATAAATCATTAATTAATTTCCTAAAACAAAAAATAAATATCATTCAAATTTACATATTTATTACACTATCAGTAAATAATATTTTAATTTCGAAATAAAATTAAAAAATAAAGTTTACTTATATAGTATCATGTGTGTGGGACTTTGTATGTATTTTCAAGCTTGTTAGGTAATACTTACATCAACTGTATTGACGTATTTTCAAGCTTGTTAGGTAATACTCACATCAACTGTATTGACAGATTCTTCTTAAATTTATAAAGGTCTGACTGAAGTGGCTAGATGGTGATTCTACTAATTTATGAAAAAAATATTTAAAATATTTTTTTTAATAAAATAAAGAAAAAATTATATGAAAAAACAACTAAAATGATTCTCTTCAGTAACTTCAGCCAATACAGCTACAAAAGAAACTCCAACCTTACATTTGATTATTATTACACAATTAATCGCGCGAAATCAAAAGTTGCATGTTTGGTAAAGAAGTTGGTTGATAAATGTAATAAGCCAAAAAATAGGATCACCAAATGGGCTTATCAGCCAATCTTTTCACAAAAAACGTAACTTTTTGATTTCACGCGCTGAATTGTGTAATAATAAGAAAAAGTAAAGTTGAAGTTGCTTTTATGATTGTATTGGCTCAAATGACTGTAATGATCATTTTTAATGTTTTTTCATTTTCTCTCTCTCTTTATTTTATTAATCAAATACTAGTATATTTTAAATTTAATTTTTCATACATCAATAGAATCAACCAATTTGATCACTTTAGCTTCAAATTTGAACAGAATCAACCCATTTAGTGAATTGGAACGTGGGTCAACATGTGGTAGGATTGCAGCCGAAATGGAGAAAAAGGGTTACATCTTACAAGGAGACCAAGACAAAACAAGATTGCTGCTCATAATGCGTGTGCTATAAATAGGAAATGTTAACTTCGTCTTGCAAACCGGAAATTCTCCAATCATCTCCCAATATGGGTTTAAGAAAAAAGAGATGGATTTCAAAATGAATCATTGTGCTAAAGAGGATGAATCAAAATGATTGTGATAAATAAATAAGTGTAATACGTAGTGGTAGCAGAGACGATAAACGAACGTGCATTTCAGAAAATAATAAAAGTCGTTTTCCAAGAAGCAATCATTCATAGTACTTTGTGTTTGGCGAACGCAGCTCTACAACTACCCACCACCTCCTTCCCATCATACTTTGGCCTCTTAATCCATTCTTTATCCTCATTGATTCAAACCCATATCCCCCAATCATGGTTGGATCCCATGGGCGTTGGCCTTCTCAATCCGCGGTAATTGCTCTTGATCCCCATACTCACACTCCCTGTTTATTCATTCATTCATTCCTTATAAATTTACATTATGCGCATGCCACTCGTATCAGGTTTCCAAGTGCATATCTGCACCATGTGCTTGTATCTTTCAGAGTTTAAATTTCATAAATGGGTGATTTTAGGGTCAGAGTTCAAAACGTTGGTAATTTTTTTGTTTTAGTTAATGATATAACTCACAGCCGTTTTATGATATTTTCCATTTTTAGCAATATCATTTACGCTATGAATTTTTTTTCTCCAACCCCAAGTCTCCAAGTAGTGATTTGATGAGGATGAGCAATGTAGTTGAGGTTCGAGTGATTTGATGTAAAACAGTGTGCTGATTCTGCATGACTGCATGTAAATATGCTTTTTAAACGCCAGAGTGCTATGAATTGTGATTAAGACATATCATTATGGATAGTGGAAGCGTATTATCATACCAACTTATGCATCCCATAATCTATACCTTATTTGCTTCACCAAAGTTTCACAAATGTGAAGATTTGTTTCTATTATCTCTCAAAACCTGATAAAAAGAGCATTGGTGGAGCCCAAGCCCCCCAAAATTTGAATTTAGGGGTGGTACGGGAAAATAGATTCCATTTATATAAGTCTTATAGTAAGTAACAAAGCTTACATGTTTCATTCCGATGTACACAAAAAACAACGCTTACATGTAAAACTGAGTTAGGGTGCACCATGACCCAGATTGCACCCCACTATCCCCCGCTACACCAATGTAAATGATGTGTGATATTCTAAAATTTGCGCTCATTGTGTAATGTGACAGTTGGACAAAGTAAGGCAAAAGGTTGTAGAAATGTCGGGCAGAGATGGAGAGGAAGTAAGGTTTGCCGTATCGCCTTATAGGATTTGTCCACTAGGAGCTCACATTGACCATCAGGTCTGTGAATTAGTTTCAACATGCAGTTATCCTTCCTTCTCTTGATTATAATAATTTGTTCAAACTAGTGGTGGATCACATAGTCCGCTAGAAGTCATATGAAATGGATCTAGCTACTTACATTGCATGTAACAATGACTTGTATATTTCTTTGATGTTTCTTGTCGCATTGTGATTACTTCACTTGATTTAAGAAAATGTCATCACGATTGCAGAGAGTCCTTGTATTAAGAGAAACTAAAGAGTGATTCTTGTTAAGTACTATCGTAATATGTTTCAGGGTGGAACTGTTACAGCTATGACAATCAACCACGGTATATTACTTGGATTTGTCCCCTCTAGCGATGCTCAGGTATGAGTTTTATACTTTTCATTAAATGAAACAACACATTAAAAGGTTCTATATGCATTTCAACAAATTTTACATATTAACAGGCTATTCGTCTTAAATTTTCCTCTTTCCAGAATGCCTGCTATTAAATATAATTTTCAGCTATCATTTTGCAATTAATCGATTCCTCGTACTGTTTTTTTCATATCTGATGGTAAACTAATACTGTGGTTTCAGGTTTATCTACAGTCTGGACAGTTCAAAGGTGAAGTTAGAGTCAGGTACCATGCATTGTTGGATTTTTTTTAAAAGAAGGTAAAACAAGGACTGTAAACACAAATTCAAAGTTTTGCAAGAATTCTGACACAATCTGTATCATTTGAAGTACTTTCACATGATACAATGTATGTGCTCAGAAGCATTTTCCACACAATCCTAGGTGAGTAGGTGGCACTGAGGCACCATTTGTTTTGCACAAATAGTTGGGACCCACACGTGAAAATATTCCAAGCGTGGCGCTCATCAATTTAGTGCAAATTAAATGGCAGCAAAGCTGTATAGAATTATTTATATATCACAACAACAGCAACAAATCATTTAGTGGTACAGAGTATTTTCTGTGTAATTTCAATTTTGACATAAGCTGGTGGAATCTGAAAATTTCAGAGTTGATGAGGTTGCGCTTCCCATTCACGTAGCTAAGTCAAAGGGTTTGTGTGTTGCAAAGGATTTGTATGAACCACATATTGAAGAAGCCAAGTGGGGAGACTACGTCAGAGGTGCTTTGTATGCATTACAAAAGAGCGGAAACCATCTGGCAAAGGTGTGAGTACACATTTTTGGTTTGATTTAGGCCTAATTTTGGATTAAGGCTGCAGTAGGAAAAAGCTCCACATTGAAAAAGCTTTTTTGGAAAGTAATTTTGAGAATTGTGGTGGGAATGTGCTTTTGAAATTCAAAAGCGTTTGACATTAAGGCTGAAAGTGCTGTGTAAACTTTAAAGTGTGTATAAAAGAAACGTTTTGTTCAACAAGCACAAATCTCAAAAAGCAAAAGTTTTCTTGATTCCTGAACTAACCTTTTCTTTAAAGAGTATCCTTTTATATCTTTTATTATAAGAAATTATCAAGTTTATGAAATATGCTCTAAAATGAACTCCCTTTCCGTCCATATTCCCACACCTAAACATACTCTAAATGATTGAAAAAGAAGGGTTATTAAAGCTTAAATTTATAAGCATCTTTTTCTTGTATTATACTATTATTGTTATTTGCAGGGTTAACTCTTCACAAATCAGCAGTCACAAACTAATCCTGCTTGGTGTTTAGTTCCTATAGGCCTTCATCTAGAAATTCATAGGCAATAAAAATTTCATAGTATTTTGGGTAATGTGAAAATGTGCTACAAAATAATCAAGATTGAGTACACAGCTTAACTTTTAAGTATGAAGTGTATTAGTGCTTTATTCATTGAATTGTTTTTGTAAATGTTCACTTTTAGTCAAGTTAATTCAGGTTAAAACACCAACAATGATCACAGATGAAAACAACATTTTTGGATCCGTTTAATCTGAAAAATTCTAGGGAAAGATAACAGAAAGGAAATTATAGAATATAGATGAAAACTTGAAGCTAGGAAAGAAAATATGAGGGAGAATAAAAAGAAAGACCGAAACTCCAAACCATACAACAACATCCAAGTCTTATTCCCAAAAGAGTTTGGGGTTGGCTAACATGAATCGGCATATGACACCAGAGTTAAAAGCATTAGATAAAGAAAGAGGGAGACAAACAATATTCAAAATTCTACATCCTGACTATAAATATTTTAATTCTCATGTTATTTATTGTTGTCTATTATATAAAGACTAAGAAATATAATATATGTATAAAGTTTGATAAAACTAATTACATTTTGTTTTGCTTTGGACTTCCCAAAGTAAAACAAAACATAAGAACATACCATACTTAGCATTTCTTTCACTTTCACCCTCCCCTAGCAATTTCCAAGATCAAAACCTACCCTTTATATTGCCACTCTACTTATATCACCTTTAAGCTGTAGTTTAATTGTTTGAATTAGTTTCTGAGTAAGAGTGACAAATGTTATTGTCATGCTTCTATAATTATTCTGAGGCAAGATTGTTATGTGCCGAGTTTCTTTGCGTCACGGGGGTGAATTAAAAGGATAAACGAGAGGGCCATGGAATTTTGAGAGTTTTCCTTCTTAATTTTCTTCTGAAGTCTTTCTTGGATGTTTTATTAGCACATCAAAGCTCCCTTTAATAATCAAATCAGGATAAAATCAGTCAAGAATATATATATCAGCAATAACTCCTCATTTTCCAACTTGGTTTCCCTTTAATCTTTCCATTATATTATATTGTAGATGCATCATTATATTGTCTTTCCATAATATATTATATTGATAGTGGTAAGTATTTCCACCTGTCACCTGTGACCCAGGTTTGTTCCCCGTGAATGGAACCAAAATGTTATATGCCGGGTTTCTTTGCATTACAGGAGTAGATTAAAAGGATAACCAGGAGAGTCATAGAATTTTAGGGAGTTTTCCTTCTCCATTAGAATTTGTGGAGTTTTCTTTCTCCTTGAGTTTCTTCTTAATTCTTTCTCGGATACTTTATTAGCATAGCAAAGTTCCATTTTATAATAATGATTACATGCATATGAACGACTAAAACAAGGAAAAGGAAATCCTAGCAAATCACTCCTAAAATAAATTAACTACTGAAGGCATCAAAATCAAATAAGAATAAAATCAACCAAACAAATAAATCAGCAATAACTCCTCATCCTTCTACTTAATTTCCCTTCTATCCATCCATAATATTATATTGTAGCATGCAACAAAGAGTGCTCTTTCCATTCATTTTCTTTTGTTTCATCAATCATCATCATGGTAACCTTTTGTAGGGTATCACCGGTTTTATATGTGGTTCTGGAGGTCTTGATAGTTCCGGTCTGAGTTCTTCAGCAGCAGTAAGTCTATTTTACTCATTTTATTCACTCTCCATAATGTATTCAAGAGAGTTGTGTGTTTGAATTAGTCAAAGCCCTGTATGTTCTTATTTAACCGGTATAGTGCTTTTGTGAATCTAATGACCATTGAAGTGAAGTTATTACTCTCTTTTCAACTGTTAGAATATTTTCCTAAACAGAGTATTATTTTTTTTGATGTGTGAATTGCCCAACAGGTCGGTGTAGCATATTTGTTGGCTCTAGAAAGTGCAAATAATCTCTCCGTGTCTCCTACAGAAAATATTGAGTATGATAGGTATATTATGTTCCATGGGCACATTGTCTACTTACCAAATGTCATAGCACGATTAAATTTCATGTCTTATCCAGATTTGATGCATTCTGGACTTGGAGCTCTTTCAAGCACTTTTATGCCCTTTCGAATTCATAAAAGGAAGTTGCCTATAAAATTTGTTAAGGAATTCAAGCTTCAATTGTAAATGTGGCAGTCATATCCATATAGATTAGATGATAATCATGAAAAATGGTATTGTAACACTATAAGTAATTCCAGTTTCGCCCCGCCACTTTGGTTGTTGTGGTCAAACGAGACCAGATTTGGTCCACTGACCCTTGACAATGTGTTAATATTTTTCCTCCATGGCACACAGTTTAGTGCATTTTATGTTCAAATCAAGCACATTTTTAAGAGTCAAGGAGCAAATGTGGTTTCCCAGTAATCTCTTAAAATTACAGAAACTAGGGATTAATGGACAATTAATAGAGAAGAAAATCTGGCAGTGAATAGGAATCATAAAAGGAATACAAGGTTAGGCAATTCGAGAGTGCCTTGCTCTCCAAGTTCTAACTGAATACCAACCTGCCTAACTTTCACTTTCTCCCAGCAATCTTTTACTCCAATCTCCCAGGTTATTTATTTAGGATTCTTTCCCCGCCTAGTATACACTTCAGAAAAATCCTTGTGGGTATAATAATAAAATGGTTCCTGTCCCTATCAAAAGAACTCATAGATATAGTCAAGCATCTATATAAATCTATAAGGTTAAAATATTCAATTTCAATTATTCTGCTAGTTAGAATTCATTCCGATTGCTTGTTTCCCTTAGATTAATTTGGGTTCTTTCCATAAGTAACTGTCTGCAATCAGTTTCTTCTCACTTTTATGCCTGTTCATACTACATTTCAGGTCGTTTTAACTTTTTGATGTGATTGTCTTACTTGCAGAATAATTGAAAATGAATATTTTGGTCTAGAAAATGGCATATTGGATCAATCAGCCATCTTGCTTTCAAGCCGTGGCTGTTTAACTTGTATAGATTGCAAGGTAGTCTGTGCGCACACGTTTGAGACAAAACGTAATGTCAGGAGAAACTACTTGGTTTTCAAGAGCTCAAAAGTTAAAAGCTTCAAGTGAAACAATCATATTGTTATATTGAAATACCATTATATTCTACAAACCAGATTTCTTGAATTGCTAAATGTTGTGATCACTGTTTGATGAAACTACTTTTGGAGGTCTGGGTTGAATTTTCAAACTGAAAAGATCTGCATACTATTTTTCACTTTTCACTGTCTGAGAATCTTAGATGATGTGCAGACCAGAGAGTACAAACAAATACAACCCCCAACATCACACGATCATCTGAAAACAGAGTTTCAAAGTGCACACAAGATAATGTTGGCATTCTCTGGCCTCAAACAGGCATTAACAGCGAATCCAGGATACAATCGACGAGTCTCTGAGTGTCGGGAAGCCGCAAAGGTCCTATTGAAGTAAGATTCTGCTCTATTTTTCTTACATTTTCTTTTACAGCAACATTTGGTTGCAATTTAAACCCTGCCATGTCATGCTTGGACTCATGGTTTTAAATTGCTGTTACGGTCACTGCGGTTGCGGCTATTGCGGCCACTGCGATCCGTATTGTGTTTGATGCGGGTGAAATAATTTTACATTTCCACGAAATGAAAAAAGTAAAAAAATAGTGTTGCAGTCCTGGTGCAGTTTGATGCGGCCTGCATGCGGTTACATTACGGTTTTAGCCGTGAAATTAAAAAGCACCACTATTGTGGTGTGATGCAGTTGCGCTGCGGACCGCAACCGCAATATTGCGGCTGCAACACGTGTTGCAGTCCGCAATATAAAACCATGCTTGGGCAATACAAATGTGTTATATAAAAACATGAGGAAGGAAATAGATGACTATTTGATACGAAAGAATAAACAGGATGAGCACAAGACCATGTACCTTTTTTTTTCCAACGAGAATTGTGTATTTATTAATAAAAGAGTTGGAAAGATTACAAAATGACAACAAAAGGCATAAAACAAGCCCTAAACGAGAGAGAAGGCCCAGACAGGCGGCCCATAGAAAAATTGAAACAGAATACGTCCAAGGCTAGAGAATAAACTCCTGCCTTCCAACATAACTGGCCAAAAAAAAAGAGGAATGCCAGTGAGAGCGGCGGCGGCTTTCGGAGCATGAATATCGCTCTCGCTCTCATTACTTACACGTAATGAAAACCACGCTCCTGCCTTCCAACATAACCGTCCATGTACCTTTATTAAAATGTTTTACTACTACCCACTTGTTGAAATGTTTATTGATCCTGAATATTTCTTGAACTATCCCCTCTTGAATACTCAATAGTGGAATATTTCTAATTCATCAAGGATAGTTATTAATGACGAGACGCGTTCCTTAATAACCCTTAGGACACGTTTACTTCATGGGTTACTAAACGGTGCTTATTAAGACTCGCGTTAATAAGCGTCACATAAAATAAGCATTGTTGTAAACTCATGTTTACTTCAAAAGATTTAAAACACTGTTTAACATTAAAATGTCCAAAATAACCCCATACATATATAGACACACAATCATTCATGAACACAAATATATAATATAATATGTGTAGGTCACCTGGTACGCGTACCCATACCCCTAACCCCTACCCCGCCCTATACCCCGTACCCCCAAACCCTTCCCCTACCTACCCTACTCGTAGGGGTGGGGTTGGGAAGGGCTACGGGGTGGGGAATATGGTGGGTGAGTAAGGGGTGGGGTCGAGGTAGGGGAATGTGGTATGGGGTAAAGGGATAGGGATCAGGGTAGGGTAAGGGGTACGGGGGTGGGGTAAGGGTTGGGTCGGGGTCAAGGTAGGGGCAGATGGTAGGGGTTAAAGGTGGATATGAGTGGGGGTGGGGTAAGGGGTGTGGTCGGGGGGTAGGGTAGGGGTAAGGTAGGATGTAGGATGGGGTAAGGGTGGGGTATGGTCGGGGGGTAGGGTAGGGGTAAGTGGTAAGGTAGGATGGGTAATGGTGGGGTTGGGTCGTGTTGGGGTCGGGGTAGGGTAGGGGTAAGGTAGGATGGGTAAGGGTGGGGTCGGGGTAAGGTAGGGTGGAGGCGATACATTCCACCACCATAGGTATAGGTAAAAAAAATCCATCGAGTGGTAAGTGTAAAATCCCCCCGGCAAGATGCCTATTATTTATAATAGGGTAAGGGCAAGGGGTAAGCAAGGGGTAAGGGTAAATTCGGAAACTGAAAAAGCTTAAAGTGCCGCTTAATTAATACATGGGGGTGGTATGCTTAGTAAGCGGCACTTTAAGCACCTCTTTCAGTTAGTAAGCAGCTTGCGTGTTTACTTCACCTGGCTTACTAACCTAAATATGACTTCCGCAAAGTAAACACCTCCTTACTATTAAGTCAATATAGAATAAGCGTCTTATATTGACCCGATAGTAGCGATATATCTTTTAGATGAAATCAACTGAAATTGACAAGCTCAACACAAGCAGTTTTTCGATCTAATCAATATAAATACCCCTTCTTAGATTATTCACAATGAGATGCACACATTAATTATCTAAGCTTACTACTTTTGAAATAATCAATGATTAACTACCAATTCATTGATTGTTTCTAGTAGTAATTATTGTTACAACGTTAACAAATCGTCACTTAGCAACACTTCAACATTAGTATGAAGATATGACTAGGGAAGAATGATAGAACCTGGTATAAATCTCAACAGAACAATAACAAGTCCGCAGAGATCGATGAAAGTGAATTATTGAAGTAGGTAGTAATCAGAATAGGTATACAGGTGCTGGGACTGTTCGAGAAGCCCACTCTCCAAGCCAAAATAACAATTCAATAACAGCCTACCCTTTTTAGCTGACTCCCCCTTCTATTTATAGTCCATATCCACGCAGGGATAAAAGGAACTATTAACTAGTTAATTAACTAATAATAGACTTCTTGTCTTTTCTATCATACTCTTTAATGACTAGGCCCACTAATTATTTGTTGAATAGGCCCACTAATTATTTATTCCTATCAATACTCCCCCCCTAAACAACCACCTTGTCCTCAAGGTGGGTGATAGGAGTCAGCCTTGACTATCAACTTTATCTTCATTCGAGCTCTTCTCCCTTCCCAGTACCACATTGCCTTCTGGCTCTTTAACTTCAACGCTTGGGCCATCCTTTTGATCTGTACTACCGCATGACTGAGCATATGCAATGATACTGTTGTGTCATTCCCAACCTCCTGTTTAGATGGCCAATGAAGAGAGCTATGGTTCCAGATTGTTTGTTGAATAGTTTCACTATGAATGTTCAGTACACCCCACCAGATTCTAGCAGCTGTGGTTCCCTTCCCACTTCCTTGTTTTAAAGATAGGTCCACGAGATGTCCTGTCTGGGAATTAACAATCACAACCGCCTGAGAAGTAGAATCCAGTTCCATATTGAGTCCATCCATATGATATTTAAAATCAAACTCTTTAGCCCAGCTCAATCCAGAATCTGAGGAGCCCCAGAATAGAAACTTGTCAGTCTTGTTTTGGTGATGGAATGCTTTCAAATTGTCACCCTTTACTAACATCCTCATCTTGGCATCAGATTGAGTGACCCCTGATTCTTCAATTGCAATATTCTGTGGATCCTTCTGCCCCCATGACTGTGTCAAAACATCCTGGGGTGTTAATATACAGTCACCAACCTGAGCTTGGTCCTGACTTTCAGCATAAGCAACACCCTTCTCCATTTGCAGCAATCTCCCCTCCTGGTACACTAAATACCCATCTCCATAATCTTGTATAATCTGTGACATAGTTTTCAAAGAAACCTCTATTGAATTCAGCTGGGGATCTCCTTGGATGTTCTGCTCCAACCACTGTACCTTCCATTTAATACTTTGCTTCTGAAAGTTGATTTCCACATCCCCCAGGCTGGTTAACCACTCCATCCCCAATACTAAATCAGTTCCTCCCAAATCCAGCATATAGAAGTTCTGCTTTATGTCCGTATCCTGCATACATAAGATTAGATCTTCACACCTACCATTGTTGGACATCTTTTCTCCATTCCCAATTTGAACCTTGTATCCTGAAATGGTAGTATAGGGCAGCTCCAGTTGATCAACTATACTCTGAGATATGAAATTGTGGGTAGCCCCACTATCGATAAGAACTTTCACCTGCCTTTCTCCTTTGTCCCACTTTAAACATCCCTGGACCTTGAAAGCCCTCATAGAAGGTATTCCTTCTTGGCTCATGAAGGATAATTGCATTGATTTGGATTCCATAGTAACTTCTTCCTCCTCAGAACTTTCAGAATCCTTATCCAGCTCCTTCTCCCCATCTGAATCTTCTACCAGCATCATTTTATAATTTTTCAGATTACAAATGTGCTCTTTGTTCCACTTCTCCCCACATTTAAAGCATAGTCCCTTCCTACTCCTTTCCTGAAACTCTTCCTGAGATAACTGAGGACCTACCTTTTTTATTCCTGAAGGGTTTATTTCAGTCACCCTCTTTCCCATCTTCTCAAACCAAGAATTGAAATCCATGCTTTCAGCTGCACCCTTGTTATGGTTATTGAACCCTGAACTCCCAGCCTTGGTTTTGTAACCATCTCCCCAATGTTGAGGTTTAGCAGTAACTGATCCTCTATCCTTTCCCCAAAGTTTGTCATTCTCATGCTTCTGCTGTTCAATAGCTTCATTCTTCCTTTCAATCAACAAAGCCTGATCCATAATTTCAGCTAATGATCTGGAATTATACAGTTTTAACTCCGCTTTGATATCTTTCTTCAATCCATTAATGAAAACACCTCTCAGAATTTCTCTGTTCACAGTCCTCTGAGGCGCAATGATCATTTCAAATTCCTCTCGGTACTCCTCGACAGTTCCAGTTTGCTTCAAACTGAGCATTGGCCCATACGGATTTTGCATAAGCTCAGGTTGAAACCTGCGGAGTATAGCTTCCTTCAAGGTCTCCCAGTTTCTCTCTAAAGTTTGGTGTTCCCACCACTGGAACCAATTGAGTGCCCTATCTTCCATAGCTACTATAGACACTTCCAATTTATCTCCCTCAGAGATCTGGTTTAACCTAAAATACCTCTCCATTCGTATTAACCAGTTATAAGCTCCATCTCCCTTGAACAATGGCAGTTCAACCTTACGACCAGTATAAACAGGATTTCGAGTATATTCCTCATGTCTTCTGTGATTAATAGGAATAGAATGTCCGAAATTACCTCCTGAAACTCCTGGACTAGTCGAGTGTGGGGATTGATGACGATGATGAGATCGCGAGTGGTGGTGCAGCGGAGATCGCGATCTTCCACGAGGCTGGTCGCGGATGCTATGGATCTGCTCATTCATCGCTGCCATAGAAGCAGCGATGTTGCTCTGAATCTGTTCGTTCATCGTTGCCATCGTGGCCGTGAGGTTGGCCGTGAGGTTTGCCATCACCGTCCTCATCTCTAGTTCTAATGCTTCTATGCGATTCTCCATTTGTAATCTCGTTTTAACCATCCGCCGCTGAAACGAGAGCTCAACTACAGTCGCACTTCACTTCCGATTCCCCAGGAGCAGTGATGCTCTGATACCAATGATAGAACCTGGTATAAATCTCAACAGAACAATAACAAGTCCGCAGAGATCGATGAAAGTGAATCATTGAAGTAGGTAGTAATCAGAATAGGTATACAGGTGCTGGGACTGTTCGAGAAGCCCACTCTCCAAGCCAAAATAACAATTCAATAATAGCCTACCCTTTTTAGCTGACTCCCCCTTCTATTTATAGTCCATATCCACGCAGGGATAAAAGGAACTATTAACTAGTTAATTAACTAATAATAGACTTCTTGTCTTTTCTATCATACTCTTTAATGACTAGGCCCACTAATTATTTATTGAATAGGCCCACTAATTATTTATTACTATCAAAGAATTAATATCAAGAGTCAGGAAGATGAGTTTAAGAAAATAACTATAACTTTAAAATCCGACAAGCTTCAAGATAGTAAAAACCAAGTTGAAGAAGTTTAGCTCCTCATTGGAGTCTAAACACATAAGAAAGTATAGGAAAAATATTAATCTAAACTGAACTTAATGATGAGGGGTGATGGATATGAAAAATGGGAAGAAAAGGGGTGCTTTTATAGGGGCTTTGAAGATGCTGGGACAGATATCCAACTGGGAATACAGTAGCTACCAAAGTGCTGAAATCAAGTCATATTCGATCGGGGATGTCAATATACCCTATCACATAATGCCCAAATCTGATTTTCCCAAGTTCTCTTGCTTTGATTGATCTCATATGATCTTTGAGTCAAATCATACTCAACCGGGTAGTGATTACACCCGACCGGGTGCGATACCAAATCAGATTTCTTGCATAAAATCTTGCTCCCCTGCATCTTCTTTTGATCTTGTAAGATCTCTTCAATGCTCCTTTGTTTCAAATTAATTGATCTAAACCCAGGATCCTCTAAAACTATCAAATTACAATAAAATAGGAAAATAAATGGTTGCACCGTTAATGTGCAATTGCTACACCAACAAACCGTAAAAACTACTACCTCCATCCCATTTTATTTGATTTTGGCACAATTTTTAATAAAGTGGTTGAAAAGGTAAAAGTTGTGGTTGAGATTTGAGTATATTAAAGTGAAATGTTGTGAACAACATATTTCTTTCCAAAAAGGGAAATGTGACACTTATTTTGGGACAACCCAAAAAGGAAAGTAAGACAGGTAAAATGAGACGGAAGGAGTAATTAAAAGTAAAAACATAAACACTCAAAAAACAATGCAATAAGTAGACACTCAAGATTTGGATTGAGATGAGATAGGGCAGTGAATAGAGAGAGATTCCAGCAGTGTTGATACGAGGTTTTGAACTGATTTTCCGAACAAAAAGGAAGAACTCACATTGAAACTAGACTAAACTATAATGCTCTGAAATATAATGCTCTGATACGATGTTAATAGAATTAAAGATAGATTACTAACGAGAAGGTTTTATGTGTATATCATTGGAGGGTTATGTTCCTATATTCTACACACATATTCTTATATTTTTCACACAGACATTAATATGATTCTTTTATTGCTTATCTTAACTCAGTAATAATTCCTTCTCCTATTTGTGAGATGGTTTCAAGTCTCCGAAATATGCAAGTATGTAATATTTCCTTTAAGAGTTCGACATAGATATTTAAGAGAGGCTGAGTGAGGAGACAGGGAGGAGAGGGAGTGGATAACCTAAACAGACATGGATTAGAGTGGTCAAGAATGATATGACATTTTTTGGGTTAGATGAGAGTATGACTTTGGATACGGAAAAAATGGAGGTGGAGAGAGGAGACAGGAGGAGAGGGAGTGGTTAACCTAAACAGACGTGGATTAGAGTGGTCAAGAATGATATGACATTTTTGGGTTAGATGAGAGATGACTTTGGATACGAAAAAGTGGAGGGAGAATATACATGTGAAAGACTGAAAGATTGATCTGATTTTGTTTGCTCCCTTTTTCTCTACTTATTGTTTTTATCTCCAAAGTCATATGTTGGGTCATGTTTGCTAGTCCCGAACCCCTTTGGAAATAAGGCATGGATGTCGTATACATAGTGGGTTTGATCTTTATAATGTGGATTGACACAATTCCATTTCGGAGCCACTCAACTTGAATTCTATCATTTACATTGTATAAAAAAATGAGACTCTGCATCTAGATTAGCTCAATCAAATTACAAAATGGCACACTCAATGTTCAAGCTCGTACAATATTATGAGATTTTTACTTGGATATTACTAATATTGAACCATTTACCCAAAAAGTGACCACTTTTAAAAAGGGGCAAAAAAGTGATCAAAAAGGTCATATATGTGCAATTAGAAAACATGATGTAACTTCAAAAATTTTATGTCACTGTGTTCGTTTTTTTGTAACTACAGCCACCACCTGTGTCACTGTAGCCACCGCCCGTGTCACTGTAGCCACCGTCCGTGTCACTGTAGCCACCGCCCGTGTCACTGTAGCCACTGCCCGTGTCACTGTAGCCACCGCCCGTGTCACTGTAGCCACCGCCACAGTGACGCCGCCACAGTGACGCCGCCATAGTGACATCTCCACCCCAGCTTTTGACCACCGTGACTTCTCCGCCGTCGATAACCGCTGGCCACCTCCGATCACCTCCATAGGCCATAGTTACACCACCGAGTGACATCTTCGCAGTTACAACTCCATAGTGACGCACAATTGCTCCGGCCAGTGTATTCCGGCCACCACCACCATCCCATTCCCACTGCCTCTCCCCCACACACCTACTTTCATTGCCTCTCCCCCACACACCTACTTTCATTGCCCCTCCCCATCCCCACGCCCAAGCACCAGAAATTCCATTCCCAGCCCCTTGCTTCCTCCAGCCACGACTCCTTGACCTGCCGCAGATCCCTGCCTCCTCATCAGTCCCCCTCCCCTGCGCACCAGCCCCCTCCCTTGCGCATTAGTCCCCCTCCCCTGCGCACTAGCCCCCCTCCCCTGCGCACCAGCCCCTTCTCTGTGCACCAGCCCCCCTCCCCTGTGCACCAGTACCCCTCCCCTGCGCACCAGCCCCGTCCCCTGCGTACCAGCCCCCACGTCGTAGCTTCCAACCCCGCCACCAGTCATTTCCCTACCCCTACCGCACCTGAGTCGCACAGATCTGAAAAAAGGTGAAATCCTTCAGATTCGATATGAAATCCGGATTCTGTGGACGTCGAGGTGGAGCGTCGGTTGGATGGCGAGGCTATTGCGACGAGGTGGAGCGTCGTTTGGATGGAGAGGCTGTAGCCGGTACGATTGGAGGCGGTGGCGGTGCGATGGCCGACTGCGGCGGTGCGATTGAAGACTTCGGAGGTGTGATAGCTCACTGCGGCGGGGAGATGCGGATTGCGGAGGGACGATGGCCGACGGCGGGGGAGATGGCCGACCGTGGAGCTGTGGAGAAGAAAGATGACTTGGGATGGAGAAGAAGATTTGCTGGTCTCTTGCGAATTGGGATGGAGAAGACGAAGGGGATCCGCTGGCTTTTATTTTTTAACGGTAGACGGGTCACTTTTTTGGGAATACAAAAAATGGTAATGTTTTTGAAATTAGAAACTTGGGGAGTAATATTGGTGCCATTTATTATTTGGAGGGGGGGGGGAGGTCTGGAAAAGAGATATATTGGTTGCCTTGCCTTCCTGTTTTGAAAGGATTTCTACAAGGAGGCAGATTCAAACCCTTAAGTTATTTAGACATTTATGTCTGTTTTTATAATTTGGCCAATGTGATGACTTAACACAAGCTATAGGATGAAAGGGGTGAGACTGTACTAACTGCGGTGAGCATGCAATTGGTATTAATTGACAACAACAACAACACTACCCTAGTGCCGCAAACGGCGCAAAGGTTCCCACCTACGGTGGGGTAAGGGGGATCGAATGTACACGACATTACCATTGTACTAAAGCACAGAGAGACTGTTTTGTTTCTGATGACCCACGATGAAAATCACATCGAAAATTGCATGGACTGATTGCTGCTTTATAATAAACAAGCACAGACAGCTTAGTGAGCCATTTTGCTTTATACCATCATATTTTCAAGCCAAAAAATAGTGAGTCTTTGATTCCATTGAAAATGATAGAAATAATTGGTATTAATTGACATTGTAATAAAATCATGGATAAGTGGGTCAAAAGTTTTAGGTTAAAAAATGACGGTACTTTTTCAATGTAAAAACACAATGGAAGTGTAGCCTTTCAATGTGTTTGAGGTTTTCATTTATAATATATTCATCTGTCACGGCATCACTTTAATCTATAAACTATGTTGGGGTAGGTGCGCGCTCACAATAATATGATAATTAGTTTGGTTTAAATATTTTATTATTTTTTCTATTCACATAGGGCGTCAGGAAGTGAAATAGCAGAACCTATCCTGTCCAATGGTTAGCATACTGACCCTGCTTATCAGATAAGACATAATTTTGTTTATCTTAATTTTCTAACCTTTTAACATCCTGTGCAGTCGCACAAAAAGATTATGAAGCTCACAAGGTATATGAATTTTTGTAATACCATGTTAGATTTTTATTTATTTAATCTTTTATGGTAATTATTACATCTTTATCTCTGTGAGAAGAAAATAATTAGTTTGACGTATTTCTCCAGAATAAATTAGAAACGAACTTGGCCAGAAGAGCAGAGCATTACTTCTCAGAAAATAACCGAGTTGTCAAAGGTACATATTCCCATATGACTTTCTTTCAAATTATATATGCATACATACAGAGGGAGGATCAAATAAAAAACGTTATTAATGTGCGAAAAATGTGAAATGCACTTGCGCTGGTATAGTTGTGAAAAAATTGCCTCCGTATAACCCCTCCACTTTTGAATTACAAAAATATCACTTTTTTTCTCTTTTCTAAAAATATCACCAAACCTAATCTCTGCAACTTCCCACTCGACATTTCCATTCCCCCTCTCGGCAACTTCCCCTCTCACCAACTATCGCAACCCCTTCTGGCATAGATCGGCTCAACCTTATGGCGGCCGACTCTGCCGGCATCGCACCGCCACCCGCCACCGCCTTAGGTCGCCGGTTCCACTTTATGCCTTCCGCCTGTGCCGCCATCATACGACGCCGTCTCCGCCATCAATCAGCTTCGCCGCCTTCGCCGCTCCGGTTCTCTTCTTCTCCTTCTTTAATCCCTGTCCGATTGATGAAGCAATGACAAAGATGGACTGACATCAACATGGTAGAAAGGCTAAGGTTTCCAGATCTGCGTTAAAGTTCCGGCGGTTAGGGTGTAAGTGCTTGGATTTCAGATCTGGTGGACGGAGTTGGGTGTGGCTAGGTTTTGCCTAGGCAAAGGGGGCAGATGTGGTTCAGTGGCAGGGGAGGGAGACAGGTTGTGAGTCTTGGGCTGCGCAAGGGGGTGTGGTGGGGGGCTAGGGTGCGGTGGCCGGTTGGAGTGGTCACAACGGTTGCGGGAGGCAGTGGTAGAGTCTTGTGTCGCTCTTTGCAGGGCAGGGGTGTGGTTATTGAGACGGCGAGGCTGGGGTGGTGGCAGTGGCGGAGGAGGGCTAGGCCGGGGTGAAACAGGGTATTGGCTGAGGTGAAGGTGGGGTCGGACAGGGGGCTGGGGTTAGGAAGGGGGTCGAGTAGAGGGCTGATGTGAGGCATGGGAGGGGGCTAGGTGATGCAGCAGGCTGGGTGTGGTAGTCGCCGGCGGTGGCCGGAGTTGATGGACGCCGGAGATGGTGGTTACCAATAGTGGACAGGGCTTGGGGCTTGGGTTGGGGTGCGGTGGCCACCTTGCTGGCCGGGGTGGTTGGTTTGAGGTGGTTCAGTTGAAGGCGTGGACATTGACAATGACTTGCCGGGGGAGGGGGGCGGCAGTGACTGACCGGGGCAGTGACTGGCCGGGGGGTGGCGGCTGTCACTGGTGGCGACAGTGACTGGCCGGGGGGTGGCGGCAGTCACTGGTGGCGGAGTCACTTTCAATGGCGGCGGCAGTCACTGCCCGGCGGTGGCAGAATTGTCGTTGAGCAGGTAGTCAACGTAACCGGAGTCAAGCGGTGGTCATTATGGCCAGTAGGCAGGAGTCACTGTGACCAGCGGAGTCACTTTGGCCAAAAAGTACCCCTTATGTTCCTAGATGAATGATCCTGTCAGGCACGCCTAACAGGATGCGTCATGCAGACTTATCCGTTTGAGGGTCTTTCTGGTGAATTTTTTTAATGAATGTTTTTTAACATGTTTCTTATCAAGTCTAGTTTATACATACCGAATTTCAGCTCAAAATTTGATCGAGATTGCAGTTAAGTAAATTCTTGAAACATACTGCGCATTTTGTACATATATAAAGCGCAATATGATTCAAAAATTTATTTAACTGCCTCCCCGATAAAATTTTGAGTTGAAATTTGGTGTGTATAAACTAGACTTGATGAGAAATATGCTAAAAATATTTATGAAAAAATTCTACTCTCAAATGGACAAGCCCGCACGTCTCTGATCAAACGCGCCTGACCAGATCAGTTCTCTATGTTCGTATATGATTCTTATTATTTTCGGAGTAATTTTTACTTTTCTTATTCAATTCTTAAATCAAAGGAGGCAATATCTAGTAGCATGGAGAGTATCTAATTGGATTGAGAGAGTATCTAATTGGAAAGTTCTTGGGAGAGCAGCGGCCCCACTTCCCCCTTTGTGTTGGCCAAGTTTACCACTTTACCCTATCGATAGATATGCACAGTATATAAGCATATCCTAACATACGTGTAGCAATTTCTTATAGAAAAAATGGCACGGATATTAGTCATGGACTCTTAAAAGACAAATATATTGTTGTTTCTTCTTTTTCCAGTAATATGTCTTCACCGTCAAACAGCGCCAAACTTACGCGACCTGCGATTCCGAGATCTCGTCTGCTCCCATCTCCGCTTTTTCTTCAATGATGAAGGCAAGCGCTTCTCCTCGCCGCACACGCTGCCTCCGCTCCTCGCCGCACACGCTGCCTCCGCTCCTCGCCGTGTCTCCTCAATGCCGTCCCTCCTCTTCAGCTGCCACAACCTTCTTTTCTTCTTCTACTCCTTTCTCTCCCTCTGCCGTCGCTCGAGCAGGTGCAGGTCGGTCTTCGATTCAAAAGCACGCCGCTACAACTCCAACTCTGTGATACTGCCACCTCGCCGCTGTAGTGTCGCTTACTCGCTTCTGCCGTCCAATAATCGAAATTCTAGATCTAATTTGAAGGATTTCGATTTTTTAGATTTGGTTCGTTCTGGGGTGACTCAGATGCGGTAGGGGTAGGGAGGTGGCAGATGTGGGGCTAGAAGCTAGGGCGTGGTTTGTGGGTGGGGTGCGACGTTGGGCGAATGGGGGAATGGTGAGGCAGGGGAGGTCCGGGGATTTGCGTGAGGTTGGGCAGGGAGTCAGGCAAGGGGCTGAGGTGAGGTTGGGCATAGGGCTGATGTGAGGCGGAGCTATGGTGACACAGGGGAGGGGGCTAGGTGAGGCAGGAGGCTGGGACGTGGTGGTCGCAGGTGGTGGCCGGAGTTGGTGGTTGCCAATGGTGGATAGGGGCTTGGCTTGGCTTGGGGTGCGGTGGCCGCCTGGCCGGCCGGGGTGGTTGGTTTGTGGTGGTTCAATGGAAGGGGTGAACAGACTTGCCATGGGCGGCAGTGACTGGCTGGGGTGACAACAGTGACTGGTCAGGGGTGGTGGCAGTCACTAGCGGTGTAGTGTGACGGCGGAGTCACTGTTGATGACGGCGGCAGACACTGGCGGTGAGCGGGCATTTTGTTTGGGCAGTGAGAAGGCTCACCGTAACCGGAGTCACTGTGGCCAGTGAGCGGTGGTCACTATGGTCGCTAGGCGGGAGTCACTGTGACTGGCGGGGTCACTTTGGTCGGAGTCACTTTGACCGGAGTCACTTTGATCAGAGTCACTGAGAAAGTGACTGGTGGCGGCGGTGCCGGCGCCGGTAGTGGTGCTGGGTTGGCGGCTACAGAGGTGCTGGTGCTGCAAAATTGAAAGTGACTAAAATTGAAAGTCAATGCAGCAAATACATTAGTCACTACATATGTTGCCGTATCAACCGTATGTAGCAGTCCTCAATTATACACCCGGGTATCAGAAAGTCATATGATTGGAAATTTATCTTTTAGCCCACTTTTTTGTCAATCCGTCTTTAATTAGTAATATCTATAATAAAAGACCTATAGTTGTCTGGTAAGCTATTGCAATTTAAACAGTTGTAAAAAAGATTTTTTTTTGAACATGCGATGACAATTTTGTAAAATAAGTGCACTACTTTAACATAAAGTGCACTTCAACCCTGTAAAAGTGAATAATTCGCATTTTACCCTTTAAGACCCATTTTTATTTGATCCGCACTATATGTGTGTGAATAAGAATATGATACTTCGGTGGAACTAAAGGAGTTGAGGCATGGGCTTCTGGAAACATCGAGGAGTTTGGGAAGCTTATTACAGAATCTGGTTTAAGTTCTATCCAGAACTATGAGTGCGGTACGTCTCCTTTTCTCAATGTGTTTTTATCAATTTGAGTGATGATGATGAAGGATATATTTACCAATATATATATATATATATATATATATATATATATATATATATATACACACACACACACACACACACACACACACACACATATCAATTTGAGTGAATATGTATTTTCCGGACCAGTTAACTTGCAAAAATCATTTGACGACCTTCCCGATGGAATGTTTTGCTGAAATTTGGAACTTGACTTGATGAATAACATACACAAAACATTTGAGCAAAAAATACCACTAGGAAGGTCCCCAAATGGAGGAGGCCGGACGGGGCTCCGGTCCGGAAATTCCTGACAGGAATAGCACTATATATATATATATAGGGAGAGTTCTAGCGAGAACCCTTCTTAATAATGACAAGGTGGCACTATACATATTCCGGACCAGTTAACTTGCAAAAATCATTTGACAACTTTCCCGATTGAATTTGTTTCTAAAATTTGGTATGGATGAACTAGACTTGATGAGGAACCTACACAAAAAATTTGAGCAAAAAATACCATCGGGAAGGCCCCCAAATGGAGGAGGCCGGACGGAGGGAGTGGTCCGGCCTGGCCGGACCTGAACTTTAGTGTATATATATATATATATATATATATATATATATATATATATATAATGTATAGGGGAGAGTTCTAGTGAGAACCCCTCTTAATAATGACAAGGTGGCATTTTTGTAATTGATAGAGTATTAATTCTAGAGAGAAGGGAGAGCTAGAGAGATAAAGTGATGTGTACAAATGAATTCCAATCAAACATCCAATCAGTCCCTTTTACATGGCTCCCATAGGGAGTATTTATAGGAGAAAAGAGGGCTGGGCTTCCAGGCTTGGGCCTGGCTGGCCCAGTTACAATAAAAGGCCAATAAATGGCTAATAAATGGTATCTAATCTATTCTAATGGATATACATGAATAAAATAGAGTGTACAATGAGATAAATGCTATCTACTGAGCGTATGTGGGCCGCTGTCCGGGCCCAATAGTCGTGAGACCCGGGGGTCCGAGTCTATATACTCTATCAGGAGTCCCCCACTCTCTGAGTCGAGAGTACTCGAGGCGAAAGAGAGTAGAACTGTGTGCTGATCTGTCGTCGTCCGGTGAGTAAACTGCTCTCATCGTCGAAGCGCCTCGCCCGGATTCCCAAGCCGATGATCCGATCCCACTGGTGAGCCCTGGCTGAGGCAACCCTGTGGGAAAATCCTCAGCCGAAGGTCGCAGGCCAGAGACCATCATCACCGGTCCTGAGGCCGGGGAGCTATGTATATGTACTGGCCGATGTGGCAGCTGAATATGTATGTGATATGATGATGTCGTCGGTGCGAGTGGCAATCCTTGCAAAAATTTTGAATTTCTGCTTCTTTGGTAGCGAAGGCGCTAAGTCCCCCGCTCTCCCAGTCCCCCACTCCTTGAGGCGAGTGTAACGAGGTGAAGAGGAGTAGAGTAATGCATGCCTGATGATGTCTGCAACAGGGGGCCGAGGGTTGACACCTTTTGATCCATAATGGGGAGATGCCTCGTTAAAAACCTCATTAGGAAAAACCCTGTGGGAAAAAATCCTAATGAGGGAAAAAGAGTACATCGGATGCCCCCAGAACGAAACAAAAGGTGCGAGCCCTTCGGCCTAGAGGTGGAGCTACAGCGGTGTCCGTCTGCCGAGGGGATGGCAGAGGCCGATCCATAGATGTGGGTAGCTCGTCATGATCAGTAGTCCTAGTCATCAAATAAAGATGACTAAGGGATGGGTCGAGCGACCGTCCATAATATGATGCCTGGTTCATCAAATAAAGATGACCAGAATATGAGGCCGACGGGCCGAAGTGAGCTCCACGTCATCAAATAAAGATGACTGGGAGTAGTGGCCGAGAGGCATATATGAGAGCTCCACGTCGTCAAATAAAGACGAAGGGGCGATGTGTGGCCGAGGGGCCTGGATAAGAGCTCCACATCGTCAAATAAAGACGACGGGGCGATGTATGGCCGAGGGGCCTGGATAAGAGCTCCACATCGTCAAATAAAGACGACGGGGCGATGTATGGCCGAGGGGCCTGCATAAGAGCTCCACGTCGTCAAGTAAAGACGACGGGGCGAGATATGGCTCAGAGGCCTATAGATGAGTTCCTCGTCATCAAATAAAGATGACAGAACGATATGTGGCCGATGGGCCTGTAGATGAGCTCTTCGTCACCAAACAAAGATGACAGAATAATATATGGCCGATGGGCCTGTAGATGAGCTCTTCGTCATCAAATAAAGATGACAGAGCGGTATATGGCCGATGGGCCTGTAGATGAGCTCTTCGTCATCAAATAAAGATGACAGAGCGGTATATGGCCGAGGGGCCTATAGATGAGCTCGTTATCAAATAAAGATGACGGAGCAAGATATATGGCCGATGGGCCTGTATGAGAGCCCTCGTCATCAAATAAAGATGCTAGAGCAAGATGTGGCCGAGGGGCCTATAGATGAGATTTGAGATCCTTTAGTCTCTGAGCCGGAGACCGCAAGATGTTTGCTAGATCCGAACATGAGGACGAGGCGTTGGACGCCGGTCTGAATGTGAGGACGAGGCGTTGGACGCCTGTCTGAATATATGCGGACGAGGCGTTGGACGCCTGTCTGAATATGAGGACGAGGCGTTGGACGCCTGTCTGAATATGAGGACGAGGCGTTGGACGCCTGTCTGAACATGAGGACGGGGCGTGGGACGCCTGTCTGATGATACGATGACGAGGCAATGCTGAGCCGATCATCATATATAGGCGACGGTCGCCATCCAGGAGGGGATGGCGAGCCCGATCGCTAACCCAAGACATTCGGCAATGAGAGGCCGGTCTCGGAGATAGGACATCACATCGTGGCCTAGGGGCCGATCGTGATGTGAGGACGGCCGTGATAAGGAGCCGATCCAAAATAACAATGACGAGGCGATGATAAGCCGGTCGCCATGTAGGGACGATAGTCACCATCCAGGAAGGGATGGCGAGCCTGATCGCTAGCTCAACACACTCGGCGCTGATGAAGCCGGTGTTGAGATAGATCATCACGCCGAGGCCGGGGCGGCGGTCGTGACATGAGGATGGCGATAATGGGTAGCCGATCCGAATAATGACGACGAGGCAGAGATGAGCCGGTCGTCATGTAGAGGCGACGGTCACCATCCAGGAAGGGATGGGGAGCCCGATCGCTAGCTCAACACACTTGGCGCTGACAAAGCCGGTGTTGAGATAGGGCATCACGTCGAGGCCGGGGGGGCCGATCGTGATGCGAGGTCGTCAGCACTATGAGGCCGAGCCAAACGTCCAAGCAACGGTCGCCATCCGATGAAGGAATAACTGAGACCGGTCTTGGGGAATATGATCACGTCAAGGCCGAGGGCCTGCCATGATCGGCACTGAGGGGCCGACCCAAAAATCCATGCAATGGTCGCCACCTAGTAAAGGAATGGCTAAGACCAGTCTTGATATAAGGTACCGCGCCTTGGCCGAGAGGCCGGCCGCGATGCGAGGATGACGACTATGATAAGCCGGTCCAATGTATGATGACGAGGCAATGATAGGCCAATCGCCATGTAGAGGCGACAGTTGCTATCCCGGAAGGGAATAGCAAGCCCAATCGCTAGATCAAGACACTCGGCGCTGAGGGAGCCGGTCTTGAGATAAAGCATTACGTCGTGGCCGAAGGGCCCGATCGTGATGTGAGGACGAAGATGCTGAGGAGCATGTCCGAGATATGATGACGAGGCAATGATAAGGCCGATCGTCATGTAGAGGCAACGGTCACCATCCAGGAAGGGACGGCGAGCCCGATTGCCAACTCAAGACGCTTGGCGATGAGAAGCCGGTCTTGAGAAGGAATAATCACACCAAGGCTGGGAGGCCGGTCGTGATGTGCGGATGGCGATGATGATGAGCCGATCCGAATAATGATGATGACGAGGCGGAGATGAGCCGATCGTCATGTAGAGGCGACGGTTGCTATCCCGGAAGGGAATAGCAAGCCCAGTCGCTAGCTCAAGACACTTGGCGCTAAGGGAGCCGGTCTTGAGTTAGATCATCACGTCGAGGCCGGGGGGCCGATCGTGATGTGCGGATGGCGATGATGATGAGCCGATCCGAAGATCCAAGCAACGGTCGCCATCCGGGAAGGGATGACTAAGACCGGTCTTGAGATAAGGTATCACGCCTTAGCCGAGAGGCCGGACGCGATGTAAGGACGACGGCGATAATGAGCCGGTCCAACATATGATGACGAGGCGATGTGAAGGCCGATCGTCATATAGAGGCAACGGTCGCCATCCAGGAAGGGACGGCGAGCCCGATTGCCAACTCAAGACACTTGGCAATGAGAAGCCGGTCTTGAGGAGAAATAATCATGCCAAGGCTGGGAGGCCGGTCGTGATGTGCGGATGGCGATGAGGAGCCGATCCGGATAATGATGACGAGGCGATGATGAAGCCGATCGTCATATAGAGGCAACGGTCACCATCCAGGAAGGGACGGCGAGCCCGATTGCCAACTCAAGACACTTGGCAATGAGAAGCCGGTCTTGAGGAGAAATAATCACGCCAAGGCTGGGAGGCCGGTCGTGATGTGCGGATGGCGATGAGGAGCCGATCCGGATAATGATGACGAGGCGATGATGAAGCCGATCGTCATGTAGAAGCGACAGTCGCCATCCATGAGGGGAATGGCGAGCCCGGTCGCTAGCTCAAGACACTTGGCGCTAGGGAGGCCGGTCTTGAGATAAAGCATCACGCCGAGGCCGGGGGGCCCGGTGGTGATGAGTGGATGGCGATGATGATGAGCCGATCCGGATAATGATGACGAGGCGATGATGAAGCCGATCGTCATATAGAGGCGACGGTTGCTATCCCGGAAGGGAATAGCTAGCTCGGTTGCTAGCTCAAGACACTTGGCACTGGGGAGGCCGGTCTTGAGATAAAGCATCACGCCGAGGCCGGGGGGCCGGTGGTGATGAGCGGATGGCGATGATGATGAGCCGATCCGGATAATGATGACGAGGCGATGATGAAGCCGATCGTCATATAAAGGCGACGGTCGCCATCCAGGAAGGGATGATGAGCCCTGTCGCTAGCTCAGGACACTTGGCGATGAGAAGCCGGTCTCTGAGAAGAAATAATCACGCCAAGGCTGGGAGGCCGGTCGTGATGTGCGGATGGCGATGATGATGAGCCAATCCGAATAATGATGACGAGGCAGAGATGAGCCGATCGTCATATAAAGGCGACAGTCACCATCCAGGAAGGGATGATGAGCCCTGTCGCTAGCTCAGGACACTTGGCGATGAGAAGCCGGTCTCTGAGAAGAAATAATCACGCCAAGGCTGGGAGGCCGGTCGTGATGTGCGGATGGCGATGATGATGAGCCAATCCGAATAATGATGACGAGGCAGAGATGAGCCGATCGTCATATAAAGGCGACGGTCACCATCCAGGAAGGGATGATGAGCCCTTGTCGCTAGCTCAGGACACTTGGCGATGAGAAGCCGGTCGTCATAGGAAGCGACGGTCGCCATCCAGGAGGGGAATGGCGAGCCCGGTCGCTAGCTCAAGACACTTGGCGCTAAGGAGGCCGGTCTTGAGATAAAGCATCACGTCGTGGCCGAGGGGCCGATCGTGAAGAACGGATGGCGATGATGATGAGCCGATCCGGATGATGACGAGGCGATGATGAGCCGATCGTCATATAAAAGTATGACGGCGTTGGGGAGGCCGTTCATAAGCTGATGGAGCAAGAGCTTCGGCATTGGGAGCCGGTCTTGAGATGAATAATAAGTTTGGGGAATTTATTTATTTTTATTGCTCGAGGCCGGTAAGTGCGCGGTCCGTCGGCTTCCCTCTTTTTTTTTTTTTTTTTTTGGATGGCCGAAGGGTTACTGTCCCTTCGTCCATGTGCGGTATTTTGTCCGCTACGCTTTTCGCGTGTGTTAGTGCGAGGGAGTAAATATGCCCTCGGCTTGGTGTGTCAGTGGCATCCTTTTTTGCCTTTCCACGTCTATCGGCGACGAGGGACCGGACTAGGCATCGTCTTTTGACGGCCGCCCTTTGTGGTCCTGAGCGAAATTTTACTGACGGGTGGAGTTTTTGTAACCTCAGCCTTAATTCAGGCCTGTCGTCCTGCGGTTTCCGCGCGGACGACGCGGTATGCTTCTCCGTTTGAAGACGTTGGACCATGCACACAGGTCCTTCGTCCTGCATATCGCCGGCCGATTTGGGTGTTTCACCGCTTGTGCCGATACGACATTTAGGTGCGTTGTTTATTGCAACGGCTTTGTAGGCGCGTTGTGGATCGCAACGGCCTTAGGTGCGTTGTGTATTGCAACGGCTTTGGGTGCGTCGTTTATTGCGACGGCTTTAGGTGCGTTGTTTATTGCAACGGCTTTGGGTGCGTCGTTTATTGCGACGGCTTTAGGTGCGTTGTTTATTGCAACGGCTTTGAGTGCGTTGTTTATTGCAACGGCTTTGGGTGCGTCGTTTATTGCGACGGCTTTGGGTGCGTTGTTTATTGCAACGGCTTTGGATTGCGTTGTCTATTGCAACGGCTTTTGGATGACGCAATTAGCGTGTAGGGGAATGAGGTGTACCGCTTCTAGGCATAATGTCGTGTGCGGTCGATGATGACTCTCATTCTAGATGTCCGTGTCATCAAATAAAGATGACCAGGGTAGGTCAAGGGACCCAAATACAATCCGAATCATCAAATAAAGATGTTCGGAAGGTTAAGGCTTTGGCCCGCACCAATTGGGGATTTTAATCCGCTAGCAATGGTGGTGATAATAATAATAGTAGTAGTAATTATTATTATTATTTTGTTTTTCTTTTGAATAGTTAGTAAAACTATATTTTTTTTTTAAATAGTGGTAAAACTATTTTGCTCCATATTTAATGCATAAAATAGGAGGAAAGGTTTGTGGCACTTACTTGTATTTGGGCCGAAGCCTGCCCTGCTTAGTATTCAAGCAGGGAAATATGAGATTGGGCATGCTCCTTAAGAATCCAGAGATTAATATCCGGCCGGTCCAGATTCCACTAGCCCATAATTTCACTTTAGATGCTGCTCCCATATTCTGAGTCCCTGACCAGGGAGAACTCGGTTCGAAGGAGTGGAGCGTGAAACAAAGACGAGGAGACTCCCCTCTGTACCAGCCGTCGCGGAAACAGGATGTGAGGCCGGCCAACGGACGACGGTCCCACTTCAGACAGGGGTCCGCGATTGGGCGCCGATGAGGGCAAGGGGCGGCGGTGGACGAGGTCCAGCTGCCTTGGCCGCGAGGTGATCCTGACTGGGACAGAGTCCCTGTTTTGGCCGATTTGTTTGGCCGATGTGGTTGCTGACGAGGCGGCCCTGCTTTGGCCGATGTGTTCTGGCCGTTGGGCGCCGATGCGGTGCACCACTGCTCGCTTCCAGGACTGGGTCAAATGGCTGAAGGGTCCCAGGCCAATTGGCTGAGGGGTGCACCACTACTTGGCCCATTCATGTTCGGCCGAGGGATTACCGATCTAGGGGCGCCGGGGAGCTTCCTTTGGACGAAGCAAAGCCTGCCGGTGCGGTGCCGGCCGATGGGGTGCCGGCTGATGCGGGAGGTCGATGCGGTGCCAGCCGAAGTGGTGCCGGCCGATGGGGTGTCGGCTGATGCGGGAGGCCGATGCGGTGCCAGCCGAAGTGGTGCCGGCCGATGGATGACAGCCGATGAACGTCGGCCGGTGGAGGCCTTCGTGAGTTATGATCTTGACCGATGCGTTCACACTGTTGACCGATGGGTTCTGGCAGTGTTGCCGGTCGATGTGTCGCGGCCGATGTGTCGCGGCCGATGGGTGCTATTCTATCCTCTGTTTAGTTTTGGCCGATGAGTTATTTTCCTCTGTTGGTTGACCGTTGTGAGGACTGTGAGCGGACGATGCGCTGCTGGCCGTGGCGTTGTACCGGATGAGTTGCGGTCGATGGGCGTTGCCGGCCGATGGTGTGTTGCTCGCCGTTGGCTTGGATGCGGCTCTCCTGACTTGGGCCGACGTAAAAACACCTCACAGTTTTGGGACGATGATGATACCTCTTGCTAGTTTGTGGGGTGGACGAAGGACCTTATTCGTTTGGCCGAAGCGTTAAATTCCGTTGACTGATCTTTTTTATTTTGACCCAAGGACAGCAGGAGGCTTTTGGCCGAGGGGGTCAACTTTGACTCACTTGCAATTTGAGGCTTTTGCTCCAGGATTTCCCCACTCTCCTTGAGTTTGCTTCCTTTGAGCCGATGCGATGCCAAGCAGGTAGTTGGTGGGAATTATTCACCTTGGCCGAGGAGTACATGACATACGAGGTGAAGTGCATGTTTACTCTGTTGGGGCCGAAGAACTCTAGTTATTGGTTGGGAGGATCTCACTTGATATGTTCTAGCTCTCAATGAAAGCACCAAATGATAGAGTATTAATTCTAGAGAGAAGGGAGAGCTAGAGAGATAAAGTGATGTGTACAAATGAATTCCAATCAAACATCCAATCAGTCCCTTTTACATGGCTCCCATAGGGAGTATTTATAGGAGAAAAGAGGGCTGGGCTTCCAGGCTTGGGCCTGGCTGGCCCAGTTACAATAAAAGGCCAATAAATGGCTAATAAATGGTATCTAATCTATTCTAATGGATATACATGAATAAAATAGAGTGTACAATGAGATAAATGCTATCTACTGAGCGTATGTGGGCCGCTGTCCGGGCCCAATAGTCGTGAGACCCGGGGGTCCGAGTCTATATACTCTATCAGGGTCTATATACTCTATCAGTAATTATTCAAGATTAATTGCAAAAAAGACCCCATTTGAATTTAGGGTAATTATGAATGTGACCTCATGCGAATCATAACCAATGATTGCAATAAATGAAAGGTAGAGATTCAAAGTTCTCATTTTAGGAGTTCTTACTAGAACCCTCCCCTATATATATATATATAGAGCTCTTCTCATCAGGCCGGCCTGACGGGATGCCCCGTCCGGCCGAGCCCGTTTGGGCATCTTCCCGGTGGAATTTTTTGATGAAATTTTTTGAGCATGTATATTCCGGACCAGTTAACTTGCAAAAATCATTTGACGACCTTCCCGATCGAATTTTGAGCTGAAATTTGGTATGGACAAACTAGACTTGATGAGGAACATGCTCAAAAAATTTCATCAAAAAATTCTACCGGGAAGGTGCCCAAACGGGCTCGGCCGGACGGGGCAGCCCGTCAGGCCGGCCTGATGAGATGATTTCTCTATATATATATATAATGTTCTAAAAGGCGTTAGACGCTAGTCGGGCGCCAGCCCAGCGGCTAGGCAGGCGCCTAGTCAGGGACTAGTCGGAGAGGATGAAATTGCATTTTTATCCATATTTTTGCATAAATATGATAAATAATATTGTATTTTTGTGTGTATAAAATACATATATACATATACATTAACAAATATGAATGATAGGATTATCACATTTAATCATACGTAGTATATGAGCATGAATATATGAACTAATAACCAATAAATTATAACTTGTAAAGCTCTCCATAATAATTACGAAAATGCCACCACGTCAAAAAAAAATCTAGGTTTCCGTAATTATTTTTTTGCAATAACATTTTCGTAATTATTTTCGAGGGGTCTATAAGTTATGATTTATTGGTTAAAAGTTCATATATTTAGTCTATAAGTTTAACTTCGCAGTTCTCAGCCTAAGCACTTCTCACCTGATCCGCTCCGTATATATATATATTACATTTATGCTCCGTTTGTTTTCAAGTAAAACAACTCAGTTGTGGAAAGTGTTTTGCATTAAAAAGGATTGTGCAATGTATTATATATGATGTTTGAGCCCTTCAAATAGAAAACAATGATAAACAGGAAGCCGTTTTCTACAGAAGTCCTAAAGAATCTTTTAACGCTAATAAAAGACTGCCAAACATGGCAAATGGAGAAATCCTTTTTGATGAAAATAGTCTCTCTTAAACAGACGAAGCCTTGGCATCCAATAAAACAGAAACATGTGTGTAAGCTTTCCACTTGTACTTGGTCTTGGGGTGTTCCAGGTTGTGAACCACTTATACAACTTTACCACGTCCTGCTGAAGGCTCCCGGTGTATATGGAGCAAGGTTCAGCGGTGCAGGGTTCCGAGGGTGCTGTGTTGCCTTGGTGGAATCCGAACGAGCAGAAGAAGCAGCGGCCTTTGTCAGGAACGAGTACCCCAAGCTCCAAATGGATTTGGTGACCCACCTCAAACTGGAAAATGCAGTCTTAATATGCGATGCTGGTGATTCTGCTCAAATTATCTGATAATGATCCAAGCAGAGCAGCCAGCAGCAGCATGTACATGGAGATCCAATGTGTGCAGTTTGAGCTCCATCTTCCTATTTCGTAATTCTCTTCCCAAATGCCAAGAGTAGCATAGCGCTGTTCTACAAAGCAGCAAAAATGGTTTCTAGCGTGAAAAGACATGAGAGTTGTTGGGCACCAAAACTGTGAAGCATTCTTGTTTAATTAATAATAACCTAATACTCTCTCCCTGTATCTTATTTTGACTGTCTTTTTTACAAAGTACTCATTATTGACTTGGTCAGTCTACCTCTTCTTTTCATCATGTATAATAGAAATACAGCAGCTCGTCAGTAGTGGCCACATTCGGACTCCAAGAGTATCTGAGTGAGAACATTCACATGCTTTGTTCCAAGGTTACAACTTTTTGAGGATTGCCCCGTAGTATGCTAATTTTGCTTTTAAGTTATTCAGTCATGAAGTCATGTTTACTTACGACTGAATTGAAAGCATGACTTAATTCCACCCATTAAAACTTCTTTTTTTGTCAAATTTTTTAAAGCAATTGTGGAGTAGGTTGATGTTAATACATGAAGCTTCTCATTTACATTATAATGCAAGAATAATACTAAATTGATTATTTTACTCAATTCAGTTATTCAGACTATTTGTTCAACACACAATAAATCGCCTCATATATAAATATTACTTAATTCAGACAAACATTTTAACCTAGACAAACATCTTAATTCAAACAGGATTTAATACGAAAAAAAGTAAATAACCACTTGTTATATATGAATATAGATGTTCTCTTGATTGAGTTATGGAGTAGGTGCAACTCCGTCCTTAAAGAATGACCGACTATGTTGATGTACGACTCCAATTGAAAATCTATTTATCAAACTATAAAAAAATCAAAGGTCTTCAAGAATTACTAGTGGAAAAAACAGCTTATTGGAGGCGGTTTGAAATGTGCTTAAGAATTAAAATAACTATTTTTCCTTTTCCTATGACTGCGCACAGCTCTTCCTTTTTCATGTTCCAATGTTTACTTATGTTTTAAGATAACTTCTTTTAGTTATCTTAATCAGTGTTCTCAAAGGCGCCATTAGGCAGCATACAACAGAGTACGTATATCGTGTACGGGTGAGAACTGTACATCCGTTTTTTTTTTAATTTTTTAAGCTTCAGTCCATTTTAATAACCCAGTTTGAATAGAATTAAATAATAATGGCATAAATAATAGTTCTAGAGTTATCTTAGACCATAATATGGTTGGAATCTTGTTTGGACCAAAATCAGACTGAAAATATTTGAATGGACTTTAATACCCCTACAGCCCTAATTTCATTTCCGACCTTTTTCTCTCAAACATCGCAACACATTCTTTCTCGATCAGCCCCAACCATCCGCACACCATCAGCTTCTCCAAACCGCCGTCATCTTCACGCCTTCTCTCCACGCCGTACGAACTTTGCAGGTATGTCACTCTTCTGTTTTCTTCTCTTCTTCTTCGACGAATCTCGACACCTGCGATGGCGGCGGTCGGGCGACGGTGGAGATCTGACAATGGCGAGCGTGTATTCATCATCTATTAAGTGACAATGGTGATTACGAATGGATATCGTCAATTTTGGCAACAATAGGCCTCTTCGGGGCTAGGATTCGCATCTGGTAATTGGACGCGATTGGAGACGGCGATTCCGTCTCGTTGCTCTGCCTCTGCCATTGTTGGGGTGGCGCAAAGGTGTGTGAGAGATGCAATGGGAAGTGATGGGCTGCGGCTAGGTTAATAGATGAGCAGAGGCTTAGATCTCAGTTTGGGAGGCGGCGGATGGGGCACGACGAATGGGGGTGTGAAGGTCGGGGTGGGGCTGATGGTGATGCAGTGGTGCGAGGGTGGAGCACTGACAGTGGTGTGAAGGCGGGGCAGTGGCGGCGGTGCGGCGGTGGGGCAGTGACGGTGGTGTAGGGGATGTCCAGTGGCGGTGGTGTAGGGAATGTGCAATGGCGGTTGTATGAGGGGAGCAATGGCGGTGGTGTAGGGGTAGGGGAGTGCTATTTACAGATGTAGAGGTGGTGTCACTGTGAACGGAGTTAGCTTGTCATTATGTCAGTGTCACTGTAGTCGGAACCGGCGGTGTAACCGGAGGCGTCACTGGTGGCATGTCACTGTGGCTCGTGTAACTGTGGCGTTGTCACCGGCGGCGGTGTCACTGTGGCGTTGGTCACCGGTGGCGGTGTCACTTTGGACCATATCACTATGGACGTTTTGTCACTAGACCTAGACCTGGGGTAATTTAGTAAGCATAAAACTTAAGAGTCACATTTTTGGAAATTTCAAAAAAATGTCACTTTTTTTGTTAATTAGTAATTATTTACTAATATAGAGGTCTTAACCCCATTAAATGAATCCCACGGAAGTAGGTGTTAAGACATGGGGTTCCATCCTAAAAGGTCAACCTAATAGGAGGAGTAGCTCGTGTGTTAATATAACACTTTGTTCATCCAAACGTTTCCGGTGTGGGACATTTAACACCCTCCTCACGACCAGACACTTCGTCTGGATCGTGCAATCATTCATTTTTTTTCATCAGTCTGTTTTTTTTCATCCGGCCGTTTTTTTATAATCGTGTCATCATTTTTCGTAAGAGGCCCCACACCATGGATCGATTTGGCTCTGATACCAAGTTAAGACCCGAGGTTCCATCCTAAAAGGTCAACCTGTTAGGAGGAGTAGCCCGAAGCTTAATATAGCACTCTAGTGCTTCTCAATTTTCCGGTGTGGGACATTTAACATGACGGAAGGCCCATACAAAGGCCCAATTAAAAGAAAGACAGTACATTTAATTAAAACAACCTATTTTTTCGGTAGCAATTTTGTAATTAAGCGAAAAATAATGGCTCCCGCTAAATGAGCAATATTGTAGTTTTGTTGAGCATAACATGAGTATCAAATGAGCATACATAACTAACAAAGTGCACGTTGATATGAAAATCGTAAGGTTTGTTAGTTGAACATCATGACATTTTAAATGAGCATCGAACCTCAACTATTGAGATGAAAATCACGACTTCTAGAGAATGAGTAATAATGAACTTTTAGTGAGCACCCTAACTATTCTGTTGAGTATTAGGAGTCTAATATTCAGAATCGTGATCTCTGCTTTACAAACTTCTAATTCACTTTCTTACCGGTGGGCGTAGCTAAACTGGTAGCGAGGGAGTGCCACAAGGGTTAAGTCCTGGGTTCAAATCTCGGCAACTGCGATGAGAGGTTACTATGCTAAAAATGCATAGGGCCTCTGCAAGTACCGGGGACGGAGCCCCACTCTCTATCTGTCAGATTGTGATTATAGTCCAATTTACATCCTCCCACCGTGTCGTCCGGTCGGTATTGGGGGGCCCTCAGGGATGGGGTGTCATCCTTTCTAATTCACTTTCTTTTTGTTATTTTTTATCGTAAGGTTTGTTAGTTAAACATCACGACATTTTAATTGAGCATCAAACATCTGCTATTGAGATGAAAATCATAGTTTCTTGTGAATGAGCAATAATGAACTTTTAATGAGCATCAAACCTATTATGTTGAGTATTAGGAGTCTATCATAAATAATACTTTTAAAAAATGCATTGATATGACATTTAGAAAATGAGCATAAAATGAGTATCAGATGAGCATATGTAACTTACAACATGAGTATTAATGAATTTGTTAGTTGTTTTGTTAGTTAAACAACACAACATTTTTATTCAGCATTAAAACTCCTCTATTGAGATTGATGAAAATCATGATTTCTATTAAATGAGCATTAATAAATTATTAATGAGCATCGGACTTATACAAATGAGCATGTGTAACTTACAAGATGAGCATTGATATAAAAATTGTAAGTTTTATTCGTTGAGCATCAAATCCCCGTCATTGAGTATTGGAATATGCGATTGAGTATCATGATTTGTGGTCTCGTGTCTATAATCAACTCTTATATAAATCTAATGTAATATGAGATTTTTTAAATGTGCATTGCTAAAACATTTTAAAAATGAGCATAACAGAGATACTAAATGAACATACATAATTTACAAAATGAGTATTCAAAAATTCAAAAGCTCATTTGTGTATATTTATTTTTTAGGCGTTTTACTCATTTGAGTTTAAGCTAAAACTCATTTCTAATGTGCTTAGAATAATATATAAAAAAAATCAACAAATAAACAAACGAATTGAAAAGAAGTAAAAAATAAGACTAAACAAAATAAAGTAAAATCAAAAGCAAAGAAAAAGTCAAAAGCAAAAGAGAAAACTAGATGGCGGTTGTGCACAGAGCAAAAAGCAACCTAAATGAACGGCTCTTCGTACTTCCTTTACCGGCCAGATCGGCGCTTCCGGCCAGATCGGCGCTTCCTTCATCCGAACACCCAGCAAGCGAGCAGCAGCGGAAGGAATATTCAGGACTTCTAACAGATCGGCTCTTCCTTCATCAGACTTCAGCGAGCTAGCAGATCAACGCCTCCATCATCAGACCTAGCGAGCAGCAAGGGATCGGAAGACAGAACATTCACCATTGAAGTTCTATTAATTGCAAAAATACCCGGATGTACGGTATAATTTACACATATAACATGACTACCTTTTGAGAACCGTACACGGAAGATAAAACTTCCTTCCTAACCGGTGTGGGAATTTTATAGTAATGAGTTCTGAAGGAAGACAAAAACATCGAACGAAAAGCACGGCTCCCTCCTTTGACATTTGAGATTTGAACCAGATACATAATAGAACTAAGCATCCACCCATTATTATAACATCATGGACATATGTAACTAGGTATAAATTATCAAATAAATAGATGACATGATTATATTAAAATTATTATTATGTGTCTCTTATCATCACCATCATAACAGTTGACTAAATATTATGAGTATTGTTTATATTTCTATTTAAATTATCAATACTAGCTAACTGTATCTTATGAGGACGCGGGCGGTCTACCTCAATGACCGTCGACTCATTCTCTCATAAAAGATGTCCTAGGTTTGAAATTTCATGAAAGCAATTTTAGCCCTCTATATCACGGTTCCTAACCCCGGCCTCTCACAAAATTCCATGTAATCACATAATCTAAAACAACTCTCTTAAGAGTGATATCAGTATAATTTCTCTTCCGGAATCTATTTTTATTCTCCTCCATTCGCAAATGCTCATAATTCTCTATTGTTTTTATTGTTAATCTTTATTATATCATGCAATTACTTTTCCCATTCTACATACATCTACATTTTATACTTCTGAAAATCATGTTTTTGCAGGATTTTTTCTCCTATTACATTAGCATACTTACAAAGAGCTTTTAAAAATTTAAAATAATGGGTAAAAATCGAAAACGCCTTTTCACGCCTAGCGAACGCATAAACTCGCCTAGCTAGGCTTCTAAGGCTTGAGGCTCCGCCATGCCGCCTTGACACGCCTTATGCTTTTTAGAACATTGATCTTAATGCTTGTGTGGCTTTATTATAGCTCCCCATTTTTAACATATATTTATAACTTATAATTATAATGGAGGACCTCACTAGTGATGGACCCAAAATAGGGCAGAGATGAATTTGGAATGAGTGTGGCCTGACGACTCTAGTCCTATTAGTTCAAATGTTTATACTCTAATAACCGCCTCTTTTGGTTTTTCACGATTTTTAAGAAGAAAATAGTAGGAGTAATATAAAGGGTGTAGGGTAAATGAAAAAGTAGGAAATGAAGTATATTGAGAAGAGAAAAGTAATGAAAAAATAGAAAAGAAAGAGTAGTTTGTAAAAAGTAAAAAGGTAAGGGTAATAAATGTGGGGATATAAAAGTATTTTGATAGGAAAAACTTACTAAAAGGGGAAAGAGAAACAAATAATAAAAACATTCCAAAAAGTAATACGAAACAATTATTAGAGAACGGAGGAGGGAGTATTAAAGAATTCTAACTGCAATTATTAATTTATTAGTGCTGGTTTTAGGTCATATATATACTTTCTAGGTCTAGTAAATACTATAGTTCTTTTGGAGGATTTTAATAGGAATATTCAACTTTTAAAAGACAATAGAATTTTTTTGAATTTAAAAAACAATACAATTAAGACTAGAATATTCTAGTACGCACTATGCATTAGAACCATATAATTATACTACCTCCGTTTTCTATTAAGTGCAACATTGGACTTTTTACACTATTCACATATTTTACGCTGATTATATTTTATTAATTAATGTATTATAATTTAATTTTTTTAAAAATATTGTTAAATTCTTCTCATTATAAAATTTCAATATATGAATTTTTTTAAATTTTTTTACTAATAAGGAATGAAAGATATTAATGGTCAAACTTGTGTGTTGGCAAATGTGGAATGTTGACTGTTGCAATTAAAAGGGGACAGAGGAAGTATAATTCTTGCATTGTTTCTGATTTCATAATAAAATTTAGTCATACTTTGTATCATTAAACCTAACTAAGCATGGAGCCGATCCCAGTCTTTGAAAAAATATATGGAGGCTCGGGACCGGTACCTCTATTTCCGGTTCCTTGTCGATTCTGGTCCCCAATCGGTCCTAGTCCGGTCTCAGTTCCGGTCTCGAACCGAACCCTTATTTTTCGGCCCCAGATCAAAATCGTCAGTTCCGGTTCTGTCGCGATCAATGTTCTAAAAGACGCTAGTCGGGCGGCAGCTTAGCGCCTAGTCTGGGACTAGTCAGCGGCATATAAATTGTATTTTTATTTATATCTTTGCACAAACATGGTAAGTAATATTGTATTTTTGTGTGTATAAAGTACATATATACATATACATTAACAAACATGAATGATATGATTATCACATTTAATCATGCGTAGTATATGATAACTAACCAGTTAACTTCATTATGTTATAATTATAAATAATGTTAAAATTTAGGTATGTATACAAACATATATGTTTATCTTAATTTACAACTTCATTTCTTTTATACATGACTAAAGTTAAAGTACGTATAACGCTTAGAAAATTAAAATTAGGGAAACTCGCACTTCTAGTCCTTGAATTGGTCACCGTATTGAAATGTCAAACCCGTGTTCCCCAGTTTGTAAATGTCACCCCTCAATTGTCCAAATTGCTGTAAATGTGTTCCTTTGAGAGGTGAAATGTACAATGTGGGCGAGGTTTACAAAAATTTGGACAAATAAAGAGTGTCATTTACAATTTCATAAATACGGGTCTGACATTTCAATATGGTGACTATTTCAGGGACTAAAAATGCGATTTTTCATTAAAATTAAAAAGTAAAGTAATGTTGGGCGAATCTAGACGGCCTAGCTAGGCGGTCGATTAGGCGCTCTAGGCAGGCAAATGGGCGTTCTAGGCGGGCAATTAGGCGCCATAGATGACCGACTAATTCACCTAGACGACTAACCAATTAGTCGGAGCGCCTAGTCGAAAATCGAGGCGCTCGGCCACCGCCTAGCGCCTTGGACATTATTATTTGCTCGTAAATATTTGTTCGAGCTTGTTAGATTAGGTGTAGTATTTTCAAATTCTTATTTGTTATGCAATAGAATTGTTTTAAGAAGTAAGTATCTAAGCAGCTAATTTAGTAAATTCCCCAATATACAACCGATTTCGATTGGATATAAATCAGACATACAAAATTGAGAGACAACTAATTGACTGATTTAGTGAATCATTATCTGAATCATTTACTTCTCAATCAGACAACTTCTAATTTTATATATAAAGGTAAATAAATGGATGAAAGAAAGGTCAAGAAAAGTATATCCACAACACCACACAATCCTTGATCACAAAAGATATTGGGGTCGTCTAATATAATATCTTTTGGGCTAAGGATACCTAAAAGATAAGTTTTTCCACTAAGAAGCAAATACACTTGTCCTGTTTCAGGACACGTACCACAAGTTGAGGGCACATGGGTAGGCCATGGCAATGGTGTGCATTGGTTCAAAACCTGATCGGACCGAAATAGGAACAGCCGAACAGGGGTTGCAAAAAAAAATCGGGAACAGAATACGGTATATTTCGGTTTTTATCCAAAAGCTAGCACACCAGTTTAACCGGTTCAAAACTAGAACCAGACCAGAAAATCGATTTCTAAATAATTATTATTTCAACTAAAAAATACAATTAATATTTTTTTTTTATAATGATGGACTATTTATTATTCATAATATTACTAATACTATTATTCATGGAGTATTAATTTATTTTCATTGATTTTAGAAGGCAAAGATTGAAGAAATTTGAGCGTATAGTAGAAAATATTAGTTACTCGTATATAATTATGTCTATGAAATAATTACATATGTGTTATTAAAATAAAGATTGTTTGCAAAATGACTAGTGACTATAGTATTTAATTAACTTAATCATAGAAACTTATGTTAAATTTTTAAACATAAGTGACCATGACACTATATTGTACTTATAGTGACTATTAGTCATATTTGTGTAAATAAATTTTATTTTAGTACTCCCTCCGTATCTTTAAAATCTTCCCATTTCAAAAGTAGGTAGATTAAGAATAGTGAAAGATGATATGAATTATTGAGGGTATGATGGGAAAATAGTGGAATAATATGGTGGAATGTAGGATAAATCCAAAAAAAGTAGTTGTAATAGTGTATTATTTTAAGAATTATTGAGGGTATGATGGGAAGATTTAGAAATGGGAAGATTTTTGTGTTACGGACGAAAAAGGAAAGTGGGAAGATTTGTAAGTTACGTAGGGAGTAATATTTTTGAAAACAACCCTCTATATCAAGGTAATAAGAATAAATGGATGAATGTAACATTAGAATAATATATTATAATTATTAGTATATAGATTGTTGTTGTTGTTATTTTTTAAATATTGTATTACTATTTTTTTTTATCATTAGTATTCAATTTATACATTTAAAAACATAATCCCTCTGAATTACAATAGGAGCCTGTTTGGTAATACCAAAAATTGCATCAGCTGATTCTGCTGAAATTTATGATGTTCTGGCTGAAGTGGCTGGATTGGCTGATTTTGCTGATTTATGAAAAAATTATATTTAAAATATATTTTATTAATAGAATAAACAATTATATGAAAAATAGCTAAAATGGCTATCTACAGTAACTTCAGCCAATACAGCCAGAAAGTAACACCAACCTTACTTTTTCTTATTATTACACAATTCAGTGCGTGAAATCAAAAGTTACGTGTTTGGTGAAAAAATTGGTTGATAAGCCTGATAAGTCGGAAAACATGCATACCAAAGGGGCTCTAAGTGGTCCAGTAGACTTTTCACGTAGTTTAAGATAATTTATAGGTTTACTGTACATTTTTTGAAAAAGTAGGAGAATTTATTAAAGTGTACTATAGCTGCTTTTGGACTGAATGTATTTCCTAAAACGGAATTGAGACACCTAGGGGGCGTTTGGAACTAGTTTTGCTTATGTTTCTTTTTTATAGCAGAAGTAGAATGAGAATCAATTTTCAGATGCTGGTCTCCCCCAGCTTCTAAAAAAACTACTTTTAGGAGTAAATTTGATCACCGGAAATACTTTTGTACTTTCACCCAAACATCCAAACCTGTGCTTCAAGCAATTTTAAGAATTAGATCCAAACACCCCCTTATTTTGATAAGGCCAAAAAGGAAACTGTGATAGTTACTCTGATACGGAGGGAATAACAAAAACCAATTCAAACCAAAATAATTTGGTTTTTAGTCGAAACATGAGCGGAAACCGTACAAAATAACATTCCAATTTTGTTTGGGTTTCGATTTTTCTGGTTGGAAGCAATTTTTGCTTACACGCTAGGACGTGGGCGGGAAGAGGAGATCACGCATGCAGTGTGTTAGAAGATAAGACATGAAATTTATTGGGAGCATTTAAGTGCATAGGTTTTCTGGGTATTATTACAAACATGCATGGAGAGGAAGAAAGTGAAAGAGAGCATGCAACAAATTAAAGTCATGCATGCCGGCCAGGATATTAATTAATTCTTCATTTTGGAGAAGATGAGCTTAGCAAAGTGGGCCAGTTTGTCAGTGGGAGGCATGACGTCCTTGACGGCATCGTGGGCGCAGAAGTCCTGGGCCCATTGGGCCAGACCAGGAACTTTGGCTTGGTCATACAGCTTGATGGAGTTGAACTTCTCCGTGACCCTGACCCACCCGATGCTGCTTCCCAGCGCGATGTCCAGGAACCCCACCCTCTCTCCCCCGAAGAACTTCTTCCCCTTGCTGCAGCTCTGGAATGCGCCTTCCAACAGGCCCAACCCTTCCTCCACCTCCTTTATCGCCGCTTCCCTTTTCCCCTCCTCTTCTCCCGCCATTGCTATTCCGCGCAGACTTGGGAACCACTGCATTACATTACATTCAAAGATGCAGGATTTGATTTTAGGGGAGTTAAATTAGATCGATATGACTTAACATAAACATAAGTAGTATAGTTATTGAAGTTAGACATGATCATTGCAGGCCTCGAGATAATATGGAGCATCTTTAAACTAAGATTTAGTAATAAACAAAAATTACAAATTAAAATAATGTAAACGTACATGATGATGAATTAGTTATCAATTACACGAAATAACTCAAATCTAAACAAGAATATTTATAAATTAGAAGAGATTGAGGTTTGGAAGAAAAGTTAAGCCGAATAAAAATACAGAGTATAAATATTTACGAATAAAATATCTTTGATTTGATACATTATAAATCTCGTAACTCATTACAAATAAAAAATTATGATTTCTGAAAATCAGCACTATCAACCCTTGAAGTTAGTAAAAGGTAATGCATATTATTGAATTAAAGGAATTTTATCAAATTTTCAAATTTTAAAAATAGCGTCTCATTCGCTCACTATTTAAGTGAATTTATAATGTACATTTAAACTATCATTTAAATTATCATTTATCTAAGTTACATTTGACACTTCTCTCTAGGTTTCGGTCTCGGCCGCCTAGAGTAGTTTCGTTTTCCCGATTCGTCTTCGCCCCTTAGCCGCGCCGGCGAAGGGGGGTAGAAGAAAGTTGTGGCTTGCTGTTTTTCAGGTAAAGGAGGGGTGATCGCAGGTCCGGGTGAAGAGGCTGGGTTGATCGCAGGCTTCGACAATTCAGAAGGAGGGTATCGGCTTACTACTAATCTATGGAGGAAGTGTTGGAACTATACAAAAGGATGGCTCTGAAGGAGAAGAACAACAATCTCAACTTCGATGATGAGGCGGAGGAGACGCATGAACCTGCGGTGAAAGAGACGGAGTATCCAGTGGTGGGGTTAATCATTACAGATCGGAAGGTGAGAGTTCAGGCTGTGCAAGATTTATTTGCCCCAATCTGGAGACCAGGCAAAGGTATGCCAGTCCAAGAAATTGACGATAAGAGGTTTTTATTCACTTTCTACCATATAGTTGACAGAAACTGTGTCTTAGAGGATGGCCCCTGGTTATTTGAAAGAAATTTGTTATTGTTAAAAGAGGTTAGTCCAAATGATATTCCTCATAAGATGGATTTGTTTGAAACTTAGTTTTGGGTGCAAGTACACAATGCTTCGTATAAATTTATGAATATAGGCACTGCTAGAAGAGCGGGTAATTATATTGGGGAATTTATCAGTTTTGATGAGAGTCACTTAAGGGAAGTGGAGTTCTTATCTGCGAGTTAGGGTTAAGATGAATGTGAGAAAACCCTTAAAAGGGGATCTACTTTGTCAAAAGGAGAGGAGCACTGGGTAGATTTCAAGTATGAGAAACTACCAAATTTCTGTTTTATTTGAGGGATCATGGGACACTGAAAATTTTGCCCATTAAAATACGTGGAAGATATTACTCTAGAAAACAATTTTACTGCGGAACTTAGAGCAGGAGGAGGGGGAAAGAGTAACCCAGCTAGTGGCAACAAGTGGTTGGTGGAAAAACAGGGGGTCCAAGCCAGCAGGAAAGAGTCTCGAAAAAATATGAAGGCATCATGAGACAAGGGCGTAGGGAGGTTACAAGGGAGTCTGAGAACAGCGGCACAAAGGAGGGAGAGAGTAGTAGTGCAGGAGAGGCTTCAGCTGACCAGAAGCACAGGAGAATCTGGAGGGATCCAACACAGGAGGAAGAAGCAGGAGAGGAGATGACATTGGATAGCGCAAAAAACGGGGAGGAGGCGGGCCTAAGCTCTTAGACCCGTCGATGGCATGCGTGAAGATGGATTTGAAGTTTTTTCATTCTGGATTTTATTTTTTATTGTCTGCTACTTTAAATTCCATGTTAAGGCTGTTGTTTTCAGCTTTTGTTTGGTTTGTTTCTGTAAGACTCTTGCATTAGAATCGTGGGATGAGAGTTCTGCAGTAACAATTGTTGGCTCAATTATGCCCATTTTAGGATCAGCGAGTTATACTGCTTTTTTAAAGGTGGTTAACTCAGAGTCTGGCCCAAGGGCGGATGATTATTGTTGGAGCTTTTGTTATTTTAGCTCCTTTTTGAATGCTTTTTATTTAATATAAGCCCCCTTCATTCAAAAAAAATTACATTTGACACATTTAACTCAGCTATTTTTTTAAAATGACCCGTCCCTTTTATTTTGTACTACGTATTTAATTAAGTTTTGACCTTCCTGAGTCGTTTTTCACTGACAATAGGAGTACAAATTCTAAATTTCCTAAATTTGAGTAACTTCTCAGTCCTATCCTTGCTAGCTATGTTTTGATACAAATCATATTTTTATTTCTGATAATAAGAAAATAATTTTATTTATAATAAAATTGTAAAAAGAGAAAAACACGAAAATAAATATCAAATAAAATTAATAAATTCAAAAAATTAGAAAAGTAAAAAATTAAAATAAAAAAATATAAAATTTGTCACCTCCCAACCCTACCAGCTCTTATCGACAAAAATAATGTCACCATACATTAGTAATGACATCTTGATCGATGACGGTTTCAAAGTAACATATGTCATTTTCAGAGAGAAGTAACATATGAGAGAAGATGACATTCTTAACACGGTGGTGCAGGGAGGTGGGAGGAAAGACCTCTATATTTTTTGTGTGTTTTATCTTATTTTTTTGAAGTTTTGGTTTTTGTTTTTCTATGGTTTTATTTTTCTTAAATTTTTTATTTAATCTTTTTGATGATTTTATTATAAATAAAAATATGAATTTATTATGGTAAGTTAGAACAGTAACATAACTCTACTCCTTTTGGGGGAAATAAACACTATTGTACATATAGGGGTTATATATTTTGCTCCCATTGGAATCAAGAATCTCAAATTAGTTAGTGAGACAGGGATAAAGTTGTTGGGAGCGGAAGTGGACGAGTGAGTATATGTATATACTACCTCACCTCCGGTTCTTAATTAGTTTGATTTCACAATTTAAATTTGACTTTACCGTGGAGTACACTGTTTGACACTATTTAAACACTGTTTGTCACTGTTTTAGTGTAAATCATTTGCCAAATAAGAAAATGTTTGAAGTAGGAACTTTAATATGGACCATCCCAAAAAGTAAAGCAGGTACTTAATTACGGGACGAAGGGAGTATATATATGAAAACTTGCATAAAACTAAATGAAGAAACTTGGAAGGGAGTATAAAATAGTTTGTTACCTTATCGTCAATGTAAGTGGCCCAGAAGCGGGCGATGGCCCGGTCATAGGGATGGGCGGGCAGGATGTTTGGACCGGAAGTCCAGGCCTCATCAATATACTGCACGATGATGAGCGACTCGCACACGGGCTTGTCGTCGTGAACCAGAACCGGGATCTTCTTGTACACCGGATTGTGTTTCAGCAGAAGCTCGCTTTTCGTCCCGAATTTCTCCTCCAGGAAATCGTAGTCTATGGATTTCAGGTTGAGGGCGACCCGAGCCCGGATCACGTATGGGCTCGGCCATGCGCCCACCAGCTTCACTGTCTCCGACGCCATACCTGCCTTAATTAGCTTGCTTCTAATACGGACTGGACTCTTTTTTTCTTTTTCGCTTCTCCGATCCTTGGCCAGTAACGCTGGGCCAAGCTTGCTTCTATTTATTATATTCTCGTCTCATATAAAAAAAAAAATAGCAGCTAGGGATCGAGGGCCATTTTCATTGGATCCTTCGGTAGGTGAAGTTTTTTAATAGTCATCTTTTCCCATTAAAACTGTCGTCCTTTTAAAGATGAATGAATACAAACATTTTTATTAATTGTAATCCCTTATAATGCCAACACAAAAATATATAGTACGTAGTAATATGTTATTATGATAACGCAATATAAAAACAATTACGTAGTATGATATAGCAAGGGTGTAGTCTTGTATACGCTTATACGTAGTACTCCGTATCTTCTAAGGATGTTTTCCGTTCCACTATTTTCGATCTTCGAGCATCAGACCAGACTTAAACAGATTATATTATACTTCGTATCATACTTGGACATCTATATAATACACAGAAATTAGACAGTTATTAGACCAAACCAGTTCACCCCAGACCATATCAGGCTTAAGCAAATCAAATCAAACCAGATCAACAAATCAGGTTTATGCAAATCAAACCAAATCAGCAAATACTTGTGTATATAGGAAAAATAGAGGATGTATGCAACAAAAAACGTGTACAAAATAGCGTATATAAAAATAATTTTCCTCTTCATTTAGTATATCAATTATTTATTATATTGTAATTTGGGTTTGTGATTTTATATAACTCTCCATATAATTTTTGAATTTATAAATTTTAATTGATTAGAACTAATTTAATTATTGCGTCAATAAAGTTTAAAATTCACGATTTGCATTTTTATTTGAAATACAAGTACGGATGTGATATCTATTTTTTCTTTCTTATGTTAAGGAGCGTAGAGCTATGATTGACCCTTGGAGATGTCTTAGCAGCCTAGTCTTTCACCTAAATCATCAACCAGTCAAATGTGGTCGGCAACTGGCCACGTCAGGGTCAAGGCCATAAATCAAAAGGCCGGCCTATTAGGTACTCCAAAAATGATGATTGTACCCACTCTTATACTCACTTTTGTACTCACCTATGTTTATGAAATATTTTTTTTGTCTGTGAACTCCAGTGTATAGATAATATTTTGCACAAACAAAATATTGTCTGTGAATCGAGTTCACAGACGAGCAACTAACTTCATTGTTGTAGCTACTCCGTATTCATGTTGTAGCTTGGTCGTTAGTTGCTCATTTTGTTTACACCTATTTCTACACAAATTGTACACAACCCCTACATACACTACTATTTACCATATGTACACAGACAGTTTGTGAACAAGTTGTTTGTGTACAAAGGTAATTAGATAGTGTGTACAAGAAATGTATGCAAATTATCTGTACAAATAACTTTTTGTTATTTATTTTTAAAGAACAATACTGAATTGAAAAGGGAAATAGTGTCATTTCCTTATTTTAATCTAGAAAAAAAAATTAAAAAAGGAAATTGTCAAATAAGTTCTCCTATATTAGTTATTTTTTTTCGCATTTTAAGCACAAATCGTTTTTTTTTTTTAATAAAAAGCATGTTGAAAATGAAAAATAATGTCAGCTCATTTAAAAACGAAAACAACTTCTACTTCCCGTATAAAATGTATAAAAGTATAAAGAGTTCTTACTTTTCTATTTTCTGAGCTTTGTTGATGATGGAGTTAAATCCAACTACGAGAGCTAAATATACGCAAATATGAGAATAATATGACAGCGTAAGGCCGTTTCACTCTTTATTCCGGAGAACTAGCAATGGTCTAGACTCAGTTCAGAATTTTATCGGGGGTCCGATCCCTTTGATAGGGTGTTTACATCAAGTATTTATAGAGATTAGAGGGTAAAGTTATGGGAGGAATCTAATACAATAAATGCTCAATTAATGAACTATATTCTTGCTCGAATAGAACTCTTCGATGCTTGATTCCCACACGATTACTTTCTCTTTTTAGTCACCGTCCTCCGGATGAGTTCTGCATGTTGCCAAATATATATCAACGAGTGATAGCTCGCCACGTAAGCCCTAGGAATATCCCGACCTCACTAGAACTCCGCTCAGGCTCGAGGTCTGCTGTCCAGCCCGGCCTGGCTGTGGGTTCCTATCGTGGGCCTAATTCCTAATGGGCTGAGCGGCTTTTATTCATGAATCCCGTTTATGGGCTAATCCTGTAATTAGGCTGATCCCGTTAAGGGCTGATCCCGTTTATGGGCTGGACTACGTAATTGGGCCATGGCCTGAATCCATTGTAACACTTGAGATTTAATATAAACGGATTAATAGTACTACTCATACCAACATAGGTGCATCTCCTTTTAAGGGAGCTCATTACCCAAGAACTCCAAAGTTAAGCGTGCTCGCACGGGAGTAGTCTTGGGATGGGTGACCCCCTGGGAAGTTTCTCAGGGCGCGCATGAGTGAGGACAAAGTGCGCGGTAAAGGCTAGTGGTGGTTTGTGAGGACAGTACTATTGGTCCGGAGTAACTACCTCAGGTCCGGTGGGGCCGGGGTGTTACAGGTGGTATCAGAGCAACCCCGCGACAGTGTGATGACCCGTTGGATATCGGGCGGGCACTTAGCGGGGGAAGATTCTTGGATTTGATTGAGATTTGATATTGGTTCAAGGGTGCAACGAGGACGTTGCGATCCTAAGTGGGGGTGATTGTAACACTTGAGATTTAATATAAACGGATTAATAGTACTACTCATACCAACAGAGGTGCATCTCCTTTTAAGGGAGCTCATTACCCAAGAACTCCAAAGTTAAGCGTGCTCGCACGGGAGTAGTCTTGGGATGGGTGACCCCCTGTGAAGTTTCTCAGGGCGCGCATGAGTGAGGACAAAGTGCGCGGTAAAGGCTAGTGGTGGTTTGTGAGGACAGTACTATTGGTCCGGAGTAAGTACCTTGGGTCCGGTGGGGCCGGGGTGTTACATCCATGGTACCATCACGAGCCCCCCTACTCCTAAAAATTAGTAGGGCTAAATTTGGAGGAGTAGAATTGAAGCGGTTTACTGGATTTCAAATTTCGAATCTCTATACGCGACTGTAGCTCTGCCTCAGTGATTATTGCGCCGAAGTAGGCCTGCACCTCGGGCTCAACTTTCAACCGGCTTTCCATTTCCCGACTTCTCGAATCTCCAGATGCGGTTTTCCCAAGCGGTTTTGAACAGTTTTCGAGACGAGTCTCAAACGGTTCCAACGATTACGAAGCGTTTTAGGGTTTCGCTATATAAAAATAACTCCCCTTCATATTCTTTCATCATTCGCACATTCTTTGATCCCTTTGAGCGAAACCTTGGTTCATCATGTCTTCCTCTAAATCTTCTTCTGTTTCAAAGTTCCTTCATGATACGTCTACCCACTTTTATCTTCCGGCCGATAGAGCCCGGGCCGTGACTGCGGCGGCCCTCTTCGATGCTGAATTTGAAACGGCCGTTGCCCTGACAGGCCCTAGCGTGGTTTGCTCACGCCCTATTCCCGGGCAAAATATCGTGGAGCCCCCTTCTCCTCTTCACTTTGGAGTACACCTATCCAGCCTGCATATGGGCCTCATATTTCCCCTTCATCCCTTCGTGCTGAGCATCCTTGCTTATTACCGTGCTGTCCCTGACCAGTTTGCTCCGGTGGCTTACCTCTTCCTGGCTGGGTTCATGGCCCGCTGCACGCATCTGCGGATCCTGTTGAGCACAAAGCTTTTCCGGCACTTCTTCTATGCAGCCCGATCTGGCGTCTTCTTGCTAAGGGCTTCTTCGCGCTTTCTCATAGGTCGGGCCATCACCTGTTCGAGGGTCCACCCTTTCCGAGCCTTGATCCGAATTGGGAGAAAAAATGGGTGTGGATGACCCCAACAAACGATGAACTCCCCTTTGGTAATAAATGGGTAAAGTTTATCCGTCGATGGGACGTGCCCCTCCTTAGTCAGGGAACTGAGTATGCTGCTGGTCTCTTTGACATGGGATCGCCTTATCGGTTGGGTCATCATCTGGGCGATGACGGGAAGATGGTGCTCACTTTTTCCTCAGGTCAGCCCTGTTAGTTCTTGTCCTGGTAATTCCTCTTTTTACTATCCCAATGGTCTGTTCTCTGACCCTGTTTCCTTTCAATTTCAGGAGGTATGGTGACAGCCTCTGGGGAACCTGATGGGCAAGAACAAGGAAGCGACATTGTGACTCTTGCAAAGCCAGCTGTTGACCTCCAGCTGCTCGTGACGAGGGGTGTTGGGATGAGGCCGGCCTCCCAGGCCGTTTCCTTTACCTCGGATGAGTAGAGCTCTGTTGATGCTGTGTAGAGGTTGACTAATGCCAGGTGGCGTTTAGGGGGACACCCCGACACCTGTCTTGTAAATGCTTCTTTATTTGTCTGTTTGGAGAAAACACTTTTTCCAAGCCTGCGTGCTTGCAGCGTTTTCCACCCTCGGGGTGGCTTGTAAACAAACAATTACCTTTTTGCACTTTATTTTGGCATGTATATGACGTTGTTTGTCTTTTGGTCCAATCTATTGCCCTGGTTTGACCTTCTTTAAACTTGACTGGAACCACTCAGCCCTGAGTTTTGAGGCTGGACTCCACCTTGTTTGATTGTCTGGGAATCCGTCCTTTATTCCTGTATCCATACAACCTGGGAGCCCTGTCCTGACCTCAAGGTCTGACTTCAGTTGCCAAATAGATAAGTTTGTTTTCTATCACTTTGTCCTCATAGTTTTAGCCCTGATTTCCCGGTCAAGGTCGCTTTCCTTGGGTTCTTAATTTCTGAACCGCGTCGGAGAGCTTTACCAATTTTAACCCTAAGTTCTTATTTTCTGAACCGAAGTAGGGTGGGTTCTTTACTTTTAGGTCAATTAAGCCTTGTAATGAACCTCTTTAATTGGCGAGGCCTGGTGGCCTCTCCGGTGCAAAGTTAATTCCCTTAGTTCATCCTTAGCCTTTGTAAATCAGTCTTGGCCTTAAGAAAGGCCATCTTTTCCTGTTTTGAGGAAATTTGATTTTGTTTATAAGGCTGTTTGATCTTGAAAAAGATCTTGTATTCTTGCTCTCGTCTTTTGACAAGACAAAGTTGAGCTGCGGAATTTGGATGAGTCTGGAATTTGTACTTTGACTTTTGCGAGTACCAAAATTAGGCGTAGTAGCCTTAGTTTTTTTTTGGGGTGGTTAAAAAACCTTCGCAATTTTACAAGGACTTTGTTAAAGAAAACAAACTCTTATTGAATAATTCTTTAAATCAGGATTACAAACCTATTGGTAGAATTTCATCAAGTGTTCGGAATTCCACACTCTCTCTATCAGCTTCCCTTTAGGATTGCTTAGTTTGTAAGTCCCAGGTCCTACGATTCCTTTAATTTTGTAGGGCCCTTCCCATTTTTTGGCAAAATTTCCACTCTCCAAAGGTTTGCTAGCAGACCTCCTTCTTAGAACTAGGTCCCCGACCTGAAATAGCCTTGGTCTAACCCTTGCGTCGTGGTATTCTTTAACTTGCCTTCTATAGTTTTCAGCTCTGATGAACGCATTGTCCCTTCTTTCCTCAATCAGGTGTAGTTCTGCCCTGAGCATGTCCTCGTTATTTTTAGGATCATAATCTTCAACCCTTCTACTTGGGACTAGGGCCTCCAGCGGTGCCCGGTCTTCAAACCCATATGTTAAGGCGAAGGGAGTCTCACCAGTAGCCTTCCTTGGGGTAGTTCGGTATGCCCAAAGTATATTGTTGAGTTCATTCACCCAAGTTGTTCCCATTGACTCCAACTTCCTTTTGAGGCTGCTAACATTAGTCCTGTTAGTGTTTTTCACTTGTCCATTGCATTAGGGGTAAGCAACAGATGCTCTGTTGGCCTCAACACCCCATTGTGCGCAGAATTCTTTGAATGGCTCGGAGTCAAACTGTTTTCCGTTATCTGTGATAACTTGCATGGGAACACCAAATCAGCAAAATATATTTCTCCAGACAAATCTCTTGCATTGCTCCGCAGTGATGGTGGCCATTGGTTCGGCCTCAATCCATTTCGTGAAATAGTCAATTGTGACTATCACAAATTTCCTACCTCCTGATCCCGGGGGAAAGGGCCAACGAGGTCTATTCCCCACCTTGAAAAGGGGATCGCTGTGCTGATAGGATGATATAGGGTGGCAGGCCTGCTTGGGTTCGTTTGAAATTTCTCGCAGACCTCACATTTTCGTGCAAAGTCCATGCAGTCCCTTATCATCGTAGGCCAAAAATATCCTTGTAACAGGGCTTCCCTACTTAAAGTGAACGCACCTTGATGGGATGAACAAGTTCCTTCATATAGTTCTTTGATCACTTGCTGAGCTTGTTCCGGCCTTAGACATTTGAGTAGCACGCCTTTGTAACTCCTTTTGTATAGTTTGCCATTCTCAATGACATAAATCGGAGCTCATCTTCTAATCAGCTTTGCCTTTCCCTCATTGGAAGGTAATGTTCCGTCCTTGTATTCTATCAATTCTTCGACCCAGGATCTTGGTTTCTGTTCGGATGAGAAAACCTCAAGGTCTTTGGTGGCCTCGATGCTAGGTTTGTCTAGCTCCTGTATTCGGGCTATGCGCATGAGATGTTCAGGTGCGCCCTCAGTCGGTTTTGATAGAATATCTGCCTCGCTATTCTAGGCTCGAGGAACACATATCATATCTGACTCCTCAAAACACTTGATGAGTTCCAGGGCTGTATCCCTGTATTTCTTCATTCGTTCTTCTTTGGCCTTGTATTCCCCTCTAAGTTGTTTGATAACCAACTTAGAGTCGCTTTGACCCTCAGCTTTTGTGCCTTGAAGTGGATTGCTATCCTGAGACTTGACAGTAGGGCCTCGTACTCAACTTCACTGTTAGAGAGGTTAAATTTGTATCTGAGGGCATGGTACGTCTTGAAGCCTTCGGGGTGATGAGGACCACCCCTCCTCCGCAACCTTTGGACCCTAATGATGATCCATCGGTCATGAGGGTCCACCAATCTTCTTCTTCGTGTCTCTTTTCTTCAGCCAAGTCTCGGGCAGTACATTCGACTAGGAACTCTGCCATGGCCCGGCCTTTGATTGATGATCTAGGTTGGAAACTTACTTGGTACTGGCTGATTAACAGGGACCATTTTACAACCCTGGCTGTTTTAGCCGTTTTGAACAAAGTGCCTACTCCCAGGTCTGACAGCACTTTGATTGGATGAGCCTGGAAGTAGTGTGCCAATTTCTTGGCCGTCGTGTATATTGCTAGCGCGGTTTTCTCCAAGGCTGGATATCTTAGCTCAACCCCATGAAGGACTTTGCTAATGTAGTAAACCGGTTTTTGCACTGTTCCCTCTTCGCACACTAAAATAGAGCTGATGGCACTTTGTGTCACCCCTAGGTAGAGTGTGAGGGTATCGCTGACCTCAGGCTTGTTGAGCAGCAGGTCCGATTGTAGATATGCTTTCAGGTCCTCAAATGCAGTTTGGCATTCTAGGGTCCACTGGAATCCATTACTTTTCTTCAGGATTTGGAAGAAAGGTAAGGATCGTTCCGCCGATCTGGATAAGAATCTCCCCAGGGCTGCCAGCCTCCCGGTCAAAATCTGGACCTCTTTGACACTTCTGGGGGGTTCCATGTCTAAGATGGCTTTTATCTTCTCTAGGTTAGGTTCGACTCCTCTGTTTGTCACCATAAAACCCAAAAAATTTCCTCCTTGGACCACGAAAGTGCACTTTTTAGGATTAAGCCTAAGATTTACCTCCTTCATGATGCTGAAAACCTCCCTGAGATCTTCTGCGTGGTCAGTTGCTTTCTGGCTCTTCAAGATCATGTCATCGACGTATGCTTCCATGTTTCTTCCCAGAACTGTTCGAAATACTGGATACCATCCTATTGTAGGTAGCTCCCGAGTTCCTTAATCCGAAGGCCATGACTAAGTAGCAGAAAACTCCCTCAGGTGTGACGAACGAGGTATTCTTAGCATCATCCGGGTGCATTGAGATCTGATAGTACCCTCTGAATGCATCCATGAATGAAAGGAGTTCGCATCCAGCGGTCTGATCCACCAGCTGATCTATGCTCGGCAGGGGAAAAGGATCCATTGGGCAAGCTTTGTTCAAGTCCGTATAATCAACGCACATTCTCCAGGTGGGTGGCTTAGGTGCCAAAACCACGTTGGCAAGCCACTCTGGATATTGAACTTCCCTAATGTGCTTGATGCCCAACAACATTGCTACTTCCCCCTTTACGAATTCTTTTCTATCCAAAGACAAAGACATGCGTTTCTGCTTGACAGGAACAACCTTTGGATCCACGTTCAGATGATGAACTGCTATGTTGGGGTCGAGTCCCGGCATGTCCTCAGGCCCCCAAGCAAAGATTTTCTTGAACTCCACCAAGACTTGGATTATTTTTGCTCTCAGGTCGGCCTGAAGCCCTGTACCAATCTTAATCCGGCGTTCTGGTCGGGATGGATCGACTCCGACCTCCTCAAGCTCCGAAACAGGCTGGGATTTGAATTTCCCTTCTTCAAATTTCGACAAATCCTGCTCGGTGGCGTTTACTCTTGCTTCATTTCTTCCATGGGCCTTGCAAGCCCTCACGTAACAACTCCTGGCCATTTTTTGGTCTCCCCTTACTGTGCCCACTCCTGCTGGGGTGTAGAATTTTAGGCACAGATGAGCCTGGGAAATGATAGCCCCCAGGTCTTCCAGAAGTGGTCGACCGGCCAAGAATTGCTTTGTGTACACTTGGCAGCCGCACAACCACAAAGTCCGTCTCGACAACCCTTACATGGGGTTCCGATCCGAGCTGGATCTTGAGGGTGATAACCCCCTCAGGGTCAATGGTATCTCCTGCGAAATTTATTTCCACATACACCTTCACAGGAATCATCAAACACTAGCTCTAGCGAATCCAAAGAGTCTATTCACATGGCTCTCGAGACAAGAAGCTTGAAGGAGCTCACAACTCCAAACCTCAATCAACAACCTTTGTGTATCACCTTCCCTACTCTAAATGAGGGTGTTACGTTTGAATTGAAATCGGGTCTCATTCATCTAGTCTCTTCCTTCCATGGTCGGCGAGGACCCGAACAAACATCTTTCGAAGTTTTATATAGTTTGCACTAGTATGAAATCGAATAATGTTATTGAAGAACAGATCAAGCTGAGAGTCTTTCCATTCTCACTGAAGAATACAACTAAGGATTGACTATTTTATCTCCCTTCGGGAAATATACATGGCCGGGAATGAAGAAGTGCTTCCTAGAACGGTACTACCCCGCCCAGGATACATCCTCCTCTGAGACAGTCCCTAGGAAGCGGTCAATCAACATGCATCAGGGCTACGTATCGGCATTCAACAGGTTGGGACACATCCAAAGGAGACCAGCCTCCGAGAGGATTGGCGGACGAGGCAACTCTAAGAGGCCGGAATCTCCCTGAGAAAGCTTGGGGTCCATCTCCCAGACAGCAGAGCGGCGTCCCTTTGACAAGGGAAAGGGGAAGCTGCACGGAGGGGATGCTAAGCACCGGATCAACAAGGACCATGCTGCCCGGGTCCAGATGCAGCAGCAGGCCACTACCGTGATGAGCAAGAACCCACAGGACGAGGTGATCCAGCAGCTGCAGCAACGCCTCGCCCTGATGGAGGCGAAACAACATCAAGCCGAACAGGGCCTGAACTATGACGCCCCGATACGGAAGGTCACGAACTTGGAGAGGCAAGTCGTCGACGGCCGAGATGAACCCATCGTTCTTTTCAGAATGAGGACCCCATTCACTGCAAGGGTCCTCTTTGTCCCCATTCTTGAGAAATTTCGTTTCCATACCGTTAAGCCATATGATGGCCGGACCAACCCACAGGAGCATTTTACTCGTTATCAGAATAGCATGCTCACAACAAACCCATCTGACGAATACCTATGCAGATGGTTCCTCTCCACCTTAGAGGGACCGTCGTACGAATGATTCAACGCATTGCCAGAGGCCAGCGTGGACTCATGGCACGACTAGCGGGGCGTTTTTTGACGCACTTCACCAGCAGGAGGCCCAACAAGAAGCATTTTTGACAGCTCCTAAGCGTTAAGCAGAAAAAAAAAGCCAAATCTCTCAGGGGTTTCATCGAGCACTAGAGACATGAAATAGGGGAGATCGAAGGCGCTGATGACAGGACGTTACAGACCGTACTCCTACAGGGCGTACTCCGCCCAACCCTTACGCGAGGATCCTCATTACCGACCCACTGAGGTCATACATCAAGGCCTTGCAACGAAAAGACCTCCATGCCACAACAGATGACACACTAGGAGCAAAGGCCAAAGAGGAGGCAACCCCACCATCTCCTAGCACAGACGAGAAGGAAAACAGACAATCATTGAATCACCCCCTCGAAAAACACAACATAGGGAGCCTCGATAGGAGGAATATGGGTACGAGGGACATCAGACGAGGCTATGATCCTGGAGGGGACTGAAAATACTAAGCCTACCAAGGACCCCGCTCACGCACCCCATAAGTACCATATTGGATTATGCGGAGGAGCGAGTATTCATGGTAAGTGATTCACGGGATCCCCAGCAGGTACATGATATCCAGAAGGGTGAGAGATGTTGTAGTTTACACCGGAATAGGTCCCACTACACTGATGGTTGCTACACCCTCAAGACAACCATCGAAAAATTAATCCAGCACGGACAACTCTCCCAATTTGTCAAAGGCCCGCTAGGCCAGACGTGGGCCAACACCAATTAGGGGGAGAAACTGTCGTTAAGAAAAGCTGAAAAGGGAGATCAGCAATCTCTCCGACGATGAAACCTTTGAGGAGCAACAGCCGAGGAAGCACCACATCCACATGATCACCGGAAGAAACACCGGGAGAGACTCGGCCACCCAACGTAGGAAGTGGGCTCGATCCTTGTACGTTAGTGAAGTGACCCAGGGCCCCCGTGAGAAAAGACACAAGACGGATCCTATCACTTTATATATGACCAAGCTCATCCATGGAGATGTGTGTGCTTAAACCGAGAAGAAAATACTCAAATAAAGAGAGTTATACAAGGATGCCATAGAAGACTGAGTATCGGGGATAGTTCTATTAACAGTTCTATCCTTTGTTACTCAATTTCTTTTATTGTATTGGGGTTAAGAGGAACATTTGAGGATGTTTTCCTCCGAGGGTTGGGGTGTGAAGTGAGAGCTTTGTTGTAAAGCTGAGAGACTCCTTAACCACAAGGTAAGTTAGTGAGAATTCTACCTAGAGAGGTTAGAGTTGGGGTGGCTCAAGGGTAAACTATTAGAGTTTATCTGGTAACTTGTTTAAAGGCCTGTAGTGAAGAGTTTTCAAATTCCTTCGAGGAAGGTCAAAGTTTTTTAATCCCTATTGAGCAAATGGATTTTTCCTTGTTAAATCTTTGTGTCTTTTAAATTATGCTTTCCTTTGCACCGCTCTAGAACTTGACGAAAAATGTCATAGTTCTACATACACGCAATTCACCCCACCCACTCCCCTCTTGTGTGATTCAACCAGTTCATCAATGGGTATCAGAGCAGGTCTTCTTGATATAAAGGATGAAACCTTAAGAAGAGATCCTACAAAATGAACACGTTTGATCGTCTTGAAAAAAAAGGGCGGATCAATGGGGGGGGGTTAGGGTGGTCATCTGACCTCGCTGAAAGTTCGAGATTATAGAGCTCCAAAATATCTTTGATTTGATATATTATGGTCCCCGTAGCTCATTACAAGAAAAAAGTTATGACTTCTGAAAAAATTAGCACTATCTAAATGTAAAATCAGCAAATTTTGATGCATAATACTTCGTATTGATTATTTCCCCGAATTTTAAAAATAACTTATAATTAACTCATTACTTACGTGACATGATTCAGAAACAGAGCAAAGACAGTCTATCTTATTTCTTACGAATGCCTATTTATCTAAATTACAAATGAAACATTCAACTCGGACATTATCTAAAAACGATCTACCATTTTCATTTTGTACATTGTTGATTTTCGACCCCCCGACCCGTTTTTCTGGCTCCGCCACTGTTGAAAAAGGTTACTCAACCCAGTGACCCCCACTCTTCAATGGCAAGTTATATCAATTTTGGAAAAGCTGAATGGGGAATTTTATCGAGGCTGACAACTATCAGGTATGGAATGTTATTGAGGAAGGTGATGTTGTTATCACAAAGGTCTCCAAAGAAGGTACTATTGTTACTAAACCTAAATATGAATATACTTCTGATGATTATTTAAAACTCGAGCATAATGTCCAAGCTCTTAAGTATTTGATTCGTGGACCTTGTTGAACATAATCGGGTTCTACACACACAATCAAAAAGAGTTTTAAAATATGCGATAAAAAATAGTACGAAAGTAATATATAAAGAAAATTATTTATCATTTTCAAAATACAACACTTGGTATCATCCAAAATACGGAGTTATCACTCATCAGCCTCGCAGTCGTGTGAACTCAACGAGTCAACGCTATGTAATGTTTTTGCAAAACTTTTAGGGAGAAAGACATGTATAAGAGTAAAACAAACATACGGATGGTATTTAAATAGGAGTCGCAACTTTTTAACTCTTAAATAGGACTAATTTGATACTAAACGGACAAAAATACCCCTTGCTCTAATGAGTTGAGTCGGCCTTCTGTAGCCATCCATGGTGCGAGATCAAGCGGCTTGGTACTGCCGCCGAGGCACCGAATCACCAGCCGGTGACACGAACTTCATACTCTCGGGACAACCGGTGGCTGCCTAGCCAGATTCCCTCACTCGATAGGTTCCAGTTTCACCCGCTGCTGCTGCTTAGCGGCAATAAGGAACCACCGCTGTCTTCTGCCGGCTAATTTCCTGAGCAATGTACGTTACGTACCACATCGCTAGCTTCAGGTAGCTTTCTTCACACAATGGATGCAGTGGTGTTTGTTAACTTGCACATCGATTCTTCATTCTTGTGAAAGCTTCATCCTGATCTCGTTGTTTGATTCCTTGGAATTGCTGCCAGACATTTTTATTTGAGAATAGTTGAAATTGGATTTGAAAAGTCAACCTGTACTCTTTAAATTATAGTCGGAGGACTTCTATTAGGAAAAAATCATAAGAAGTACTCCTTCATGGTTACACACCATACCTATTATCTTTTTACAACTTTTGAGCTCTGTTAGCTTTTAAAATGTGACCATTTACAAAAACACATGTTAGAATGTTAAAATACCAATTTTTTTCAATCATTTACAATTTTTTAAAATGTCATATTTCAAAATACAATGTCAATATTATGATATTATTATAAACAATGTCATTAAAAACATTACTATAATAATGTAAACATTGCCACAGCAAATATTGCTTCACTAAAAATATCCACTTATAAAGAATGTTGACTCTACCATTCACATTATCATAATATTACAAATATTGTCATTAATGATATTATCACAATGCTAATGCATAACAATGTCAATGTCGTAACAATGTCAATGACATGACATTGCAATAATGTCAATGACATTACAATGTCAATGACATAACAAATTCAAGACATTGTCATTGATATATCCTATAATCACTGTCATCTTATACAATTATGACATTATCAAACTATCAAATTCACAATCTTATTTAATATCATTGACTTAAAACATTGCAATAAAAATAATGTTGTGACAATGACGTTGTTATATATTGACAATGTCAATGCAATGACAGTGTTGTGACAATTTTAAAGGCATAAAAGTGATATCAATTTTATGGAAAAACATTAATGTTGATGCATTGCAATATTGTTATATGAAGATTTTTAATATACAATGTCATTATATGACTATGTAATATATAATGTCATTAAACGCCAATGTAATGACATTGTACTAAAAAATATGACAATGTCATTGTTATATTTTTATGAGCACTAATTATAAAAAAAATGACATTGTCCAATGTGTTGACATTGTCAATGTCACATTATCATTGTTTAAATCATGAAAATGTCATTACCAATATTGCAATTAACTAATCATTTATCACTAAAATCACTAAAATTAATATTAAAAAAAAAACATAAAACTCAAGAAAAACAAAAATAGTTACTCCGTAAAAGTTAGCTACAAGCAAGGTTGTCAAAATCTAGATTCAAATCGTAAAATCGTACGATTTTACGATTTTACATCAAAAGATCGATTCAAATCGTTATATAAATCGGTTTTTAATAAAATCGCACGAAATCGTAACCAGAATCGTTCAAAATCGTTCAAAATCGCGATTTGATGCGATTCGTGCGATTTTTTAAATGGCTTCAATTATGAAAAAAAATTTAACGAAAATAGAGAATAAAACCTTAATAACCCGCCGTCCCGCGTGCGTTAAGCGCAAAGCCCAAAATCCCCTAATTATTAAAAGTTAACTCCTCAAATATCTAACCCCACTAACCCTTCTTCTTCCTTTTTCTAAAATCTAAACTACTAAACTAGACCTAATAACTCACAAGTCACAAAGGCACACAGGAAGGAACTCAAGGAAGAGGTCTCTGCTATTTTTCTTCTGGAATCTGACTCTGCTTCCAAGAAAAGAGCCAGGTTGATTTATTATTGTAATTCTATCTCTGTAATACATTCTCCGCATTTCGCACAAGATTTACTTTGAATCTGGCATGGTGCTCGAATTTCACTAAAAATTTGTAGATTATTTTATTATTAACTTTATATATTACTATATTACTTCAGTAAAATTTATTAAAGTGTTCTTCCTTCTCTAATGTGTATTATATGATTATATGAGCACATGGATGCATCTTTTAATTGCCTTGTTCTTTCCTGCTTTTGTGATTAATATATGAGAGCAGGTTTGCTCTTCTTTCTTATAAATTCTTTTTTATTTACAATATTTTGTGTTCAATGAATCTACTCTTAGATTTTCTGTTTGATGTGTTTCTTTATTTTTTTCACATCTCATCTATTTAAGTGTTTAGCATTGATTATATAAGTAACTTATTAATTGATGAAGTAAACTTATAGAATGTTTTCATCTTCTTTAGTTTGTGAGACCATGCCTGATACAAAGAAAAGAAAAAATGCATCTGGAAGTAGAGAAGATCCTGGTTGGGAGCATGGATATCCAGTTGACAAAGACTCTAGGTAGGTTCAATGTAAATATTGCAATGGTATTCGTTGGGGTGGAATATATAGAAACAAGCATCACTTAGCAGGGACCAGGGAGAATGTTGAGCCATGTGTTGCAGTACCAGATGAAGTTAAACAAAAGTTTTTACAGATTTTAAAAGATCAAGCAACGAAAAGGAGAAAATACGGTTCATGTACAACCTGAAACTAAAGGAGAGACAACGACAAAGAGCTTTGACTGGTTCCTTGGAATCTAATAAGTTTGGTGCAGATTTTGATGATATTCCCTCAGATGATGAATGGATAACCGAGCAAGAGGATCATGTTTTTCCAGAAACGAGTAAGTGGTTAGATGTGCTTGATAGGAGTGCAAGAAGAGAAGCAAGAAATGAGTTGGGTGATGAAGCTCAAGAATGTTCTGATGAAGAAGATATTTCTAGTGCAATAAGGATGATTGAATCGAGTAAGTAATACTTGGGGCATTTACTTTTTGAATACTATTGTTGAGTTACTATAAATTGTTAATTCTTCTTATGTCAAATATATACATATAGGTGATGATATCTTTGATATTTTTGACAAAGAAATGAATTTGGAAGCTCCTGGAGATGATGTATATGAAGAATATGGTGATGATATGTTCACTGAAGACACTCCTGGAAGCAGTCATATGTAGAAAATTTGGTGTACTCCGTAGGAGAAATTATATGTATGAGGCTAGGAGTAAAAATATAGTCACTTTTAATTTGTCTATAATAAAATACTAGTTCTACCGGCCATACTGCCTCATTCGCCACACTTCTCGCTGCCGCCACCATCTCCGCTGCCTCATCTACTCCGTCGTCATCCCCTGTCACGACCCCCACCTCCTTTGGCAACATCGTTCCTAATTTCCGCCCTGACCCCCTCATCCGATGAGTCCATTGCTCGTTTGGAACACAATTGCTATGTTATGTCCTACCTCCGTACCATTCAAAGGTCCAAACCGCTATTCACGTGATTAACTTAAAACATGTTTAATCTTTTGCTTTATATATCAGATTTTTATCAAACTTAATTTTTCTTGATCAAACTTTGTAAAAAACTTAACGTAGTTTTTTAATATATAAATTTTATTTACTAAAAATAATTAAAGTCTGAACATCAATCAAATTGTTTTATCGTTAGTCAAACATCGTGAACCGAATCAGGAACCTCTCTGGGACGGATGGATCGAGAATAATGTAATGCCATGTTAAAATAATACTAACATTTTCGTATAACAAATGAAGACATTTCAAGATGCAAAAAACATGTCATTAGAGATAAAAAATCATGGCAAATTAAAACAAAAAGTATGGCATTTTGCATTTTAGAAATTAATCCAACTTTCATATGAAATACGGCAGTATTAGATAAAAATATTCTTTTTTTTTGTGAGAAAAAAAAAAGAATATTTTTAAACTATGACGTACTTTCATATAAAAACTATGACACAAAACTAGCCTCTCAGATATTTCAAGTGGGGCAAACACTAGCCTCTCAGAGATTTCAAGTGGGGATAATTAAAACTCTCTTTTAAGATGTGGGACAAATAATAGGAAGAAATTGAATCAAATCATAAATGAGAGTAAACGAGGTGTGTAATGAGGCGAACATGTATAAAACTATAACCGTCTCACCACCAATAAAAATAATACAACTATTCACCGTCTCACGCATACCCGTTACCCGGTTAATGTACGTAGTTTCCCCCATTTTGACTGGAGCGGTTTGGTATGAGTATTCATCAGACCAGTCACAATTTTCATCCCTAGAGACTAAAAGCGTAGAATGTAGGATCTATAGAGGAGGATGAGATATTTTTTTTTGGAAGAAGGGGGCTTAATTAAATTGATATCAAAGCATTAGCATTCAGAAAGGGAGTAAAAAAAAGTAAGGAACAACATACAACCGTCATCCCGCGAACCAGACTCGGAGTTAATTCCCTTCGAACAAGCAATATAACTCGCTGATCCATTAATGGGCAAATCTAAGCCACAGACGATTGAAGCAGACCAAACCTCACCCAATCCTAATGCAAGAGTCTTACAATTGAAAGAAATAACGACAAAATAAAACATAGTCTCATTAATAGCGACCGCAATAAAAATAGCAGTAAAATAAAGATTCTTCTTCAACACCATGAGCAACTCCACCGAAACCCTTCTTGAACTGTTCGGCCATCCCCCACAAACCGACGGACCTACTAGAGGTCCGCCATCACTCCGTTTTTTTGTTCGTCCAGTACCATCCCATCCCTCGCAGCAACACTTTGCTTTTCTTCTTCCCAGGCCCTTCTCCACTTTGGATCTCCCTAGGTCTCCTTTGGACTAACTGAGTTCCCTTCCTTAATGGAGCCGATTCTAGTACCTGTATTCTCCCTCCAGTCCCGCTTCTCTGTATCCTGCCCGTCAGATATTCCCACCCCAGTACTGGAGGACCCTTCAACGAACCACTTTGTACCTCCTGTGGGGCTTGTCTTCACGCCAGTCCCAGCTCTAAGATCAACTGCATAATTTTTTATTATCAAAAGTGATATTCTCTCCCTCGTAAACAATCGGGCAAAATTTATCGGAATGCCCAATAATACCACAAACAAAGCAGAAATTTGGGAGCTTTTCATATTTGAAATCCACCCACTGGCTAAACATCCATACAAACTCTAATCCTCAAATATGACCAAAAGTTTTCATCAGATTTTCTATCATCAAAACTAATGAATTTTTCAATATAATTACCAATACGTCTAGCAGATCCCAGATTCATAAAGCCATAAGCAGCATTGTGCACTTCCTCCCAAAAGTCAGCCTCATAAAGCCTAATTTGTAAAGGAATATCTTCTGCCTGGATCTCTTTTAATAACAATAAATTCCGCTCAAACAACCACGAACCTTTATCCAGAACACGTCTCATATATAGTATGTGATAAAAAGTCAAAATATATCTTTGGGAAAAGGGGCAAATAAGCCCTCGAACTAATAAAAAAAGTGCAAATAAGCCCTTTTGTAAGAGGTTCTGTCCGGTCGCCGTCATTTGGAGAGGTTCCCGGTAGAGTTTTTTGATGAAATTTTTTGAGTATCTTCTTCAATAAGTCTAGTTTAGCCATATCAAATTTCAGCTAAAAATTCAACCGGGAAGGCACTCAAATGATTTTCCGAAATATACTGTGTTGTTTAACTACGCAGTTATCTTCAAAAATTCATTTGACTGTCTTCCCGATTGAATTTTTAGCTAAAATTCGATATGAGTAAACTAGACTTAATGAATAAGATTCTCAAAAAAACTCATCAAAAAATTTCACCGGGAACCTCCTCAAATGACGATGGCCGGACGGAACCTCCTACAAAAGGGCTTATTTGCACTTTTTTGGTTAGTTCGAGGGCTTATTTGCCCCTTTTCCCTATATCTTTTTTCGCTAATTTCCTGGATTGAAACACCTTTAACAGGTCTCCACAGCGATGCCATCAATTCTTTGAAAAATTGAAATTTAATCTTACGACCAGTCAGAATCAGACCTACCACTGGGAAGTCTGTCTGGCACTTGTTCGATTCCTCCTCCTCATCTTCTTCTTCGAATACCAGTTCTTCCTTATCATCCCCAATAGCCTTTGTTTGTATTGGTGATCCACGTCCTCCATCAAATTACCCCTCTGTTTCGCCGAAACTCTTTCCCGGCCAGGCCGCCGAAGAAGAGCAGCTCGACTTCCGTCTCAACAATCTGCAGCACCACGTCACCCCCTTCTAGCACCGGCTGCGCGATACGCATGAGTACCGTCCGGGAATCTGAACACCAAGCGGCTGCACCTCGGAATAACCGAGAGCGGAGAAGAAATGGCTCTAGCGGCTCAAAGCCCTAGAGAGAGAAAAATTGGAGCGTCTTGGACTTTGAAAATCAAATACATTTTGTAAGACAAATTGAATGGTATGGGAGGATGACATATTTAGATAGTTGGAGTGTGTGAAAAATGAAATAAGTGATGTCTATTTAACTAGTTATAGTTTTTCTCGGTCTCACCCGGCCTTCCCAGTCACAACGGTCAAAAGAGCCATTGGGGACTGGTTGACTTTAAAAATCATTGCGTGCCCAACCAATAAGAAAAATAGGAAATTAGCCGCTAGGGATTGGGACGGGACCGAGACCGGGTAATATATATTCAAACTAGGGGCACCTGTTGCGGTCTACTCCCGGACCGGAAGACTAGACCCCGATTGAGACACGACCACAATCATATACAGAAATTGTAAATGGATAAAATTAAAGACAAATATTTAATCAACTTAAACTTTTAATCAAATTCAAAACATAAATAACCATTAAAAACCCCTACAAATGGGAAATCAACTGGGAGAGGTCGAGTGGAGAGCCCACCTGCTTGGCGGCTTGTCCACGTACGGTCTCACCATCCCGATTCTCTTCACCATCGTTGGAGAAGAAAATGACTTCGCAAAAAAAGAGAAAACTGTCAAATAGGTCCTCGAACTTTCATAAAAAGGTCAATTAAGTCCTTCTATAGGAGGTTCTGTCCGGCCGTCGCAATTTGGGGCAGTTCCCAGTAGAATTTTTTGATGAAATTTTTTGAGCATCTTATTCACCAAGTCTATCTTACTCATACCAAATTTCAGCTAAAAATTCAATCGGGAACACATTCAAATTAATTCTTGAAGATAACTGCACATTTTTGCGTTCTCGAATCAATTTGAATGTGCTCCCAATTATTATTTGACAGTTTTCACCCAAAAATAATAATAATAATAAGAAAACTGCTAAGGTAGGGACTAAGGGACCGATCCATTTTTTCTCACTTGGCAAAGGAACAAAGGTCTACAAAATAACAAGGGTAGATTTTTTCTTAGGGAAAGTTCCCGAAATAGGACTAAAAAAGTTTGAAAATTCCAAAATAGGACTGTCATGTTTTTATTACCAAAATAGGACTAATTACTGCCAAATGTGGAAAATACTGTCATGTTTGAAGTCTGGTACTGCCAAAACATGACAGTAATTAGTCCTATTTTGGGAATAAAAACATGGAAGTCCTATTTTGGAATTTTCAAACTTTTTTAGTCCTATTTCGGGTAATATCTCTTTTTCTTATTAGCTCATGCCCAAGAACACTTCTATCAATTACTGCACACATAGCTCACAGGACGGAAACTATATTAAACATTGAACCAAATTCAAAATATAAATGGAATAAAGGGTGTAACGGGGGTGCTAGATTGCCTGATAACTATTATTAATATATAAATTCATTTTGGCCAATATATATTAATATATACACATATAAACGTATTTAGTATATCAAAATTCTAAATTGACAAAAGCTCTACTTGTAATGTACAAAACTCACCATAATCACTTCTACCTCATAAGAAGTGACTTTATTTCCTCGGTCTTCATGCATACTTGAAGCCGAATAACTATGTTATTCAAAAGTTAAAAAAAACTTTGTTGAAAATGAATTATTTTATTTTCTTAATGATTTTATTTTTATGTAAAAATTATGGTTAATATAGTAGTATGTAATTAGATCTTGTATATATAAATATATAAGTATGTTTGATCCAAGCACTGTGCTGCAACTGCAACTATTGTTGAACTTGATCGCTCTTTAATTAACTCTTAATTTGGTAAAAAAAAAGTGTCGGTTTGTGAATTATATATAGATTAATTAGGTGTCCAAATTGTTACACTGTATGTCCCGCCGCCCAAAGTGTGCTGCCACCAACATATATGCATTTCTCTCTCAAAATTAATACTGCATTCATATTTTCATCCGATTCAATAATTTAACGAGTAAATGGCATTTAATGCTGCAAAGGAAATCATGCATCCTATATTTCTTGGTATTTATCAAACGTTGAACTTAATTTGTGATCAAAGAAATTCGAACGCAAAAGAAGAAATCAATGATGGCTTTCAAGAGGAATTCGAAAATGATGATCTGCACATTCGTGTACTTGACCCTCACATTACTGTCTTCTTCTGCAAAACCATCCTCAGCCAAAATATTCAAGAGGATTTATGCATTCGGTGACTCTTTCACGGACACCGGAAACACCCACTCCGCCACCGGCCCCAGCTCCTTCACTTACGTATCCAACCCGCCCTACGGCCGAACCTTCTTCCACCGCCCCACCAACCGATACTCCGACGGCCGCCTCGTCATCGACTTCCTCACCCAAGCTCTCTCCCTCCCCTTCTTGCCGCCCTACCTCAACCCCAACGCCGACAGATCTTACGGTGTCAACTTCGCCGTCGGTGGCTCCACTGCCATAGACCACAGGTTCCTATATATGCATGCCTCATCTCCGCTTCAATCTTTTATTTATCAAAATCCCCTAATTCTGCTCTTTGCTAATATCAAAATTGACTATCTAATTTATGAAATTTCGACCCATTTATGAAACAATTGGGTGTATATACACATTTTAATATCGACCTTTAAGTTAATGTTACATATTCAGAACTTTTCTTTTTGAGTATATTAATTCTTCCCTACTCATATTAATGTTGGGGTGTTGCTAAGTGATGATTAATTAACACTTTAACTTTAATTAATATTAAAATGATCAATGAACTGGCGGTTAATCATTGATTATTTCATAATTAAGTAATTTTGTGTTACTGATGCATAGTCTCATGGTTAGTAATCTAATGAGAAATTAATTGTGTTGATTGAACAGAAACTGATGTGTTGAGGTTATCAATCTAAATAGATTTTTTAACAATGACTTAAGGCATTAAATGCCACTATCAAGTTAGTCTTGTTGTTAATAGTTATCTTTGATGAATTGGAGATACTTTACGATTAAGTATTCGAGAGAAGATAGCCATATGTAAAGAAATAATCGGGATCAACCAGCATTTCAATAAGTGGAAAGTAATAAAATCAGGTTTTTATCACATTGATCATATAATTTAATCAACTTAGTGTTTAGAATAATTGTCAAATCTTAAAAGCAAAACCCCACTTTGTTTACTTTTGAAATCTCACACATTTAAAGATTATTTCTTTTTCTGTTCACTATGATATACTACCTCCGTTCCATTTATATGGTCCCGTAAGAGGGTGGCACGGCTATTAAGAAAAGTGGATTTGTGTGGTTGATATTAATTGATAAAGTAAGAATAAAGTAAGAATGATTTAGAGCCACACAAACTTTTCCAAATATTATATGGGACAATTTAAGTGGGACTTCCCGAAAAGGTAAAACGAGACAATATAAATGAGACGGAGGGAGTACTTCGTACTACTATAGTATAGTTTGGTAAGATTTTTTGTGAGGCATGTGACATTAGTGCCGACAGACATCTATATATTACTAGTATCTCATTTTCAGTTGCATAATGAGTATATACTATATTCCATATAAGCATAATAACTATCATAGCCATTGTTATTGTTGAAATTAATCCAACACGATATAGTAAATATACGTATGAACACTCAGTTTTACGTGGAAACCCGAAAGGGAGAAAACCACGGGACTTTTTAGGCTAATGTCCAAGCCCTCTCATTCTCATTAGGCTCTCCTCACCATTACATAGTACATTTTGAGCTCCCATTAATGGAGTCTTGTAAGCTATTCTATGTAGAAGAAGAAGCACGAGGAAGAAGGAAAAAGGATCCCTAAACATGTGGGAAAGCCCCATATTTATAGGGGAAAGGGAGTAGGGAATAAGTCTACCCTAATGGGCCAAGTAAGCCCAAAATGGGCCCAAAGTCCGAAATAGGCCTGATAGGCTGGAAATAGGCCTCGCTGATCGGGCTCCGTACTACGTACAGTCTTGGGCTCCTGAACAGTAATGGACCGAGATAATATATCTCAACAATTATTTTATGTTTTTGTTAAAACTTTCTAATCTGTTAGTATATGTTCTATGTTAAGGCTAATATTCTTGAACTGGGATGAGATTCGAACTTGTGACCTCACTCATTAGGAGTGTAACAGTACAGTAATGTAACTAGACCACAAGGTATTTGACCAGCAATTATTATTTAGTCACTTTGATTCTATTTAAAGTTAATCATAGGGACTTTTAGGTCTTAAAGTACTTCATGCATATGGAGTTTTATGTCAAGCAAAGATTTTTTCTTAAAATACTTTCTTGTGGTGTACAAGTTCATTTAAAAGAACTTTTCGTTTTGCTAGATGGGAAACAATTATATCCCTTTTAGAACCACGACTGGCGTTTGAGTTTCATTACTTGCTTTTAGTTTTTAAAGAGATACGGAGTAATTTAAAAATGAAAGGACTTGACTCTTTAAAAAAAAAACTTTGCTGAAAAATAAATCTTGGGATTATCCCCCAAATAGGAGTAAATAATAATAGTAATAATAATAATAATAATAATAATAATAACAACTAAATTGCAAGAATAGGACTTAAAGATATATCTTCCCACACTAGGAGTAATTAATGTTCTCTATTCCATATTTATCCTTATCACATTACTCCAGTATAATATAAAAAAAATACTGTTTTTTTACGTATAAAAAATCTGAAAAAAAATAGCAGCATCTTCTGCCTATGCCGCCTTCCCAGAACTGCCATTGGAGATGACCAGAAAAAATGCCATTTTTTTTTCAAGAATAGCACTTTATATCAAAAGTGGCATATTAATGGCATTTTCAATGTAAAAGATGACATTTCTGGAGAGAAATAATGCCATTTTATTGCATTTTTTAAACAAAAATTCACATTATTTTAAAAACCAGAGCTCATTAGAACGAAGGTCATTAGAACGAGAATACAAAAATTGAGAATGATTGCAGATCGATTAGAAGATGAGAATGACTTCAGAAACCAAAAGAAAGAAGGGAAGTAAAATAGAAACACGGATCGATTGCAAATCTTGGAAAACACTAAGGCATGGCCACATCCGATCTAGATGGAGAATAGACAACTTGCAGAAAAAAATGTGCTCGGAAATTGAAATTTATACTCTCTTTGTCCCTTAACACGTTGTCAACTTTTTTTTTTGATGTCTCACTAACTTTGTCTCTTTTCCTTTTAAATAAAGAATTTGTGGTTCTAGTTAATTCTCTCTTCTGTACAAACCTCAACCACACATTTTTTACTTTATTAATCTATGTGAGAGTTAAATTTGGCAAAGCTTTTAATCCTCATGCCTGTTAAACTCGGCAAAGTTTTAAGGGACGGAGGTAGTATATATATATACATGATTTCCAAATAGAAGGTCATAAAATTGAAATGCATCTTTTGAAATGTCAACCAAAAATGTTGACATTTAGAGCCCGTTTGGTAGCACGAAAATTGGTTGTTTTAGCTGATTTTGCTGAAATTTATGAAGCTCTGGCTGGGGTGGCTGAATTGGCTGATTCTGCTGATTTAAAAAAAACGTCAAATAGTCCGTATTAAAATTGAAATAGTTGTAACACAAATACTCCGTCCCTTCATACTTAGAAAAAAACGTCAAATAAGTTGTATTTTATTATTAACTATTTCAAATCATCACTTAAGTCATTGTATTAAAAAGTATGGTATAAGTATATTTACTTTAAAAAATTGATCAATTTGGGTGTTTATTCAATTTTTAATCTATAAGAGTAGGTGTCAAACACTTTGTAGTTCGATGAGATCATTGCACACTTCCAAGAAAAAGGTCAGAACTCACAAGTTTGAAAACTTATCTCAATAAAAAATGTTGATGTCTAAGAGAACATATATTATAATGTGTGGAAAAAGTGCATAAAAAAACTATAAAACCAGGTTTTTTATGTTAAAAAGGGAAAGTTCCTGAAATAGGATTAAAAAAGTTTGAAAATTCCAAAATATGACCGTCATGTTTATATTCTCAAAATAACAATGTCAACATTAGACGGTCTTCTTGACATTGTGGAGAAAAACTTACCAAAACTGTATAAAATCATTCAAATAAGGAGAGAAATAATTTATTTACTAATATTTATGTGGTCATCTCTCATGCCACGTGTGCACCGTGCACATTGTACCATTGAAGATGCTCTAACGTTTCTTTATCTGAGGCTTTATTTCAGAGAGATTTGAATGTTTTCATGGAAAAAGATGATAAGGATTCAACTCTGGAAAATATATATAGTTCTGTCTCAAGAAAATTCTCTGCAGAATGAAGATGCTTCTTAATCAGACGACTCAAGTCAATCCAGATTCAGATTCATATGGAAAAGAAATTGAAGTTACGCGTTTTCAATTGAATTATCAGATCGAGAACTACTAAATCGCTCAGGGGAGCGTTCTTGGAACCGTATAAAGATTCCAAGAAGCAGTTTGAGATTGGCTAAGAAGAGATGAAAAAATGATTTTCATTCGCCTCTTTATTTTACCTTTTACTTTAGCTTCTCATTAGCAGCTATCTCTCATTAACGGCAGTACTTTTACGGTTCTCTCTCATTAGCGGCGGTACTTTTACTTGCTGTTTGAATAAAATTTTCTGTTTTGCAAAAAAAATGATTCTAAAATTGCCCATGCATGAATGAGAGTGTGACATTTACAATAGCTATAATTACTGAGCAAACACAACAGTTTATATAATATTGGCCGCCTGGCCGGCCATGATTTCATGGTCTATAACCACTAACAACTAACCTTCATGATCAGTTCCAAAATTTGATCAGGATGTATATGTGTGAAACAAAGCCCCATAAAAAGCACATGATATCTGAGATGGATACGTACTAGGAGCAGGTATCCTTTGGGATGTGAGTTTAATTATATGGCTAGCTAGATCAGAGTACATTATTTCATGCATATTAGAGTACATTACAAGTAGGTAGGAGTGAGTTATATATAGGTATCTGATGATCGATATGCAGGTTCTTCGTGGAGAACAACCTGAGCCTAGACATTACCCCTCAATCACTGAAAACGCAGCTGACATGGTTCAATAGCTACTTGGAAAGTGTGGGGTGCAGAGACTACAAATCAACACCAAAGCAGTGTGGGGCGGTTTTTGAAGACGCCCTTTTTTGGGTTGGTGAGATTGGGGCCAACGATTATGCATACACCCTCGGATCAAACGTTCCTGCCACAACTATTCAGCGCCTTGCTGTCTCGACTCTTACTACCTTCATACAGGCAATGCTGAAGAAGGGCGCAAAGAAGATGGTGGTACAAGGGCTGCCTACCACGGGCTGCTTAACACTAGCCCTCTACTTGGCCCCGCCAGACGACAGAGACGCCATGGGGTGCGTAGCCTCCTCCAACAACCAAAGCTACGCCCACAACGCCATTCTCCAATCCAATCTCGACATCCTCCGCCGACGCTTCCCCCAGGCCACCATTGTGTACGCCGACTACTGGAATGCCTACAAGTCCATCCTCACCAATGCCAAACGCTACGGCATCACACAGCCCTACCGAGCCTGTTGCGGTTCTGGGGACGCCGCCTTGAACTTCGACGTTTTCGCCACTTGCGGCTCTCCCACTGCCGCAACATCTTGCCCGGACCCCTCTCAGTACATTAATTGGGACGGCGTTCATCTCACCGAAGCAATGTACAGTGCTGTTGCAGATCAGCTTATCAATGGCACCTTTTCTCATCCTCCCTTTCGTTCCTTGCTGCGGGCCGTGCCGCTCAGCAATTCCACAAGTTAAGCTAGCTATTTAATGGCACCTTCTCCCATCTATCTTATTCCCTAGCTAATTAAACCCCAACTTTTGGAGTTTTGTTTGTCTTGTAACTTTGCTTACTTTCAAATTTTATCATGTACGGAGTAACTAATAACTTTATACTTTGGTGTCGTCTTTTCCGATTTGTTTTTCCATTTTCTGGAGTTTCCAATGAAAAAGATGTTAAACTGAATACATTTATTAGTTATGAGATCATATTTCAGGCTTGTAAAATTATAAGACTAATAACGGACGCCACACAAAGTTATAAGATTAAAATTATAAGACTAATACGTACTATATTACTACTAATCCCTTATCCTAGTTTTTTACTTTAATGGATCCGAGCTAGATTTTACATCATAAAAGCATTTAATTTTTTAACTCGCTTGTGACGATACACGTTAGTGTAAATTATGCGTATTAACCCTAATGTTTTTTTGTATTATCCTTATTAATGCACATAGCTCCTGGGAAGAAAACTTGTGCCAAAATACCAATGCAATCTCGTTGTGGTTGTGCTTTAGGGTGCGACCATGATGAACAACAAACCCCCGGCGCGGTATGCGCCATGGGCGGAGCTAGGGGAGGGCCATCCCTGGCCCTGGCCCAGCCTAAATTTTAAAAATGCTTGTATTTTTAGTGTAAAATATTTCGTGTAAAAAAATTCCCAAAATATTCTTTGTACCGGTCCAGTCTGGCCTAGTACCCTAGCTCCGCCCCTGGTATGCGCCAAGGATTACATTTAACTATTAAGTAAAGTACTTAGTTTTTTGTACTATACGGGAAGAATAATTACATTTGCACTTTGAGACATTTATAAAATAGAAATTATTTCAAATAGGACTAAAACTATCGCAAAAACTCAAAATAAGACTTGCTATGTTTTTATTCCAAAATAGGACCATAGTGGTCCTATTGGAAACATATCCATTTCTTCCTTCCATTCTTACCCCTCCTTTAAATATTAGTAAAAGATAGTTAAAAGTCATAATTAAATGTTTAGTTCATAATAAATCCGAAAAAATTTCAATAATTCGTAGAAAAATAATAAAAAAATTAATAAAATTTTTATAAATTAAAAAATAAGAATTTTTTTTTTGAAAATTAATAAAAAATAGTAAAACTCCATAAAAAAATTAAAAAAAAATGGATACCTTTCCCACCGCCTGTATTACCTCCCTGAACCACCACCTCCAATCGGTGTAAAAAATGCCACTTTTTTTTAAATTCCACAAAAATGGCATATTTCTCTATGAGAATGCCAACATTTTCATTCTGCCAACTTGAATCCTTTTGACTTTTGCCAAAAATATGGCATTCATAATTTTTTTGGCATTTTTTTACCCCGGTGATAGGAGGTGGTGGTACCGCCTCCCTGCACCACCACCTCCAACCGTTAAAAAAATGTCATATTTCCTACAAACTTCCATTTTTTTGGAAAATGCCAAAAACATGGCATATTTCTCTTTGACAATGCCAACATTTTTTTCTGCCATCTTAAATCATTCTGAATAATGCCAAAAATATGAAATTCATAATAAATTTGGCATTTTTTTCCCAAATGACTAGAGGTGGTGGTGATGTGGCGGCAGAGGCGGCGGTGACAAAAAAAATAATTTGATTTGTTTTTATTTTTTATTTTATTTTTAATTTTTTTTAATTTATTATTATTCAAAACATTTTTATTAATTTTTTGGTATATTTTACGAATTTTTATTATTTTTTATTATTTTATTATGAATTAAAACATTCCAATAGGTATAAGGGTATATTTGTCCAAGACACACATAATTAGTTCTATGGAAACATAGTTTATTTTTTTGTCCTATTTGTGCAAAGTGAATGACTTGTAGTCCTATTTTGATGATTAACTGTTTATAAAACTTATACTCTTATGATAGTCTTTTTAACAAAGAATATTTTCATAATTTTCATATTATAAATACTTTGATGTATAAATATATTCAATCAAAGTTTAGCATCATCAACTCGAAAAGTCAAAGATGACTAACTAAAAAGGGACAAATAGATTATAGTTTAGATATTTTGATAAATTTATGAGCATGGCAACCATAACACTCGAATAAGTGATGTCAATACTGTGAAATTGGTTTCTAAAAGGTGTTATGTGCACGAGTTGTTATAACACATAAAGAGTTTGATGCATTTTTCAAATCACAAAGGAATCAGAAGGACTAATACACAAAATGTAGATATTACAATGAGGTTTCGTACATCAAACTTAACAAACCCCATTTAAAAAATTATACTGTGTTAGATAGTAAGATAGTACTATTTAGGTCTCTATCATAAGAAATACTAGATTACAAGTATATACATTATGCTAATACAGTTAAATTGCATGCATTTGTTATGGAGGACATATGGAGGACACTACTATAATGAGCATACATATACATTTATTTTTTATTAGTTTTCCATCGCGTGTTTGAACAATTCAATAAATGCTCAATTTGATTCTTTATATAAATCATTTGGACAAAATATTTATTTGTTATGGACGAACAAAAGTATTGTTGGGATATAACATCCCGGCCTATTACTATTCTGAGGCCCGAGGCATCGTCCCGATAAGGAGCCCAGTCAGCTAGGCCCAATTAGGCCCAACCGGCCCAACCGGCCCATTTAGGCCTATTGGCCCATTAGAGAAACCCTTAACCCCTTCCCCTTTTCTATAAATAGGAAGGAATGTTTCCAGGGAAAGGGATCTGCTTTTTGCTCTTCTCTCCTTGGAGACTTCTCCTCCTCCCCTTTAGTGTTTCTTCTTCCCTAGAAATAGCTCAAGCTCCATTAATGGAGGCTGAAAATATGTATTATGTAATTGAGTGATGGGAGGATATGAATGAGAAAGAGCGGGCTTGGACGTTAGCCTAAAAAGTCCCGTGGTTTTCTCCCTTTCCGGGTTTCCACGTAAAAATAGTTAGTTCATACACTTTTTATATATTTTATTCATGTTTATACCGAATCCATCGTCCTTAATATCCGAAGTTTATGTTGGGCTTCCGGATCTACGGGACAAAACCTCAACATTGGCGCCGTCTGTGGGAAAAGTTCAAAAAGATTACGGGTCTGTTTGGTGACAGCTGCATTGGCTGGAATGGCTGAAAAGCCTGAAAAGCCTGAAAAGACTGAAGTGAAAGTGTTTGGTAATATATTGGCTGGAATGACTGATTGTGTGTAAAATTACTATAAAGGGTATTAGCTTATTTGTGTTAAATATATGGGTGTGAATTTTACTAATAAACTACTTTTGCTTGATTAGGTAATTATAAGATTCTTTGAATGACTTATTACTTCGTATTTTTAACACAATTTTTTTGGAATGAACAACATTATCATAATTTTTTTGTAAATAATATGAGTGCATTAATTTTAAAAAAAGCATACGGAGCATTAATTAAAGAGTTCACATGCCTTGAATTAACAAAAAAAAAGAACGAAGTATTTATTGAAGCAACGTGAACAAGACGTATTATTCATCTGCTTCAATCTCTTCGATCAGAACTATAAGCACTAAGCAGCAATATAGAAGGGTAGAAGGTCTTTTAGATTTGCTACAGTAGAATAATACAAAACAGCCGAAGAAGTAACCATATTGCTACTTTTTGTGCTGATCATAAAATTCAGCTGAAATAGCTAGTTCTTGATGTGTTTGGTGATTTTTTAGTAGTTTCAGGCTTATCAGCCCATTTTGGGGTGCTCCAAACGGAGCATACGTGTTCTTGATGCTGAGAAGATTTTGACCGAATGATGAACTGCTCTATCAAAGAAAAGAAGAAACCAGATACACTGCCAAAGGAAGAAGGGTGGAAATTGGAGTTTCAGATCTGCTCTAAGCCACCTAATTCAATGGTCAACAACGGTGAAAAGCACAACAGCAAAGTAAAACCTCCTGACCCAGTGAAGCAACTTCAGCAGCTTGGCCATAGATCAAATCTATGCACCCAACAAACTTCGGTAGCAGGAGTTCAAGGAAAATTGAGGAAAATGATGGGTGGGGCCCGCGTGCCCACCACTTTCCTTTATCCTGACAACACCTTTTGATGACTTGACAGACTCTCTCTTATCCAAAGATGACACGCCGAACCCCGAACGGGAACTCCCGAACATCCAAGCCTGAAGCCTCACTTCCCGAACGCTGAACGGTATAGAAAATATTGACAGGGATGACGCCGGGCAACAGATCCGGCTCAAATGCTAAACCCTGAGGATTGCATGAACGGTGCCGTAGTATGGCCGAACAAGCATAATGAACGGGGCCAAGCTAAAATGATACCATCTGGGAACAATATCAACAGTGATACCTCCTGTTCCCTCCTGCTCGAGCAGCCTGGCTTCACCGGCATCGCTGTAGCCTTGCGAACAACAAGAGCTTCAGTTTGGGACCATCAAGAGGTCCACATCCCGAACAGAAATTCCAAAAATAAGAACCAGTAGCCGCAACCAGTAGCCGCCTCCATGTTCCTCCCCAGCAGGGGTAAGAGAATGCCGTACGGGAATGTGGGGAACCAATGCTCGGAGAGTTCAGGCACCTAGCACCCCCCCTCAGTTGCGGCCTGTGCAGTTTCTGCCGATCAATAGGAACACCTTCAGCCTCTTCTCAACCGGCTGGATGAAACCCGAACAGGCAGGCCCTCAGCTAAGTTGATCATCAGGGGCTTCAGTGGACTCAACCGGTCATCAAAGATTCAAAGGGGTGCAATTCCTGAACGGTATCCGGGGCTCCCACACCTAGGTGACCCGGATGATCAAATACCGGGTGATGGAACCTCAATCGCAGAAAAATTCAGTCCACCGGCAACTGCAATTGGAGGAGACAACTGTTGGAGGTATTGGTCCTACCAAGGCCTCCCTTCCACTTTATTTGTTGAGGCTTGCACCCTATTGTTTTACTCCCACTTTGGTACCTTTACCTTGGTATTTTATCTGATCAATAACATACCTATTTGAGGGTTGACTTACCCACTTGGCTGGCCCCTCTGTGTTCTGTCCGCTGCATACTCCATTTGTCTTGGTCTTGCTTGTGACTTTCCTTTGTCTAAGATGCATGTGAGTGTCTTTTGTATTGACCTCACCCGTGACTTCCTTGGCAGCCTATTAATAGTCTTTGCTTCTTCCTTGTGAGCCTCAGCCTGCGAGAAACACTTCTATTGAGAGCAGTGCTCTCCTTCTCTTTCCCTTTGTGTGAGAACTGAGAGGGACTTAGTGGTTGAGCTAAAAACCTTAGTGTGTGCTATAGCCTCCTCCTAAGTGTGGTGTGTGAGAGTGTGTGTTGAAAGACCTGAGCCGGAGACGGAAGAATTAATACCTTACAGTGGTATCAGAGCCTGGTTCGCCGTCTGCCGCCGTCTGCCGCCGTCCGCCGCCGCCGCCGTCCTCCGCCGCCATCAATTGGAGTTGCCTGGAGGGTCGCACGAGCTTGCTGGCCTTCCACCTTGGCCTCTGCTGTTGAAATTCAGGCTTGCCAGAAGCTGGAATCCACCACCCCGTCGCCTAAAAGCTAACCACCGCCGGAGTTTGGTTTTCAGCCCCGCCTCGCCGCCCTCGCCGCTTGTTGCAGAGCAGTCGCCGCCGGAGTTCTCTGTTCGTCGCCGGAGCAGAGCATTGGCCAGAGGACTGGCAAGTCGCCGGTCTTCCTTCGTCGGCCTTCGTCGCAGGTTCCGCGTAAGGAGCGAGGAAGACGAAGAAATTTTCTTCGTTGAATTTGGTTTGCTATTTTTTTTTAACCGCTGGAGAAGTCCCCTGGAGAAGTCTGCTGGACTCTGGGCTGCTGGATCGTTGCTGGACTGCTTTTGGGCTTTGAACTGTTGGATTGCTGACTGGAGCAACTGGACTGCTGCACGTGAGCTACTGGAGTGCTGACTTGGACTGGAGACCTGGACTGCTGAGGAGCTGGACCACCAGTCAACGCTGCCGGTCAACGCCGGTCAACGGTGGTCAACGCCGGTCAACTCAGTCAACATCTCTAGAAAAATCCCAATTTTTGTAAATTGGGTAGGTAAGGTCGAAACGCTCTCCTAGGGTTTCGCGAAGGTAAGTTTTCGGTAAACTTCCTATTTGTTATATTTTGGTTTTTAATTTAATTTATTCCCCCTCCCCGCGGGCCGCCGGTTGATTTAATCCCGGCCGCCAACCCCCCAGGTACGTTCTAAACTCACTCCTTTGTGGTAGTTTGTTTTAGCTAATTAATTAAATTACTTTGTGTCATTTAATTTAATTGTTATGCGTAGGGGTGGTTTATTGGGTGGTAGGGGTAGAATTAATTAATTTAATTTTTTCTGCCCGGAATTGTTTAATTGCCAAAATGTCCATTTTTTGCTATGTGTTGCATGCTGCCCGGGGTTATTAAAGTGAATACTTTATAACCCGGGTTGGATTTTTTTTTCTGTCATTTCTATCTGTTTAGCTTTGTGTTCCTTTGTGGTTGATACCATGGCTGCAAATCAGTATGGTATGCTTCCATTTAATGGAAAAACAGATTTTGATATTTGGAAACAGAAAATTAAGTGTGTTTTAATACAGCAAAAAGTTTTCAGAGCTGTCACTGGTATTTTCCTTGAATCAGAAGATAAGGCTAAGCAAATTGAAATGAACGAAACTGCTTGTTCTACTATTTACTTGAATCTGTCTGATTCTGTGCTTAGGAAAGTAGGTATTCTTGAGTCCGCTAAGGAGTTGTGGGAGAAATTGGATAGTCTCTATACTGATACCTCTTTGCCCGGGAAGTTGTTCTTACTAGAGAAATTCTTTAGGTTTAGGCTTGACCTGACTAAGGATATAGATGAGAACCTGGATGTGTTTAATAAACTGATACAGAATATCAAACAGGCAGGTGATAAACACATAGATGATTACACTCCCATAGTATTACTTAATGCCATTCCCGACTCTTATAATGATGTTAAGTCCGCTATTAAGTACGGTAGGGATGAGATTTCGTTAGACATTGTTGTGAATGGGTTAAGGAGTAAGGAATTAGACCTGAAGCATGCTAGGGGTAGTGCTAGTCAGTCCAGGGACTCCGGTGAGGCTATGTTTGTTAGGGGTAGATCTAAGGGTAGGTCTAAGAACTCTAAGCAAAATAGTCAGGGTAAGAACGCTAGTCAGCCTGGGAGGAAGAGGAGTAAATCTAGGAAGAGAGTGTGTTACAATTGTGGTAACACTGGCCATTTCATTAAGGATTGCCCCCACCCTAAGAAGACCGAGCATGCTAGTGTAGCTGTTGATAAATGTGACCTTGGTGATATTTTGATGGTTTGTGACCATGTTAACTCTGTGAGAAATTCCCTGTCTGAGCATGAATGGTTGATTGACTCTGGTTGTACCTATCACATGTCCCCCTTTAGAAATTTGTTTTCTACTTATGAATTATGTGATAGTGGCTACGTTTCCTTAGCTGATAATAAGAGATGCAATGTGCTTGGTGTTGGTGATATATGTCTGAAGTTTTCTTGTGGCTCTGTGTTTACCATTAAGAATGTGAGGCATGTCCCTGATTTGTGTCATAACTTGTTATCTGTTGCTGCTTTGGAGAGTAGTGGGTTACAGGGAAAATGGGGGAATGGTTGTATGAAAATCCTGAAAAACTCGCTTGTTTTGTTTAAAGCTGAGAAGGTGAATAACCTTTATGTGTGTCATGCTAAACCTTTTGCTGAATCTGTGAATGTTGTATGTTCTGATAAGACCTCTTTGTGGCATAATAGGCTAGGACATATGAGCAATAAGGGTTTAGATGTCATGCGTAGGGCTGGTTATTTTGGTAAGGACTCTGTGACTTCTGTGCCTTTCTGTGAATCATGTGTGTTGGGCAAGCAGCATAGAGTCAGTTTCCCTCCTTCCTCTTACCCTAATCAGTCTAAGTGTTCGTCTGTGCTTGAATATGTTCATGCTGATGTTTGGGGTCCTGCCAGTGTTCCTACCCACGGGGGTAGGAAATACTTCCTTTCTATCATTGATGATTTCTCTAGGAAGGTGTGGGTTTGCCTTTTAGAACACAAGTCTGATGTGTTTGTAAGGTTTAGGGAGTGGAAAACCCTAGTTGAAAACCAAACTGGCAGGAAGGTTAAGACCCTTAGGACCGATAATGGGTTAGAGTTCTGTAATAAGGAGATGGATAAGTTGTGTGTGGATTGTGGGATAAAAAGGCACAAAACTGTGCCTTATACTCCCCAACAGAATGGGATAGCAGAGAGAATGAATAGGTCTCTGTTGGATAAGGTTAGAAGCATGTTAGCTACCTCTGGTTTGCCTAAGAAATTCTGGGGTGAAGCAGTCACTACTGCTGCCTATTTGGTTAATAGGTCCCCGTCTGTCCCTCTTGGTGGTAAGTGTCCTGAAGCCGTCTTTACCGGTAAGCCTCTTGATCTGTCTAACCTTCGGGTGTTTGGTTGTGCAGCGTATGCACACCAACAGGGTGACAAGTTGGATCCTAGGTCTAAGAAGTGTGTCTTCCTAGGTTATCCAGAGGGGGTAAAGGGTTACAGGTTATGGGATAGGAACCAGGTAGGCTTTAAAGTGGTCCTTAGCAGAAATGTGGTGTTCAATGAAACTGATTTTCCTTGCTTGACCGAGTCTGTTTCTAATCTTGAGTCTAGGTCTGATAGTACTCCTAGTGAGGTGGAGTCTGTCCCTGTTGCTGCTAGTCCTTTATCTGTTGATCCTGTTATCTCTGATGATATTGTTATGCATGATTCTGATTCCTCTGAGCATGATAGTCCCACCACCTCGAGTGAGGTGGAGCATTTGCATGATACTGAGCATGATTTGCATGATATGGGTGCTGAATCTGATTTTCATGATAACAATAATTTGCATGAGTTGCATGTGGAGCCTAGTAGTGATAATTTGCATGATTATCAACTTGCTAGAGATAGGAGTAGAAGGGCTATCAGGAGAACTGCTGATAGTATGCCTGATTATGCTTTCATTGTGCATGATACTTCTATGTTTGCATTTTCTGTGTTTGAATCCCTAGAGCTGAATGAACCCAAGACCTACCGTGAAGCCTTAGGTTCCAAAGAGTCTCAGAAATGGATTAGTGCCATGAAAAGTGAGATGGACTCTTTGAGAGTGAACCAGACTTGGACCCTTGTACCTAGACCCCCCAACTGTTCGGTAGTTGAGTGTAAGTGGTTGTTTAAGGTTAAGGAAGAATCTAGTGATGTTAGGTTTAAGGCTAGGTTGGTTGCGAAGGGGTTTACTCAAAAAGAGGGGGTAGATTATGCAGAAATCTTTGCTCCTGTTGTTAAATTCACCACTATTCGTATGATGCTTGCTTTAGTTGCTCACCATGACTGGGAAATGAAACAGATGGATGTAACTACTGCATTTTTGCATGGTGAATTGGATAAAACAATTTATATGACCCAGCCTGAGGGCTTTGTGGATCCCAAGAGAAGTGAGCATGTCTGTTTGCTTAGGAAGGCTTTGTATGGCCTGAAGCAATCCCCTAGGCAGTGGAACATCAAATTTGATAAATGCATGATATCTTTGAAGTTCCAAAAATCTGTTTGTGATCATTGCCTGTATTTCAAAAATACTTCTTCTGTGCCTGTATTTTTGTTACTCTATGTGGATGACATGCTGATAATTAGTCCTTCTCTGAATGCTATTAAAGATGTGCAGAAATGTCTTTGTGCGAATTTTGCCATGAAAGACCTAGGTGATGCCAAGAGGATCCTAGGCATAAACATTGTTAGGGATAGGAGTAAGCGTACTCTTACTTTGAATCAGATTTCTTACATAGAAAAAGTTTTGAGTAAATTTAATATGTTATCTGCTTCTCCTGTTAATGTCCCTATGGCATCTCACTTTGTGTTAAGTAAGGACCAGTCTCCCAAGACTGCTCCTGAAATTGAGAAAATGAAATCTGTGCCTTATTCCAGCGCAATAGGGTCGGTGATGTATCTTATGGTTAGCACTAGACCTGATATTGCATATGCGGTTAGTTGCTTGAGTAGATATATGTCCAACCCTGGTTTGCCCCATTGGAATGCTCTTAAGTGGTTGCTTAGATATCTGATTTCTACTGTGAAGCATGGATTAATTTTCTCTAAGTGTGCTAGTGGTATTGAATTGATTGGTTATGTTGATTCTAACTATGCAAATGATAGAGATAACAGGAAGTCGACCACTTCTTATGTTTTTACTTTGTGTGGCTCTTGCATTAGTTGGAAGTCTCAACTACAGCCTATTGTGGCCCTTTCTACCACTGAGTCCGAGTATGTTGCAGCCACAGAAGCGTTTAAGGAAGCCATCTGGCTCAAACGCCTTGTCTCCGAAATTGGGTTTCTCAAAAAGGGAGTTACCATTTTCTCGGATAGCCAATCGGCTATCCAACTTTGCAAAAATCCTGTATTTCATGATAGAACTAAACATATTGATGTTAGGTTCCATTTCATACGTGATATTGTTGATGCAGGTGGAGTCAAGCTGTGCAAGATCCCGTCCGAGTTTAACCCCGCGGATATGGGTACCAAGTGTCTTTCTGCTGAGAAGCACTTGTCCTGTAAACGCGTGTTAAACTTTGACTGTGGATAACTGTGGGTTGCCTAATAAAGTGTTTGCCCGTTGTGTCTGTTGATATTCCGGGTGACCCGGCGATGATGAGTCTTGTCACAACCTTGTATTGATACTCTACACCACCTAGGACCAATAAGGTGGAGAATGTTGGAGGTATTGGTCCTACCAAGGCCTCCCTTCCACTTTATTTGTTGAGGCTTGCACCCTATTGTTTTACTCCCACTTTGGTACCTTTACCTTGGTATTTTATCTGATCAATAACATACCTATTTGAGGGTTGACTTACCCACTTGGCTGGCCCCTCTGTGTTCTGTCCGCTGCATACTCCATTTGTCTTGGTCTTGCTTGTGACTTTCCTTTGTCTAAGATGCATGTGAGTGTCTTTTGTATTGACCTCACCCGTGACTTCCTTGGCAGCCTATTAATAGTCTTTGCTTCTTCCTTGTGAGCCTCAGCCTGCGAGAAACACTTCTATTGAGAGCAGTGCTCTCCTTCTCTTTCCCTTTGTGTGAGAACTGAGAGGGACTTAGTGGTTGAGCTAAAAACCTTAGTGTGTGCTATAGCCTCCTCCTAAGTGTGGTGTGTGAGAGTGTGTGTTGAAAGACCTGAGCCGGAGACGGAAGAATTAATACCTTACAACAACAGGCAGCTTTTCTTCACCAAACAGGAGTATGTGAAGATCTCGTTCGAGCAACGATCGACCAGCCAGAACTCCTATGCGGGCTTAGATCCATGTGCAGGTGGACCGGCGATTGATTCCCAGTCAAACGGTAGCAACACCTTGTTCCGAACGGGAGATTCTGGGAATCATCATCTCGTGCGAATCAGATGCCATCTAGCTTCAGGACCAGTTCAGTCCGTTCAGGCAGGGATAGCAAATCCCATTCGAAGCAACCGCCGGTGACCTGCCAATCTTCGTTCGAACAAGGGTATCTGATCCCGATCGAGCGGACAAGTAAAGATAACAGGAAGTGGCGATCTAAATCTCCAAAGAACCACCGTTCGGAGCCCGGCCAGGTCGCTCCTCCGTGGCTCCATACCGTACAGTACCTCCGGCTCAGTCCCTCCGTTCGGCATCTTACCACTCAGCACCGCGCCATCTGGGATCGCCCCAGTCCGGCTTGTCATGGATCGAAGGGTCGGATGTGCTTTACTCAGGCAGTCAGGTGTTCCTTTGGGTGACCGTTCGGGAAGGTTCGGTTGGCCAGCGTGAGAGGCCTTGTGATTATGCCTTCAATGGAAGCAGGCCCACCACGGCAAAGGACAGAGCACCAAATTGAGATTTGGGCTTCAGCTGCACAGATAGTTGGGGCCAGAACCGAACAGGGATTTGCTCACATTACGCCATCCCATCTCCAAGAGCTAAGTACCATATACTTCCCTCTTTTATTTATTAAAGAAATAGAATAATACGGAGTAACATTATTTCACGGAGTAACTCCCGTGATAAGCCCACCATCATTTAAAGTTAAATGTTTGGTCTGAAGGGCCGACATAAGCCACGACCGGCCAACCCACGATCGGGTGTAATTGCGCGATCGGAGTGTCATCAAAGGGCATCACTCCGGCGACGCGTTTTAATACAATGAAGTTCCGCTAGGCATCGGACGTTAATACATTAAAAGTGTTAGTGGCCATTAGTTGAATAACCATTATTTAGAATGGATTGAAATATCCCGAGTTAAATAAACACCAAGAGAAACTGTGACCATTTGATATTCATCGTCACTTAAAAAATTAAATGACCATTTTTTGGTTGGCCTATCGGTGTGCTCCCGATCAACGTCCAATCGACGTCAAGTGCTATTACATTAAAATATTAATGACTGGATGATTGGTTGGCCGAGCGAAGCTTTAAATATAAATTCACTGTCATGTTTTAATTAAATGGTGATTGGTTTTACTGGGCATGTCGGTCCACCCCCGATCGGCCTGAAGTAGCTAAAGCGTCTCGCAGGGGCATTGCCCGGTGACATATTTTGATTTAGAGACCACTCATGGTCTTGTTCGACATTAAATGCCCGATCAACAACTATACCCAATACGGGGTGAAATACGTACTTTAATTAGCTGAAAGCTTTCCTGAGAACGCCCGGGAAACCACTAGGTGGTTCTGAGAGCGTATGGGCAATTCAAAAGATAAATCTAGGCCAAGGGTTATTATTACCACTTCGGCCGGTAGTCATGAATAAAAAATAATACAAAAGAAATGTGTTAAACATGTGTGTAATTGTATATACTTGTATATGTTGTTCGGCCGTGCGGCCGTATTACCATGCTTACTGTGCAGTGAGATTCTTGAGATATTCTCGAACGGGAGGTCGTGATGCACGTAGGTGTTCATGACGATTCGGCATGAAGCGCGTAGACGTTCATGCCAGGCAACCAGAAAAGAATCACATTTATCCAAAGACGTTCATGACGCACAAAGATGTTCATGATGTTCGACATGACGCGCCGAGACGCTCATGATTGGCAACAAAAAGAGGAAATATTTACATTTAGAGCCGTTCGACCAGCTCGGGCGGGGAGATTGTGAAACGCAGAGATATTCGTGGTTCGAAAAAAAAAAAAAAAAGAGTGAGGTTACTAGTGTGTAGAAGGAATCATGGACGATTGAGAAAAGAAGGGACTACAAATGTATATTTGTCACAACACATGAAGGGAAGTCCAGGATGGACATCTCAACCTCATGATATGGATGACCCCGGACGGTAAAACCGACGGTATGCATCAGAATTATGGGTTTGGAAGATGGCAGACACTACACAAATTGTGAAACTGTCTTGCAGCAAGAGGTGATTGCCTTGCGGATAAGGAAAAACACGGATGATAACCCGAACAGGTTACATCAGCCTTGGGCCTACAAGGCAGCAGGCAGCAAGAGGTGATTGCCTTGCGGATAAGAAAAAACACGGATGATAACCCGAACAGGTTACATCAGCCTTGGGCCTACAAGGCAGCAGGCAGCAAGAGGTGATTGCCTTGCGGATAAGAAAAAACACGGATGATAACCCGAACAGGTTACATCAGCCTTGGGCCTACAAGGCAGCAGGCAGCAAGAGGTGATTGCCTTGCGGATAAGGAAAAACACGGATGATAACCCGAACAGGTTACATCAGCCTTGGGCCTACAAGGCAGCAGGCAGCAAGAGGTGATTGCCTTGCGGATAAGAAAAAACACGGATGATAACCCGAACAGGTTACATCAGCCTTGGGCCTACAAGGCGGCAGGCAGCAAGAGGTGATTGCCTTGCGGATAAGAAAAAACACGGATGATAACCCGAACAGGTTACATCAGCCTTGGGCCTACAAGGCAGCAGGCAGCAAGAGGTGATTGCCTTGCGGATAAGGAAAAACACGGATGATAACCCGAACAGGTTACATCAGCCTGGGGCCTACAAGGCAGTAGGCAGCAAGAGGTGATTGCCTTGCGGATAAGGAAAAACACGGATGACAGCCCGAACAGGTTACATCAGCCTTTGGCTTACAAGGCAGCAGGCAGCAAGAACTAATGTCTTGCGGATCAGGAAACTACGAACAAGCCAGCAGGAATAAACCGAACGGCTTGCACCTTAACCTTGGTGCTGACTTATAGCAGAAATGACCTATTATCCAGATGATCTGTCCGCTTCTGTAGCTCTACGATCAGCCACCTCGACACAACGTGATCATCGTTGTACATCAGACCGTTCTAGTGGGACGAACAGGCGAATGGAACTATTGATTTGATTGAGTCTCATTTCGGCCAGGGGAGAACGACCCGTTCGGCGAAGGCGAGCGAACGGGGGATATAAATTGGCTTGGAGGTGATGTGAATTCATGATGGCCCGCAGTGGTCTGTCTGAGTTGAGTCCAGTCCATGTCTGTCTGAGTCAAGTCGAGTCCATGTATATCCGAGGCGGGCTCGTCCATCCTTGCTCTGGGATGGCGACCGTCGCTCTTATGCAGCACGTATGGGCTCCACAGCACCGTCGTGCATGGCTTTCTGGCGGGCTCGTCCATCCTTGCTCTCGGATGGCGACCGTCGCTCTTATGCAACACGTACGGGCTCCACAGCACCGTCGTGCATGGCTTTCTGGCGGGCTCGTCCATCCTTGCTCTGGGATGGCGACCGTCGCTCTTATGCAGCACGTACGGGCTCCACAGCACCGTCGTGCATGGCTTTCTGGCGGGCTCGTCCATCCTTGCTCTGGGATGGCGACCGTCGCTCTTATGCAGTACGCACGGTCTCCACAGCATCGTCGTGCCTGGCTCTCGGTTGGGCTCGTCCATCCTTGCTCTGGGATGGCGACCGCCGCTTTATACAGCACGAACGGATGGCTTTTCAGCGCCGTCGTGCCTAGTGCGGGATCGCACCTCACTTATGACTTGTGCATGCCTTGCGTCCAGGATTGTTCAAAGACTCTTATGCAGGGAAAACAGGGAAGGACGTGAACGAAAATATACTTTCTCCTCTGTGCCATCGTGCCTACTTCTCGGACGAGTTCGTCGATTCCTAATCTGGAAGGACAACCGCCATATTATGCAGCACGAGTGGGTGGCTCTTCAGCACCGTCGTGCCTAGTGCGGAACTGCACATCCCTTATACTTGCACTACAAGGCAAGTCATACACTGATTTAGGGAAGATAGGGAAGGACGTGAACGAGAATATACTTTCTCGAGCAGATTCACAGGCTCACTACTCAAGAAACTGGGGGACTTGTGTTGGGATATAACATCCCGGCCTATTACTATTCTAAGGCCCGAGGCATCGTCCCGATAAAGAGCCCAGTCAGCTAGGCCCAATTAGGCCCAACCGGCCCAACCGGCCCATTTAGGCCTATTGGCCCATTAGAGAAACCCTTAACCCCTTCCCCTTTTCTATAAATAGGAAGGAATGTTTCCAGGGAAAGGGATCTGCTTTTTTCTCTTCTCTCCTTGGAGACTTCTCCTCCTCCCCTTTACTGTTTCTTCTTCCCTAGAAATAGCTCAAGCTCCATTAATGGAGGCTGAAAATATGTATTATGTAATTGAGTGATGGGAGGATATGAATGAGAAAGAGCGGGCTTGGACGTTAGCCTAAAAAGTCCCGTGGTTTTCTCCCTTTCCGGGTTTCCACGTAAAAATAGTTAGTTCATACACTTTTTATATATTTTATTCATGTTTATACCGAATCCATCGTCCTTAATATCCGAAGTTTATGTTGGGCTTCCGGATCTACGGGACAAAACCTCAACAAGTATGTATCAATGTAGTTTGTTTGTTCAAGACTCGCGTTCCTACGTTTGTGATAGCTAAATGGATTAAACCTAGAGGACATCTTAAACTGAATGTAAATGCTTCTTACTCACCTATGAGAGCTGTGGGTGGAGCTATCATGAGGAACGAAACCGGTGAGATGATGTTTGCTTTGAGTTTCACGATGTAGTTTGCTTTGTTTTATTTCAAAAAGTCTTGGTGTACACCCTAGGTTACACCCTGGGGTACACCATATATAAGGCCAATTTTTTTTTACCCCATCCTCCCATTCGAAAAAACCCGTCTCTTTCCCATTCGAGAATCCTCCCCCCTTTCCCGCATCCCAACCGTTCCCAAAGCTTCCCGCTCGGCCTTCCTCACCCCCTTCCCGCATCCCAATCGTTCCCAAAGCTTCCGGCTCCGCCTTCCTCATCCTCCTTCCCGCCCCGCTTTCCTCATCCCCCTTCACACAGCTTCCGCTTCCTCTTTGTTCGTCCTGATCCAGATTCCTCCATCCCCTCTTCATTCTCCATCCACACAACGAAGCAGAAGGTGCGTGAAGTGAAGGCGAAGACCCCAGGGAGAAGACGCCATTGTTGAATACCCCAGAATTGCGAACATGGTGCGAACTAGTCTGTCCGAAATGGCCGAACGGTATGCATGAAGTCATCTCTGGATCTTTTGTGTTTTATTTGGCGTTGTTTAAGTAAAAAAATAGCAATTGGTTCATCATTAATCGGTTGTGTGCGACTTTCAATTGCAGTGTTTGTGTGACCCTAGAGTTTACTTAGTAGCAGTGTCCTGTGCACCGTTCATATTTGTGTGTTGGAAGTGAACTGTTTGTGTGCACCAACAGTCCTGTGCTCCTTCATGTTTCTGCATTTCAATGGATATTTGTTGTATTGAACCTCTTTATTTTCCTTGATGTTTCATTTTCTGTAGTAATAAGAACCTGTGGTAGAAATTTAGGTATCCAGTAAACAGTCCTATTTTTGCTCCTTCATTTCTTTCAAGCTTGATCAACTCATATGAGTTGCATACTTTGACTACTTTGACATTTACTCATATTACTCTATGTGACTGTTGTTTAACATGTTAAATTGCAGGGCGCTTGAGTTGCAAATTGCTGTGAGTGAACATTTCCCGGCCTCTTATTCATTATGCTCCAAGTATTCCGAAGCCGCACAGTTCCTGAATGAGCGTTTGTCACCGGAGCAGCTGACCATGTTTAAAGACACTCCGTGGGGGCATTTGCTGGATGCTCCAGAGATGCAATTCTCAGGCCAGATCATCCACATGCTGTTGTTACGCCTAGTGCGTCAACAACCAGCAGATGAGTTGTGGTTTTGTGTGCGCGGGAAGCTCTTGAAGTTTACTTTCGATGATTTTGTCCGCATAACCGGACTACCATCTAATGGAGAGAGGCCTGAGTTGTCCACGGATAAAAAAAACTCCATTGTTAAGAAGTTTTTCAAAGGACGGACTGAAATTACCTATCAGCAGTTGAAGAATATGATGGAAGAGTACAAGGCTCCAAGTAAAGGTGATCCACTACCCGGTGTTAAGCTTGCATCTTTGTACTACACACAGTGTGTTCTGCTTTCTAGAGACAAACGGACCAAAATAAGCCCAGATTTTTTTAAATGGATCGATGACTTTGAGAGTTTCAAGAAGTACCCCTGGGCGTTGGAATCATACAATGCGACCGTGAATCACATGAAGTCGCTTATGGTAGGCCAACCAAAGTTTTTCTAGGACAGCAAGAAAGACGTTCCTACGTACGACAAAATGAGGAATACGATGTATGGTTTTCCGCATGTGTTGCAGGTATGATCCAAATTAAACACACCTACTTACTATATTTAATAACAAATTTAAATCACCACTTTATCCATTTTTATAGGTTTGGGCATACGAGAACATACCGGACATAGCCGCTACAAAAGTTGGTGAAGAGGGTTGTGGATTGCTTAACTGGAAAGCGGAACGCTATTTTCACGCTGCAAAGCTTCAAGAAAAAGTATTCTTTGAGGTAATTATACTAACTCACATCGCTGCATTGAGACAAAATCTGTGTAATCCCATGCTCAACGTTGTTATTTTTTGTTCTAGGAGAGTGTGTCTGCTGACGAAGATGGGGACGATTCTGCGTTGGGACATTCGATTGTGGTGGAAGAATTAAAAAAACTAAGGACGTGCATTGAAAGTTTGGACTCTCGGTTGAAAGTTGTTGAAGACAATGTTGCTGAAATGAAGGAGCTTGTAGTTGCACGCTTTGGAAAATCTGATGAAAACGCTGCTGCGAACCCCCTATCTGGAGAGGAAGAGGTAAACATGTGCAACTTACTGCTTCTTACTAATGTCAGTGCGAACAGATGCTTCATTTTATATTGTCTGTGTGTACCGGCAATAATAGTTTTGTGAATTTACAGGTTGTTGCTGAAGGAAGGCCCCCAGTTCATGAAGGAGGTTGTCATACTCGTGTGAACCCCATTGTTGTAGAGGATGAGGTAAGCATGTATATGTTACTAGTTATGTAAAGAGAATGAGGTCACCATGTATACGCTGCTACTTATTACTAGTGTCAGTGTGCACCGATGTTTCAGTTTATATTGTCTGTGCGTACCATAACTAATACTTGTGTGAATTTAATTTCAGGTTGTTGCCCAAGGAAGCCCCCCACTTGATGAAGGACCTTCTCATACTTCTGTTAACCCCCTATCTGGAGAGGATGAGGTAACCATGTATCCCTTACTACTTATTGATAATGTCAGTGTGCACTGATGCTTCAGTTTATATTGTCTGTGAGTACCGTAACTAATACTTGTGTGAATTTTCAGGCTGTTCCCGAAGGAAGCCCCTCATTTGATCAAGGACAATCTCATACTTCTGTGAACCCTCTATCTGGAGAGGATGAGGTAACCATGTATCCCTTGCTAAAAAATTAAAGGACTAAAGTTTGCCATGTCTGTCCCAGATTCGCGTTCAATCCTAGCTAGGCTTGTATTAATACATTTAGAATGATTCAATCATACAAACTAGGAGGTGTATTTATGGGGTGTATTTTTTTTTGTTAAAGACATGTAAATTACAATCTTTTTTCGTTGTTTATGTAAATTACAATCTCATACTTATGTACAAATTCTGTTTCAGCCTATTGGAAAAGGAAACCCCCCAATCGATCAAATAGCTTCTCATACTTGTGTGACCCCCCTTTGTGGAGAGGATGAGGTGAGCATGTATAATTTACTACTTACTACTACTTTCAGTGTGCACCGATGTTTCAGTGTGTATTGTCTATGAGTACCAATGTGTTACTACATGTGTGAATTTTCAGGCTGTTGGCGAAGGAACCCACCCACTTGATCACGTACCTTCCTATACTGGTGTGAACTCTCTTTCTCAAGAGTGTCATACACCCACAAACCTCATGCTCTGCAGTTCTGAGGTAAAGCTTGTGTATTTAGTATTAAATATTTGTACACATACACTATGAATGAGGTTGTCTAAAAATAATGTGTGTACATATCTCAAAGGAAGGTCTGAAAATGAAAATGTAGGATTTCGATCACAAACAAAAACTATGAATGAAGTGCATTCTGTGATATTGTGTAGTTATTTTATGAATGTGTAGTTCGGTGCCGAAAAATTGCATGAAATAAGTGCAAAGGCCCCATTTGAAAATTTGGACTGGGCTGATGTTGATGAAGATGGTGGGTCGGCTGCAATAGATGTCCTGGTGCTTGAAGAGCAATGCCACAAAGCAAATCTGAAAGGAAGAAAAAGAAAGTGCTCTAAGTACCTTTGTAACCCATTCACCGATCCTACAAGAAAGAGGGCCAAAGTACAAAACAAGAACCGAAGCCCAACATTTGTAGACATACGCGATGATGAGTGGCTAGAGTTGAAGAAGTGGGTTGAAGAGGATGACAACGTAGAACCAACCGTGGTTGTACTTGCTATTACGGGCTATAATAAAGTGAGCCGCAAGTTTGTCCGAGAGCTGATCGAACCGGAGGAGTGGTTGTCGAGTGAAGTAAGTAACTTTTTTACTTAATTATCCATGTAAGTTGAATTCTTTGAAGAGTAACTTTTTTACTTAATTATTTCAGCACATAGACGCGATTTGCTCACTCATACAGAAGTCTATGGTGAACAAAAAAATTGGCCTCATTGGTCCATACTTTACGGTATTTTACTTATTCAATATGATGAACTAGTGTAACGTGTTAATACCAATAAAACATTTCCTTTCATTCACTAATGTACTGTTTTAATGTAGTATAAAATCCTGAATAAGGACATTAATGTACCTAAGCATTGGGCAGAAGACAGGTTACTTCCGCGAGTTAATTGGTCAAGTTTTGAAAAGGTAATTATATGAAATAAAAGTTTTTGTATTCAAACATTTGTTAAGTGACTGTGTGCACCGTCAGTTTCTATATTCAAACATTTGTTAACTGTCTGTGTGCACCAACGGTTTCTGTATTCATACATTTCTTACGTACCATTGTCAATAGGTTTTAATTCCATTGAATGTGGATGGCCTACATTGGATCTTGACGGAAGTTGACCTTAAAGCGAAGGTGGTTAGAGTGTATGACTCTTTGCGGAGTGCGAAATCTAAATCAATTGCCCATCATCTATGCATCAGACTACCTTATTTACTTAGTGTGATAAAATGCCCCGAATCTGCTGCAGTTTCAGATGATTTCAAACCATGGCTTGCCCAGGTTGTTCCTGATGTACCGCAACAACGAGGGTATCTACTTTTTCACCCATGTTATTGGCTATGCAAAATAGAGTCAAAATGTATGCAAGTGTTTGTAATACATGTTATTGTTTGCTATTTCAGGAGTTCGGAGTGCGGAGTGATGACGATGGCATTTGCGGAGCATTTGGCATTGGAGTATCCTTTGACACCCGGATGTGACTACGACAACATGTTGGACATGAGAAGCCAGTTTGCGGTGCGCCTATGGCGTCTAAAAAAGACTGATGTTTGACACCGTTTAAATGACATTATTAGTGTATTTGACATTATGTTTTGTACAATAGTGTTGCGCTTTTTGTTCAAGGTTGTACACTGAAATGGCAAACTATAATGCTTCCATATTTTGTCAACATTTTCATGATTTGGATAAGCAATTGTTAATAAATTCATGGGTTACAAGGTTACAACATTTTCGTAGTTTCAACAAAATATTACTAAATTCAAATGTGACTTAAAATGATCATAGTCAACACACTATATGTGCATTTACAACACATGCCGTAGACACATTAAAGTTCTTGAACCTGTTTTTCCATGCCGTAGATACTAATGCATGGAATGTTTTTAGAAAATGACTTTGCATCAGCTTGAAATTCTAGTTCGACTTTACTTCGCAATGCCCGCCCATATTGTTCAACGAACTGTTTAAGAGATGTTTTCGAATTAACGTAATCATCAAAAAACGCATTCATGCTCTCACTACGTTGTGTCGTAGACATGCCTGCCCAAAATGTTGCCTTAAGATAACAAGGGACCCAACGGGCTCTTTCATTGTACATTGTTGTAAGCCAATCATTGTCTTGTAGAGCAAACCTGTAAAATTTAAATGAATTTTACAAATTCATTTAAGCTACACTGACCATTTTCTGTCTGTGAAACGCAAAACGTGTCGGTAAGATTTTTTTTGTTGCAGAAGGGCCTAGGCATGAACAAAGGTACACCAACACTTTCCATCTGTGAAATGCAAAAAGTGTCGGTACGGTGTCTTAAAGTGGCAGAAGGTCCCAGGCATGAACTAAGGTACACCGACACTTTTTGTCTGTGAAATTCACAAAGTGTCGGTACGGTCTCTTTAAGTGGCAGAAGGTCCCAGGCATGAAATAAGGTACACCGACACTTTCTGTCTGTGAAATTCACAAAGTGTTGGTACGGTGTCTTTAAGTGGCAGAAGGTCCCAGGCATGAAATAAGGTACACCGACACTTTCTGTCTGTGAAATTCACAAAGTGTTGGTACGGTGTCTTTAAGTGGCAGAAGGTCCCAGGCATGAAATAAGGTACACCGACACTTTCTGTCTGTGAAATTCACAAAGTGTTGGTACGGTGTCTTTAAGTGGCAGAAGGTCCCAGGCATGAAATAAGGTACACCGACACTTTCTGTCTGTGAAATTCACAAAGTGTTGGTACGGTGTCTTTAAGTGGCAGAAGGTCCCAGGCATGAAATAAGGTATACTGACACTTTATGTCTGTGAAATGCAAAAAGTGTCGGTAAGGTGTCTTTAAGTGGTAGAAGGTCCTACGCATGAAATAAACTACACCGATACTTTTTGTCTGTGCATTACATAATCTATCTGTGACACGTAAAAAGTGAAACTTAGTTAATGAATATTGGAGTGTACCTTTCGAGCATGGCTTTCCAATCTTCCTCAAAGGTCGTAATGTACTGAGAGTCATAAACGGCATCATGTATGGCTGTCATGATATCATCTTTATGTACAAGTCCACCCATCTTTTCAGGTAACTTCTTCATTATGTGCCAGAGACACCATCGGTGCCTTGTGTTTGGGAAAACGATTTGGATGGCATTTTGCATGGCCCTATCTTGATCAGTTATAATCCCCATTGGAGCATAACCATCCATACACTCGAGCCATGTTTTGAACAACCATACGAATGTTGATGTATCCTCACTAGAAATGATTCCACAACCTAATAATATCGATTGCCCATGATGGTTAACACCAACAAACGGTGCAAAAGGCATGTCATAGCGGTTGGTGAGATATGTCGTATCAAATGTAATCACGTCTCCAAAATCCTTGTATGCATGTCGACACCTATTGTCCGCCCAAAAAACATTACACAAACGTGAATCTTCATCCAAGTCAATTGTGAAGAAAAAACCTGGACATTGAGCTTGCATTTTTGTAAAAAAACCTTGGATGGCCATTGCATCCCCATCTCCTAATCTAAGTTGTCGAACTTTTTCTATGTAGTTCCTGCAGTCCTTTTCAATGAAAGGAAGTTGATCATATCCTCCGGCTTCTACAACTGCGGATTTGAAAGTTTTACAAAGACGTATTCCTGCAACGTCATTTACATCGATTTGGTGCCTAATTTTCATTGTCAACTTCCTATTACAACGGAATAATCTAGACTTCGTGGGACTCATAGGATGATTATGGTTCAAAAAAACTTGTGATATTACCCATGACCCGGCATAATCTGTCTTTGCTCTTATTCTCGTTAAGCAACCATTTTGCATGGAAGGTTGAGGTTTCAAACAGTTTTTCGACCTACTACCTCTGTTGCCTGCACGTGAGCACTCTACTACAAACGCGATCAAGTCCCCTTCTTTATCCTTCTTTGAAGTGCGGTGTCTAACAGGAAAGCCAACACTTTTGGCATACTTTTTGTAGAAATCATAAACTGCATCTTTTGTAGGAAACTCCATGCCTATCTTTGGAATTTGTTCACATTCATCAGCAATGTTATCTCCATCTGTTCACATAATCAAATAATTAGTTTACATTAACTCCTTCATAGATACAACAATCATCTTTGCAGGTATACATTATTGTAGTAGGGTATATATTAACAATATTCATAGATCATTTTTCATAGGTATACATTAACAAAATTCATACATCAAAGACTTGTTTGTAAGTATACATTAACAACATTCATACATACATTAACTCATTGTACATAGATACAACACTCATCTTTGTAGGTATACATTAAATTATAGGGTACATATTAACAACATTCATTGATAAAATCAATTTTTATAGGTATACATTAACAACATTCATACATCAAATACATCTTTGTAGGTATACATTAACAACATTCACACATACATTAATTCATATTTGTAGGTATACATTAACAACATTCATTGATAAAATCAATTTTTATAGGTACACATTAACAACATTCATACATCAAATACATCTTTGTAGGTATACATTAACAACATTCACACATACATTAATTCATATTTGTAGGTATACATTAACCATATATACATTAGTTGTCGGTACACACCGACACTGTGTATGTAAGCTGTCTGTGTGTGTCAAATAAAATACCTCCGCCATCTGCGTTTGTCTTCCCCCTGCTACTTCCTTCCCCGTCAAAGTTTTCATCATCCAGACCCTCAAAGATCAGAACTTCGTTGCCACCTTGTGTCGCAGCTCTACCACCCGTCGCACCTAAGTCTTCATCCCCAACTTTGTCCGGAGCTCCATCTTCTTCGTTCACAAATCCACCATTTCGGTCCTCCATCGCAGCTCCGTCTTGTTCGTTCACAGGTCCACCATTTCCGACGCTGATAGCTTCTTCGTTTCTTCCATTTCCGACCTCCGTCATCCGTCGCAGGCAGGAATCGTCCAATGCTCCATCGTTTCCAGTCCCCTGTTCATCCACCATCACATATGCTAGAAAATCATCCATGATATTCACAACAAAAAATAAAAAAAAACAGAGACAAGGGCGGGAAGAAAGAATGAACAAGGGTGAAGGATGGGAAGAGAAAGAAACGTGCGCAACTTTGGGGAGGGGAGGGGAGGGCTGTGCGAGTGAAAGGGGTAAAGAAAGCTGTAAATAATTAGACCTTATATATGGTGTACCCCAGGGTGTAACCCAGGGTGTACACCAAGACTTTTTGGTTTTATTTTATCCTCATTTTTTGGAAAGGAGTCGCATAGTCCCCCCCCCCCCCCCCCTTCATTGTACGTTTTCCCCCTTTTCTCTAATAAAATATGGCAAATGTTCCCCGACATTTGCCCCACTAATTTTGGGGTTTGCCTTCCGGGTTAAAAAATGTAGTTTTTTTTTCATAAAATAAGTAAGGAAAAGGATATTGAAATTTTGAGAAAAAACATTCAAATAAAAATGCTAGTTGTACACAAATGTGTACACCTTTGGCACTCCATATAAAAACCTCTCATTTTTACCCCTCCAAACATTGCTCCAATCCTTTAACATCGAATCTCCTCCCCCCTCCCATGCGTTCAACTTCCTCCACCAATTTTTTTCCGGCCAAGCGAGCTAGCTACAGTGAACAGAAGCAGCAAACGTCGAATGATTTCCATCATCTTCATCTTGTCCGCCTTTCATCTTCTTCAATGGTGTTCATCGAGAATGAAACATCCAAGTTTTGTGAAGACTTACTCTTGGATAGCTTGACATGGGAAGAGGTAGGTGACGAAGTTGCAGACATCGGTCCTACGTCTGTTGCCGTTGAAGTGGATGCGACCTCAAGGGAAGACGAGGACCAAGGCGCAGACGTTGAAGCCTTAAGTAGGTCGTATTTTCTTGGTTTTTCCCTTAATTTTCGTGATTTTTTTCTTGATTTGTTGGTGTTTTTAAAATGAAAAGAGTTTTATGTCTAACAGATAACTTGTAAGTGCATTGTCTGTGTACTCAAACATAGTTTAATAGTTGGTGGACCCGTATATAAAATGTTTGTCGTACAGACAACGTCATTTGTTTGTCTACATAGAAATATTGTCTGTATGCACATGCAAGTATTGGTAAAACTGTATTTTATAGTACGTTTTGATAAGTTGAGTAATTGTTAATGATGAGTGCCCTTGATACCAACCGAGTTCCAAGCGAGGTAAAAGTCTAGAGGGGGGGGGTGAATAGACTTTTAAAATCTTTTCGGTTTTGATCCCCTTTTCCTTTAACTGGATGTGTTTCAATATCTTTTGAGAGATATTGATACATGCAACGGAAGTCTTGACCTTAAGAGGATGACACTTTATAGGAACAAAGGTTATGACCCTTTTAGTTGTGAGAGAGATGGATTAAACATTGAGCAAGCGTGTTTGCCAGAAACAGATGACTCTAGAAGCAGGCTGCCGAAACCTGGAGGAGATGGCTGCCAGAAAGCTTTGGGAGCTGACTGCCAATCCTTAGGAGCTAACTGCCGAAATAGTCTTTCTGTTTGTTTAGTTAAAGTATAGCAATGAACTTCACTCTAACCACTTAACTGACTTTAGAACTTGTCTTACACAAGAGTATGAAGGATTTAGACCAATGGAGATAGGTCACTTTGAAGAACAGATAACAAGGAGATGACTCACAGTGAACTGGGAAAGTTCACTGGACAGTTTAAGTGAGCAAGCTGTTTTACTTGTGCCGTTATGAAGGTGAGTGAGAACTGAAATAAGTGTTAGGTGCAAAATGTAAAGATGACACACGGTGTATCCTGGTTCAGGGGTGGTGTAATCCCCCTACATCCAGTCCCAACCTATTTCAGATGGATTTTCACTAAATGTATATCCCATCACATTTAGTACCCAATCTTCCCTTGGCCCAGGCGTAGATTGTGAGGTTTTTCGCAAGGAACTTAAATACTGTTCCAAGCTACTCATGTCCTCCCAAGGTTTTTCACTAATGGCATTGACTCGCCAAGAGTTACTCATGTCCTTGCCCTTTCTCACCTTCTGGATTTGATCGCCAAGCCCTCCAGAATGTCTAACACTAGTCTAGATTACATGGGTGTAAAATTTAAACTACCAACTAGTCTAAGCTCTATTGATTTGTATGAATTGTAACTAGTCTAAGAGCATTAGACGAGTGGGGTGGCGGCCTAAGTGTAGAAGGGAAATCAGTTGGCTGGATTTGAGCGTGTAGAGTGTGATTTCCTTCTATCCACTTGGCTCCTTTGTTTTTCCACTTGTTCACCACTTTGTGTGAACGACCACCTCGTTGTTGACCACACTTGGTAATCTCGCACTCCTGTATTTATAGACTCGATCACTTCATCTTCACCGTTGGCTAAGAAATTGAATCTTGACCGTAGCTTGATCTACTTGCTTTGTTACGCTTGACTGAGGCAGCATGGTTATCTCTTGTCACGTAGTGACACAGATCAACAATCTTCAGCTCAACTTGATTACACGTTTCAATGCAAGATAAAAGATAATTTATCTTTTATTTTCTTACGTAGAAACTAGCATAAAGCTGAGTGATATTTCAATGCTACCTTATAATGAACGAACACTTGCTTTTGTAAAATAAATTTATAAGAAATTTATAATGTGATAAAAATCTCTTAGAAATTTACTTTTCAACAATTTGTTCTTTTGTCTGCAAGTTGGTCTTTTGTATAAGTGTTTTGTGACAAGAGAAGAGACAATTGGATTTCGGATGAGTTAATTTGAAAAACTCACTTTTCAGCTGGCTGCCAAGCATTTCAGCTGGCTCCCAGAAATCAGCTGACTGCTGATTTCTGGAGTTTTCCAGTTAGCTTAATCCTAACTATGAATACCAATTAACTCTTTTCGTACCTTTTCTCTTTTTGATCTTTTTGTTTTCATTTGTTTTATGGTACATTTAACTTCTCTTTTTAGTACTATTTGCTTTTTATGAGTACTTTACCACTAAATATGGAGCACATTACAATTACACAAAGTAGAACATAGTAGTAGACTAGTCTAATATAGGAATAATAAAAAGGGTTGGCATCATAAAAACTATTGCATTATATATCAAAATTAAATCTAGGGGACCTAACAGTTAATATAGTTGTTGTATAAAAGTTTGTAAAAGTGTTCAGACATATGGCTGTATTTGTTAATGTACAAACGAATGTGGTGAATAAAAAATGTGTATACTATTGTCTGTGTGGGCAGACAACATAATGCGTTGTGTTGTGTATTGTTTTGAACATGCATAATTTTTTGGAATAACAGATGAAGAGGAAGAAAAGAGTAGTATTAAAGACCCCGATGTTGGTATGAGGTTTCATAGTAAAGAGGGAGTTTATGATTTTCACAAGGCCTACGGCAGAAGAGTAGGCTTTCCTGTTAGACAGCGAACTTCAAGTAAAGACAAAACAGGAATTGTGATTGTCATAGAGTACGTGTGCCCGTGTTGGATGTTGGGCTAGCAGGTCACAAAATGTTTTGAAGTCTCGAACTTCAATATAGGTCGGTTGCTTGGCAAGAATAGGAGCATGTACAAATTACGCCGGAGCATGTGTTATTTCAAAGGCTTCTTTAGATCATAATCATGATATGAGTCCTACGAAGGCAAGAATATTTCAATGTAATAGGAGTTTGACACCGAAAATGATGAGACACCTTGAAATTAATGATGTTGCAGGAATACCCCTTCATAAGAGTTTCAACTCCGCCTTTGTAGACGCCAGTGGATATGATGAACTTCAGTTTATTGAAAAGGACTATAGGAACTACATAGATAAGGTGGCCAACTTAGGTTAGGAAGGTGTTAATGCAATGGCAATTCAAGACTTCTTTTTGTAGGATGCAAGCATAATTCCCCGGTTTCTTCTTCATGGTTGATTTGGATGAGGAGTCAAGGTTACATAATGTGTTTTGGGCCGACAATCAATGTCGATATGGTTACAAAGACTGCCATTACTTTTGACAAAACATATCTTACGAATTGATACGATATTCAATTTGCCCCATTTGTTGGAGTTAATCTTTACGATCAATCAATCTTGCTTGGTTGTGGGCTAATCTCGAGTGAAGATACACATACGCTGGTGTGGCTTTTTAGAGCTTGACTTGAATGTATGCATGTTTGCGTCCCGATTGGAGTGATTACTGACCAAGATCGCGCAATGCAAAATGCCATTCAAATTGTATTTCTGAATACGCAGCACCGATGGTGTTGAAGACACATAATGAAGAAGTTACCAGAAAAGATGGGAAAGTTTATCCATAAAGATGACATTATGTCCGGAATACCTGAAGTAGCATACGAATCACAATTCCCTTTTGACTTTGAAGTTGGTTGGAAATCGATTTTAGAAAGGTGGTCAATGCTTGTATACTCATATTTCTTTCTAAAAGACAACAGTTGTCTATGCCAAACATATGGTGTTTGGGACATACTAATTTTTTCTGTCTAACAAACAAATGTTGTTTGTGCGAGACATATAGTGTCTGGGACATACTAATTTTTTCTGACTAATGGAAAAATGTTGTCTATGCTAGACATTTGGTGTCTGGGCCAGAGTAATTGTATCTATGTAAGACAGAATAGTTGTTTGTGCCAGACATTTGGTGTCTGGGCCAGAGTAATTGTTTCTGTCTGACAGACAATAGTTGTCTGTTCCAGTAGGGGTGGGTCGGTGAAACCGAAAACTGAGTCGACAAAATATGAACCACAAGCAAAACAAACCGAACCGCAAGAAAACCAAAATCGAACTAAAAAACCGAACCGTAGTTGTTTGATTTCGGTTTTGGTTTTCACCTCTGAAACCGAATCCAAACAAAACAAACCAAACTTCTTAAAACATGCTATTTTATTTATGTTGGTCCCCGATTTCTGCAGACTAACACACAGCTAGATGGTATTCATCGATAAACAGAGAGAAAGAAGATCTGATAATGATAAAGCAATATCGAGAACAGAGAAATTCTTCTTCTATTTTATCGAGAACTGTTTTGACAGCGTAAGGCTAGAGAATAGAATGATCGACATCTGAACCTGTACAGGACGCGCATATTTATAGGCGTTGTACAGGTTACTGAATTAGGTTACCTAAGAGTTTGGGCCTAAAGCCTTTTTGGGCCTTATTCCTTCACTCCTATTTATTACATAGTAGAACTAATACCGTAAATGGTATATCTATTCTAATTTATTTAAACAAGACATTACAGTCAAACTTGACTCACAATAAAAGTTCTAAAAATCTTCCCCTTTGTGATCAAGTGCCGTCTTGCTGGGTATCTTCACTTCTGAGCTTTGAAGTAGTGTTTGCGTAGGTTCAGCGCATGCTCATAGTTCCTGAGACACTTTCTTCTGTCAAGTTGCTTCTCGATGGCTTGTAGAATGTTCTCAGTTCTTTGGAGTTCCTTGAGATCATCTTTGGAAGCTTCTTTCGATTTCTTGTCGAGTTCGTCTTTCTTTGGTTTGAGCTGTTCACGAATTATCTTAAGGGTCCCATCACAGAATTTGTGGACTTCGTCAACAATCATCAGGCGTTTCTCATCATTATGGTTTAGATAAATTAGAGTAACTGGACTGTCAAAGATGTAATATGCAGGAAAATTTTCAAGTTCTGGTCCATATAACTTTGGTCTTGAGAGATTCGTCTTTGGCAGATTTGACTCAAGTGCCATATGAAGATCATGAGAGGCAAAGAATTTGATTTGTCTGATCATAAAGCACTTGAGTGCATCAGAGCCATCTTGTGTAATCTTGTCACGAGTCCCGAGAAGTTCTTGGAATGCAAGATACATCTGATAGATGTCATCCATATTTAGCATGTAGAGATCATTTTCTTTGCAGGTGAATTCCATTCCGTCAGAGCGTTGTAAATGGTAAACAGAGAGTTTGATATCTTGGATGTCTGTCTCGAACACATTGAAGATGCTCCAAACTGGGTCCTTTGCAGTTTGAAGTTCATGTTGCCACACCTCTCTCTGTTTCCCCATGTAACGATGACTTAGCAAGAATAGTTGTCTTCCCTTGTTATTTCCTCGTAGATGGTTCAGACCGTGGATTTTCAATTCGTCCAGTTCCTTGACTTTGTCTTCTCTGCGCCAGATATTCTTTCTGAATTCCTCTTGGAAGGGAGCATTGATGTTGATGTTATCCCAGGGCTTTTCGTTTCTGGGCATTTGAGCCGTTGTTTGCCTGATGATAGATTCAAGCTCCTTGGGGGGTGTCTAATAGTTCTCTCCCTCCTTGAGTTCATCTGGTTCAAGTAAAATCACATCAGCAGCACAGATAGCTAGGAGCTCCCTAAGGTATGCTCTTCACTATAAGTCGTCAATGTTTGTCCATAGCTGAGACCATTTGTTGTGCACAAGTATGTTTTCAAGTTCATCATGCAGCTTGTCATTGTCGTCGCTAGAGGGAACTTGCTGCTGCTGTGGTAGCAGTAGCCTGTCGTGTGTAACACCGGGATCGCAAGGATTGCCCGTTGTCATCAGTTTTGAACTAGGTTCTAGCTGATGGCCTGATACGAATGATGTACTCGAGGTAACAACATCAGGACTTTCATTCCGTCCTTGGTCAACATCTATAGGAGATGTGCCTCGAATGTTCTATATAGCTCGACCATGCTAGAGGATGTGACTAAGGATTTGTGGCTGGCTGAAGTAGTGAGTTGCTGATTGGTATAGGTGGAGGGTTGGTTTGGCTGCGGGGGTTGGCTTGTAGAAGCAACATGCTCAAGTATCCGCTGGCACTTGTTCTCCCCCTCATGAGAATCCGAATCATCAGGATCCTCATGTGAACGTTTAGCGCCACGGAGACTCTCACAGCATGCGCTCTGAATATCCAGAGTTAGGAGAAGGGCTTTTTGGAACGGGGTACGGTTGCCTTCATCTGTCTCTAGGATACAATCGAAGATCTCAGCTACGAGATCATCGAAGGGTACAGTTCTGAGATTGGGTTTGGTCATTGTAGGGGAGGATACTAGTTCTGTATCCTGGGTTCCCCTTGAGGTGGATGGTTTTTGGTTTCCTAGGGTTAATGGTTGGGAAATTGGGATTGAAATAGTTGGGGGCTGAGTGGTTTGGGATTCGGTTGGTATATTCTGAGCTGCCGGGGTTTGTCTAGGAGCCTTGTGCACTAGCGGTTATTGCTTCGCGCACCCATGGTTTAATGGTTGACTCTAGATAGCTGTTCAGGTATACTAGAAGATCTTCAGGGATAGTGGTTCCAGTTACAGGGGTTGTAACTGTTGTCACAACATCAGTGAAGACAGCTGATGTGTGGCCTGCGTTCAATGATGGAATCATTATTGGCGTAGCAGGGCTTCCAACCATCATAGTTTTCACTCCGATCGTTGCATTCAGGGTGAGTGCACCTGTATGTGCTGTGAATAGTGTAGGTGTCCTAGAAAAATTAGAAAACGTGGGTATGGTGACACCTAGACTCGATGTGATAAAACGAATGGGGGTAGTGGTCCAGGGCTGTTGACCACTAAGTCTCTCGACTGATTCGGAAGGAACCAGCGAGGTCGGTGTAAGTTCCCCTTGAGTTGTTGAAACTCCAGCCTGTTGGGAGGCTGAAGAGTGGATGGGAGATGGTTGTGCATGCGCAGTTGAACCTGATGCTGCGACTTCTACCCGGGGACTGACAAGGTCAGCTCCTGCACCTAGGGGCGTGGTTCGGTCTATTTGTAGGAAGGTGTCACAGTCATCGTACAGCTCTAGCTCCTCTTCCACTGTACTCTTCTTTCGTAGCCTCTTCTTAGGCGTGGATGATGCAGACTTGTCGCTTCTGTGCTTGGAGCGCTGCTCACTTATGACAATGCCTTTCAGAGGTCGGGGCATGTGAGCAGCCTCTTCATTTTCTGATGAAGTGTCGGAGTCGATCGCAATGGCCTTCTTTACGGCTCTTCTTCTGTTGCTGATAAGGACTCCTTCCATGTCATCATTGTCATCATCTGCATCATCATCATCATCATCGTTCCTCTTGGCCATGCTATCAGAGGCCTCACCATCAGCCTTATTCGAAGGGGCCTGGCTTGATGGTTCATCGGCAGTGTCCTCAGCATTGGTAGGGTGGCCCTCAGCAGTCTGGGTCCTCTCGGAAGAGTTAGCAGACTGATCATCATTAGGCCGGACTGCCACTGGTTTCTGTGGCTTGGGGGCACTCTTCTTTTTCTTACCCTCACTTGGCTTAGTCCCCTGGGAAGGTCCAGCTGGGTTTTGCTGAACCATTGGGACTGTTCTCTTTAGCGACTCTTTGTAGTCGATGACTGCCTTATCCCTTGGGTTTGCAAGATCAAGTAGAGAGTCCGGGATAGGCAGTGCTTCAGCCTTGTTCTTGTCCTTTTGGAAGTACTTGAGCTTGGGGGCAGTGAAGTGCTTGTCTTCCTTACGCTTTGGTATGGTCGGGGTGGCCTCCATAATGTTGTGGATCATCAATGCCAGCCACCGAGTGTAAGGAATGGTGCTGCCTTTGTTCCCTTTTGATTTCACTTGGTCCATCAGCTCTGTCCAGAGGAGCTGGGCCATGTCGTACTGTATGTCGAAGGCGATCCCGTGGAAGATTTGTAGGATTTGCTTGTTTCACTTGTCATGTCTGGCGTGCTTTGGAGACAAGCATTTGTTGACCAGGCCGAACAGACTCTTCCACGGGTGGGGCAGGTTGGAGATGGTGAAATTCGACAGCAGGGGCAGTGGGCTGTCATATCCAAGATCTTTCATCCCTTTGATCATTTCTTCATTTGAGGGGAGTGGTGCGTAGCTTTTGAGCACAGGGAGCTTTAGTGTCTCCCTGATTGTGGAGGGTGTCAGCACCACTCTCACGTCGTTGAGCTTGGTCATGATTTTCGAGCGATCCTTCTCACTGGGTGTCTGCATCAAGCCCCAGAATTGCTGTAAGTATACCTCTGGCACTGCTTTTGCTTCACTGAATGCGGGCCAGAGGTAGTGCCTTTGCAGTATTGACAGTATCACTGGATCCTGGCACTTGAACAGCTTCAGGTCCAGCTGGAAGTTGTTGTCGTACAGTGGGACCCATTTCTCCTTAGGGTACACTACATTGCTCGGTTGTGCAGTTCTGACGGTTCCTAACATGATTGACTGAAAGAATTGGGTCAGCACAATTGTTCATTTGAAAAATTTATTTTTGTTCTGTTTTTGCAATTTTTAGATCAGGTGTGTACCGGTGGGACCTCGATAATGTTGTGGATCATCAATGCCAGCCACCGAGTGTAAGGAATGGTGCTGCCTTTGTTCCCTTTTGATTTCACTTGGTCCATCAGCTCTGTCCAGAGGAGCTGGGCCATGTCGTACTGTATGTCGAAGGCGATCCCGTGGAAGATTTGTAGGATTTGCTTGTTTCACTTGTCATGTCTGGCGTGCTTTGGAGACAAGCATTTGTTGACCAGGCCGAACAGACTCTTCCACGGGTGGGGCAGGTTGGAGATGGTGAAATTCGACAGCAGGGGCAGTGGGCTGTCATATCCAAGATCTTTCATCCCTTTGATCATTTCTTCATTTGAGGGGAGTGGTGCGTAGCTTTTGAGCACAGGGAGCTTTAGTGTCTCCCTGATTGTGGAGGGTGTCAGCACCACTCTCACGTCGTTGAGCTTGGTCATGATTTTCGAGCGATCCTTCTCACTGGGTGTCTGCATCAAGCCCCAGAATTGCTGTAAGTATACCTCTGGCACTGCTTTTGCTTCACTGAATGCGGGCCAGAGGTAGTGCCTTTGCAGTATTGACAGTATCACTGGATCCTGGCACTTGAACAGCTTCAGGTCCAGCTGGAAGTTGTTGTCGTACAGTGGGACCCATTTCTCCTTAGGGTACACTACATTGCTCGGTTGTGCAGTTCTGACGGTTCCTAACATGATTGACTGAAAGAATTGGGTCAGCACAATTGTTCATTTGAAAAATTTATTTTTGTTCTGTTTTTGCAATTTTTAGATCAGGTGTGTACCGGTGGGACCTCGAAAGCATTCTAAGTGTAAACCACGAGAACCATCTTCTCGATGTTTGAACTTCGAGAAGTAGGTTCTCGAGGTTTAAATACCGAGAAGCTCTTCTCGATACTCAAATATCGAGAACATGGTTCTCGATATGAGAATATCGAAAAGTCCTTCTCGAGACTTTAAACTTCGAGAACCCTTTCTTGAGGTTTAATATCGATTACCTCTTCTCGGTATTTCAAACTTCGAGAAGTAGGTTCTCGGTATTAAACATCGAAAAGCCCTTTTCGAGGTTTAATATCGAGAACCGAACCTCAATTTTGAAATATCGAGAAGTTGATCTCGAGTATTAAACATCGAGAAGTTGAATTTCTCGAGTTTATACTCGAATTGAAGTCGAGAACCACCTGCAAATATACATTCATAATAATACTAGTTTTCCTATGCGCGATGGAAAAATGCCCAATGCCATTTTTGATAGAGTTAACAGAATGAAATGTTATTTGTTCATTGTTTCGTTTGAAATGACTCAAAATTTTATGCATAATACTTTTCCACGATCAGAATGGTTAAAAGCATAGGTCTCATTAATATATAAGAAGTATAATTAACTACTTTGTCTACTAATGAGCAAGTTACAACAGTTTTATAGGAAGAGCAATACTCCCTCAAATTCAAATTAAAGTAATAGATACTTATTTGTTTTTGAACTATTCCAAAATAGAGATAATATATATAATGCTTTCTTTTTTTGGCAAACAATCTTACACCTCGTTAATCTTATTACTTTACCCTTCTTTTTATTTGAACCTACAACTTACTTAGTCATTACAACTTTACTCACTTTTTCATTACTACATTAGTTAAATCGTAAAGGTAAAGGAAACTTTAAGATATTTTATCCCATTTTCTTATTTTAAATACTCAAACAAAGCATTACTATAATAATAATAATAATAATAATAATAATAATAATAATAATAATAATAATAATAATAATAATAATAATAATAATAATAATAATAATAATAATAATAATAATAATAATAATAATAATAATAATAATAATAATAATAATAATAATAATAATAATAATAATAATAATAATAATAATAATAAACCCATTTAGGCCTATTTACAAAGACCTTATGCTCCAAAGAATTTTAATTTTCTCCATCGAATTAACTACTACCTCTGCCTCATCATAAGTCAACTTTCCATTTTTAGTCGTCCCAGAAAACTTTGTCATTTTCAATTAAAGTAATTAATGTGTGCATAAAGTTATTTCTCTCTCTTTACAAATATTTCAATTCACACAATTTTTACTTTATTATTTTACGTGCAAGTCAACTTTGACCAAATTTTATGTAACGGTGGGAGTATGATTCAGCGACTTCCCAAGATATACCAGTTTGTCCTGAAATGATTTATTACGGTCAAAAGATCAAATATATGCAAGTATAGCATTATCGATCCTCTAAAAAGAAAACAAATTGTTGTGGCTTGTGGATATTAAAGCATTAGTTGAAATTATTTTCTTAGTTTCTTTTATGTAGCATAATTAATTACATGATTTGTAGATAGCGAAAAAAAGAGATTAGCAAAAGAAGAAGAAATGACTATAAATTAAAAGTTAAATCTGTGATGAAACACAAATGCAATCCTAAACCATACAGCTTCTCCATCACCAAAGCGTTGTCGAAGTACGATAGAGAAGAAACATCAAAATTTTGAAAACTTAAGTTGGTCATGGCAAATAATTGAATTGAATGAAATCAATGAATTAATAAAGGTTAGGGATTTCCAAAACAAAAGATGGACCATGTAGCTTCTGAATCTGGATTTGTAATGGTGATGAGATCTCCAAACGGAACTTGCATATTAGGAATTAATTAATGAATGATAAATGCGTGCAAAATGAAGTTAAGGTAAGTTGGGAGAGTGAGGGACCGGGGACGTACAACAAAACGAAAGAAGGCCGTGCGACGTTATTGCTAAAAATTTAACGGAGTCATACGGAACATGTGATATAAGAATGGAGTACAACATGCAAAAAAAATAGTGTACAACTGTTTGTTGCTTTAAGATACCACCAACATTTTTTTTGTACCCAAAAAGCCCCTAACCTTCATTGGACTTTATAAGATTTTAGATAATGATAATCAAATTAAAACTTTTGATGTCGAGATCCTGGTTTAGAGAAAATTAGTTCTCGATATTCAACAGCGAGAAATTTCTTTCAAGTGTGATTTCGAGAACCGTTGCATTACATTCGAGAACCAGTTTATTGCTTATTGTTGATGATTGAAGACTTTTTTCGCTACCTTAGGAAGATTTTGGGAAGAATTCGAGAAAGCAAGAGTTCGAGAGTTGGCATGCGAGAAAACTTGAGAACTTCGAGAACTTGAATGCGAGAAATTGAATTATGCGATGACTGGTTCTCGAAATCCCCTTTTTATATGCGAGAAGTTTCTGGGCCTTGTGAGAAAGAGTTTGGGCCCAGATTTTGAGTTGGGCCCAGTTTCATTTTAAACCATGTTTGGGGCCCAAAAACACTTACACTCTCGTAGATCAAAACTTCCCCTCGAATTGTGCAAGAAAAATAAAGTAAAAAACACACACATACACACTCTTTTTCTTTCTTTTCTGTTTTTCACACACGCTCACACTCTTTTTCTTTCTTTTCTGTTTTTCACACACTCTTAAAAAAACACTCACTTTTTTTATTTAAATCTTCTCCTCCTCAAAGTATTCATCTCTCTTTTATTTGCTCCCTTTTTCTCCCCCTCAACACATGCAACGCACGCCACACACACACACACGCATTTTATTCAGACCAGTGAGACATATACAATTACAACGGCTCGAGGTTCAACATGCCCAACTTGGATACTAGGAACTGGAATCTCTTTTCATCCAGTGCCTTAGTGAACAAGTCAGCCAGTTGAAACTCAGTGCTTACAAAATACAAATCAATGTCTCCTTTTTTCCACATGGTCCTTGATGAAGTGATAGCGCAAGTCGATGTGTTTGGTGCGTGAGTGATGAACGGGGTTGCTTGTTATGGCAATTGCACTCTGGGAGTCACTGTAGATCGGGATATGATTGAATAAGAAACCATAGTCTCGGAGCTGGGTCCGCATCCATAGGATTTGTGAACAACAACTAGCAGCCGCCACGTATTCTGCTTCGGCTATAGAAGTTGACACACAGTTCTGTTTCTTGGACGACCAACAGACTAGTTTCTCTCCCAGAAATTGACCTCCAAACCACCTTTGTGTTTGGATTTTTCAGATCTGTTTGAATTATTTTTTAAAAATGATTTCGCTAATATCATTTTTCCGGTGACAAGGGTGACTGAAAACATATAAGAAAGATAGCCTAGCGAAATCATTTTTAAAAAATAATTCAAACAGATCTGAAAAATCCAAAGGCGAAGGTGGTTTGGAGGTCATCTTATTGAGGTGCACCTTCCAGTATTTTTCTTTTAATTTCCCAGGCACTTTTGAAAATCGAAGTTACTTTTAACGGTCTTTTTCAGACGTTTTTAACGGCGTGACCCTCTTGTGATAACGAAATTCAAACACATGAACCACTTTGATAAAGAATGAAACACATGAACCTATCTGAAAACGGGTCCAACCACATATACCTTTTCCGTACTTTTCCCTATATTATAAGTTAATTGTGTTTTTTATCACATAAATTTTTACTACTGAATAAATATGTATTAATATAAATTATTGGGAAAAGGTGCAAATAGGCCCATGTACTAATCAAAAAAGGTCAAATAAGCCCTTATTTAGGAGGTTGTGTCTGGTCATCGCCATTTGGGGTGGTTCCCGGTGGAATTTTTTGATGAAATTTTTTTAGCATCTTATTCATCAAGTCTAGTTTACTCATACCAAATTTCAGCTAAAACTTCAATCGGGAAGGCATTCAAATGAATTCTTGAAGATAACTGCGCTTCTAACTACGCAGTTATTTTCAAGAATTCATTTGAGTGTCTTCCCGATTGAAGTTGTAGCTGAAATTTGGTATGAGTAAACTAGACTTGATGAATAAGATGCTCAAAAAATTTCATCAAAAAATTCCACCGGGAACCACCCCAAATGGCGACGGCCGGACAGAGCCTCCTAAATAAGGGTTTATTTGACTTTTTTTGGTTAGTACATGGGCCTATTTGCACCTTTTCCCTAAATTATTATACCTTAAACGACATAGCATAAAGGTAAACCTATAGAGCATATATATCTTTATCTAAAGAGACAGAAAAGTAAGTTATTTACTATTAATAAAAATCTTTTAGTAAAATAGAAAATGATATGGTGGAAATGAAAACATTTACAAATAAAATTTTAACTTTTGCGGGTGCACTATATATAATTCATATATGCGTTTAATTAATTTAGAAAATGTTTAAATTGTTATGTATACATTCTAATCCATTCCTTGGAAGTACATTTAGTTCCTCTCTCTTGTTTGATTATACTTGTTTTTGTATTGCATTATTACATAGTACTATTAATTATAGATTACTATAGTTTTTTGTTTCATTTTCTAATTACTCCCTCCGTCCCGTTGGAATGTTCCCACTTTCCTTTTTTGGATGTCCCAGTGGAAAGTTCTCATTTCCCTAAATGGAAAGTTATCCTACATCAAAACAGTGTCAAACAGTGCAAAACAGTGTCAAACAGTGTCCAAACAGTGTCCAAGCAGTAAAATTTACCCCCTGGTAAGTTTATTTCCTTAATATGTGTGTAGGTCAAACCGGGAACATTCCAACGGGACGGAGGGAGTACTATTTTTAATCAACAAATGTTTTGGTTAAAACCTAAAACTGAAATTGAATTGAAAAAACTGTGATTTCAAATTTTCAAACACATATTCTAAGTCAAACAAACTTTTTACTTTACTTCATTTGATTTTAGATGAAAATGGAATTCAAATCCAAAACACAGCTGAGTTAATCATTTACTTTTACGAATAAAATATTATCACGCATTTCTGTATATACGAAAGTACGGCGCAATAATAATAGTATAATACGGAGTATAAAGCATGTACATGTGGGCATGGTATGGTGTGAAGAACAGTATCTATCACAGCTGGTCATCTTTTCCAAATGTTCTCTCTCTCTCCCTTCTGCTACTCACTTCATCATACTACATAATATTTATAAATTCTTCTATAATATTTACGGATCGGAGTATAAAGTATTTTTCCGTTCAATTTTTGTTGCCTCTACCATTTCTGCCTCGTCGTTTGTTTTCCGAGGATTGGGGCAAGAGTTTTCCGGCCACAAGGGTAAGCGGGCAGTGAGAGTGAGGGCGATTGCAGATTTGGAATGGGTGGGGTGACGTCCTCAATGGCGGCGAAGCTGGCTTTCTTCCCACCTAGCCCGCCGTCGTACAAAGTGGTCAAGGACGAGGTCACGGGGCTGCTGCTGCTTGACCCGTTCCCTCACCGGGAAAACGTCGACGTCCTGCGACTGAAGACCCGCCGGGGGTCGGAGATCGTGGCGCTGTATGTCCGGTATCCGATGGCCACCTCCACGCTGCTCTACTCCCATGGCAACGCCGCCGATATAGGGCAGATGTATGAGCTCTTCATCCAGCTCAGCATTCACCTCAAGGTGAATCTTATGGGGTCAGTTCTTACTTCTTACACACCCTATTCACTTTTTTCTTCTTGCAGTTACAAAATTAGTTTCTTTTCTGGGTAAACATGTTTGCTCAATTGGATTCCATTGCTTTTCTTTCTTTACTGCCATCCATTAAATTGAGCAACTTCAAAAATAGCGGCAATACTTCAAATACAATTACTGTGGGTTCTATAACTTTTTGAAACAAACGTATTGGAGCCATTTAGTCCAAGGCATTAATTTTTTTTTCATTTAAATATTTACCTAGAAACAGCATATTTCCGATTGAGAATAGCTGATCAATCTAGCCAACATCTTTTCATCCATGGCCTTAGATCTATTGACTTTTGGGTGATATTAAGCACAAAGGTGATAGCTAATTGGTGGAGCAATTTAGCTTACATTTTGTGGTCATCTTATTTGATCACAAGTAGAAAAGAATATTCTTTTCTTTGTTTACAATCATTCACACATTTCTTTGTTGGGATTTTACTGATTGAAAAGTTACATTTCTCAATTGGTGGATCAAACAATATTATTATGCAATAGATAAAATATTTGAACACCCTATATTTGGGTTTAAGATCCGCCACTCATTAGATCCTTTCTTTGAATTTAAAATCAATTATAGAAATTGGAGAGTCACTCGAAATCTATTTTTTTGATTCTATGCCTTGTTTGGTTTGGAGTTTAAGAAGGGAAGTGAAGCGGTGAAATCTACTTTTATAAATTTACCCTTACACTTGGATGGTGAGAAAACAAGTTAGAATGAATATGCATGTGTGTGTGAATACACAATATAACTTCTCAAGTACTCAACTACTCCCTCTGTCCCAGAATTATCATCATACTTTCCTTTTCCGTCCGTCCCAAAATAATCCCTTCTTCCCTTTTTGGCAAAGAATTTGTGGTTCATAGCATTTCTTGCACATTCTTACATATTTCTCTCTCAGATGCACAACTCTCCACCACACAAAACTCACTATCTTAATCTTTGTGCCATTTGTACTTTTAGAAAATAAATTTGGGACAGAGGGAGTATATTTTAGTCTAAGAATGTTTTCACTTGCACTTTTTACCAGACATAGACAGAATAGATCAAAGTTAAACCATCATAAGACAAGAGTAAAATACACATGTATCATACCTTTGTCGTACCAGATTTAATTAGATCATACCAAACCATATGAGAAAATTATAGTCTAATTGAAAACATCCTATGGCTAATCTTCTTCTTCTTCTTCATTACCCCAGTGCCGCAAAGGCTCCCACCTACGGTGGGGTAATGGGGTCGGATGTACGCAGTCTTACCCCTGTACTAAAGCACAGAGAGACTGTTTCTGGATGACTCAAAGATCCTATGGTTAATGACTAGAATAAATTACATTGAACAAAAAAGAACATCCTATCCTGCCCTCCCAAATCCCCCAACAAAACAAGACCAAAGAGTTGCTCTTATGTGGACTCATTGCTAATATTTGTACGGTTTCATATATTCATATCTGGAAAGAGAGAAAACTGTCAATAAAATGTTGCAGGATGTGCATTTTCACTTGGATTTAAATTTTATGGTTTGGAAAATGTTTGATATATGTGTATTTTACTATTGTTTAAGTCTTGTTTGGTTTGTTCATGTCTAGCCTGAATTGTGACAGTGAACACATCATATTTCAAAAGTCAATAACCTATTTTGTCATTCGAAAATAAATTCCGATGTAGATTGACAACATTTCATTGTCCCCTTTTATCTGTTCATTTATGAGATCCATGCACATTAAGGCTCCCTTTGGAAGGTGAGAATGCTAGGGAAAAAGTAAGAAGAATATGAACAAAAGAATATGTCGATCAAAATAAACGTTGTTTAAATATATTTTTAATGTTCATCAAATTCAATTTATCTATTTATTTCAATTTGCTAATCAATCAAGTTTATGGAAAGAATTTAAAATATCATTTGGATTTCACTTTCCTTAGCATTTCTTGGGGTAAATCTAGACATAAGAAAACAATATTCCTTAACATTTCATTTTTGGAAAATTTGAAAATAATAATCCCAACTATTGCCGGTCTGCCGACAATAATCCCAACTATTTGATTACTTTTGTATAATCCCAACTATATAGACCATCCGCCAATAATGGTCCATGATAAGATATTACCTCATATAATAAGTGAGTTTTAATAGAAATTAAGCGTAAAAATTAAAAGTTGAGATTATTTATAGGGATTACTTGCTATATCTCTTTCCATCCACTTTAGAAACTACAAAAATTTATTTATAGGGATCGTTATTGGCGGAAGGTCCCTAAAGTTGGGATTATTCTGAAATAATCGATAGCTGGGATTATTATAATCAGACCGCCGATAGTTGGGATTATTACTATCAATTTTTCCTTCATTTTTTTCATAGGATTTTCAGGGATCCAAGCATAGCCTAAATATAGTTTTTTGAATTGGTTCTTTTATACTCCCTCCGTCCCTTTTTATTTAGCCAAAGACTATTTTTCAAGTCAAAGTTGTTCAATGTACTGTTCAATGTACATTTTTGAAAAGGGACGGAGGTAGTACTATTCAATGTACTGTTTTTACCAAGGGGTGTGGGGGTGCCTGGGTGGGCGATTTCACCTTTTTTTGAGTTGATGTATTGTTTCTTCTACCAAGGGAATATTAGTGAAAGGAAAGAGTGTTACTTTAAGTGAGAACAATTACGGTAAAGCATTAAAAGTTTTCCTACTTTATCACCCCAATGCATTTTTTAAATTATGTGGTTTGGTCAACTTAGACTGTAAAGACGAAATAGGAATGGAGCAAGCGTTATGTGCTTATATCGCTGTTGGAGGTACATTGTGATCGGTCAGTTTGAGTCCGAGAATGAGTCCAACTTTAGTGTCGACAAACACACCATTCTTATTCAGAATCAAATATGTATGTTTGAGGATAATCTTTTTCATAGTCTGGGTTCAATACCAATTAGTATCATATTAAGTTCATAATCAAATATCATATTAAATTCAATAAAAAGTTGAGGACCAAATGGAGTAATGTTGTACAGTTGAGAGACTAAATCAGGTGTTATCTATGATAAGAATGATGTAAGTGAGCACTGCTGTTTAGAAGCTGAACATTTGTCATAACATTTGTTTTTTGGCTTGGATGTACTTGCCGAATCAGACATTCAGTGAATAGACTTCATAGCTATTTCTTGTTTTAGCTGCAAGTGAAATTTGGTAATTTAAGACCCATACAGCATTCCATCTAGTGCAGTTAGGTTTCGTCTTAACTTCTTATGATTTACTTATGAATATTGTATATTATGTGTTGCATTATTAAAGGAAAGTTTTTTAGTTGTCAATTAAATGTTATCATTATAGCACTGAACTTGTTTGGCCTCTATGTTAACATGTTGTTTATCCAAACATTGTCAAGAGTAATAAGTTACAAAAGGGATAGAAAAAACAACATTGTAATTTTGAAAAGTAAATGCTTTAACAAATTGTTAACAGAATTATAATTTTGCTTCTGATGCAGGTATGACTACTCCGGTTATGGGCAGTCCACCGGAAAGGTGAGTAGGCTGGGTAGAAAAATTATGGGTAGAAAAATTTCTTTGTTCATTCTATTATTTACAAATCCTCTCAATACTGTGTGGAATGCTGAAAACACTGGAGAAAGAAATAGGGAGGAAAATTTTGGGGAAAAATAAAATATGTTAGTTTAAATAAAACGGATTTCTTTTAGATTTTTCAGAACTCATTTTATTTTAAAAAATTGTTTCAAACAGGAGACAAAGTGCACAAATAGGAGTGACTGTTTATTCATAAAATAGGACTGATTTCATTCTATGAAAAGTATAAAACTTCTCCAATAAGGAACAAATGAGTCCTATTTTAGGAAGAAAATAATGGTGGTCATATTTGTATAAAAGTTGATAAAATTAATCATATCTGGTGATCCTTTGAATTTTCAATATAAAGCCAAACACAAGAGTACAACTTTAACTGGGTTCTTTCCCTTTTCAAGCATTTTCCTAAATCTAAGCATACAATAAATGTTTTTTGGAATATAATTTTTGCAGCCAAGTGAACATAACACTTATGCGGATATAGAAGCTGCTTACAAGTCTCTTGAAGAAAGCTATGGTGCTAAGCAAGAAGATATTATCCTTTATGGGCAATCTGTTGGGAGTGGCCCGACTGTGGATCTTGCTTCTCGTCTACCTCGACTAAGGGCAGTTGTTTTGCACAGTCCAATCCTGTCAGGGTTAAGGGTCATGTACCCTGTGAAGCGGACTTACTGGTTTGACATCTACAAGGTATAAAAAATATAATGCTTGTGATTTTTTACCTTCACTTGACAGTTAACATTACGATTTTTTTTCAAAAGAAAAACACAGCTATCTCAGTTTACATTTTCTAAATATGTTTGGTGTGGTGATTCCTGCAGAATATTGACAAAATTACATTGGTGAAATGTCCAGTTTTGGTCATTCATGTAAGTATAAATTCATTTTATTTATGTAGCATATAGTTCCATTTAACATTTTCTTTGTTGATTCTCTTGGTTGCTTATCATGTGTAACTTTTTTTATGATGGACTGGAATTAATTTATAAGTAGAAATAGTCTTACATCTTAAAAGCAAGAACCTAAAAAAAGGTTTTTTTGAGGAAACAATTGTATAAAATAGTACTTTTTTCTGAAATATATAATTTAAAAAGAAAAAAGTGCACCAAAAAAACAAACGACTGGATGCTATGGAGTTAGGCAGTTTGTAGTACTGGGATACACACACTTTTATATTCCAGCATGCTAAACTGATAATGCTATGTTGTGATGAAAGCCTATTCCGAAGTTATATTGCTATGCATGTGAGTCAGCATGGACTGCCTCAGTAGAAGAACCTAATGGTCTCTTTGTTTCGGGGTATATCGAGGTTCATCTAGGTTTAGTTCAAAGTTCACCTAGGAAAACTTCTAGAAAGGGATGGTCATAACCCTCTCCTTCTTCCCCTCCCATCCAAAACCTAACTCCCAAACATACCCTAAGTTTACGTAAGTTTACTCTATCGAAATAGATCATAAGGTTCAGTTCACCTTATTCTTTGTGTATTACTCTGTACTTATTTGGCATCTTAGTCATATGACTCAGACCAAAAAGACTGGAAATATTTGAGTTAGACCTAGACCAGTAATATTTAGGCAGGCCCATATGTGTTTGATGGTGTTAGACAACATTTGAAAGATTTAGACCAAACTAGAACAGAACTATTCAAAGTTTCAAACTATTCTGACAATGCCGAAAAATGGCAGCCCAGTGCACATTGGCATTCACGCGCGGAGAGAGTTCGAGGAAGGGTGCTACCCACCATAAGGGTGTATAGGGGGCAAGCTTTCCCTTGTCATTTTGATAAGAGGCCTCTTCCAAAGTTCCCTTATCATTTTGATAATAGGCTAGGCGATGCCCAATATATAAAAAAAAACAGATAAGATCACATTTTGTACAGCGAAGAGAACAATTGTTAGTTTATCTTGAGAAATAATAAACGTTGACTGAAAGATTGGGTGACCGATCACCTAGAGTATTCTATCAGTACATTTATAAAACCTTAAGCATGTATAAAAGTTACTTAGCCCTCCAAATCTTTCCCTCCAAGCTCTGACCCCCCACCCCATGGGAGTTCGATTCCCCCGAGCACATGTAGCTCATGTGTTCTACATTTCATATATTCTGATTTTTTTTCAATATTATGTAGGGAACATCTGATGAAGTGGTTGATTGTTCCCACGGGAAGCAGCTATGGGAACTATGTCAGGAGAAATATGAACCATTGTGGCTGAAGGGTGGGACCCACTGCGACTTGGAACTATACCCAGAATACATAAGACACCTGAAGAAGTTTGTATCAACAGTTGAGAAACCCCTTTCACAGCGTAGCATCTCAAGGAAGAGTATAGACCGGGCAGAGAATTCCCGGAAAAGCACAGATGGCCCGAGGAAAAGCACTGACAGGAGAGAGAAGCCGAGACACAGCACGGACAAACAGCCAGAAAAGCTTTTGATGACGAACTTCAAATTCTCCAGTGAAGAGAAGTTCTCAAAGCTGAGGATTCCTTTTGATCATCAGATGGAGAGGTCCCGAAGGAGTGTAGAGATTTTTGAGAAGCCACGCAGAAGCATCGAGCAACAGATGGAAAAGGCTCGGAAAAGTGTTGATTGGTTGGAAAGGATTCGTGTTGGTTGAATACTGCAAGCTGCAGCAGAGAGGACACTGTAAATTTAGCTAAACCGCGGCTTGGGGGGAGGAGCCGAGGAGGATATTTCGGGGGGTCTGGTTAACTTATAATGGCCTATGTTGTGTCCTTTAGCATATGTACTGGGGACTATTTTTGTCTTTTGTAATGTGTATTTTTGTGTGGGAAAGGTAGAGAGAAAGAGAAAGAGAAAAATTTGATGATATGATTGTGTTTTTGTTGGCTGATTATTAAGTAGCATCATTTTAGTTTTTGTATAGGAAATATTGTTAAACAACCACATATTGGAATTTCAATAATCCAAAATCTGTGTCCTTTTTGTATAAATTAAATTTTTAAAAAATATTGTTAAATTCTTCTTATTCTAAATTTTCAAAATATGATTTTTTTTTAATTTTTTTTACTAATAAGGAATGAACGATATTAATGGTCAAACTTGTGTGTTGGCAAATGTGAAATGTTGACTGTTGCAATTAAAAAGGAACGGAGGAAGTATTTAAGGGAAAGTTCCCGAAATAGGACTAAAACAGTTTGGAAATTCCAAAATAGGACTGTCATGTTTTTTATTCCCAAAATAGGAGTAATTACTGCCAAGTTTGGGAAATATTGCCATGTTTGAAGTCTGGTACTGCCAAAACATGACAGTAATTAGTCATATTTTAGGAATAAAAACATGGAAGTCCTATTTTGGAATTTTCAAACCTTTTTAGTCCTATTTTGGGTAATATCTCTATATTTAATGATTAATAAATAAGATAACAAGTTTTAAAATGTTCGGTTTATTCGGTTTAGTTTTGAGATGTGAAAACCAAAACCGAAACCAAACAACTACGGTTCGGTTCGGTTTTTTGAGTTCGGTTTCGGTTTTCTTGTGGTTCAGTTGTTTTGGTTGCGGTTCGGGTTTTTTCGATTCGGTTTTCGGTTTCTCTGACCCACCCCTACCAATATCTCAGTAGCTTGGGTATCTACTCAGCATGTTTCGGAGTATGGGGTGGGAAAGGCTAGCAGGGGCTTGGACGTGGCAGTGTGGCTTGATCTGATTAAGGTTTGGCTTATTTGGAGCCTGATAACCGCTTTCGCGGCGTTGTAGTAAAACGAAGTCTAACCTTTCGGTTTTTCCCCGAGTATTGTGTCTCTCGAGGAATGGCGGAGGAGCTTCTTGATTTTAAGTCCAGTCACAGGTTATCGCAAATTATTGGAAGCTTTTCAAATTAAACTTTTGATTGATTTTCTAAACTACTTTTTGGAAAGGAAAGTAAATTAAATTGTGCAAATACTAATGATGGCTCAAAAATAAACTAAAGAAAAAAATATAATATTAAACTTAAATGGATTGATCCAAATAAGGGCAATGAATTGAGTAATTAGAAATGGATATATTCTTGGACCTAGTAATTAGGGAAATTAAAACTAAAATTGGACTAATAATTTCTTTCCTCATAGACAAGAATGGAAACTATTTTCATTAATTTATCCTATTTCTAGGTGTCATTAATGTGTTCAAAATGGTTGGCTTGAATTAAATTCTAACCTCATAGACAAGGTATAAATAATTCTCCAATATTTTAATTAATAAAAATAGCCAAATTCATTAACTTAGTTAAACTCATTATTTAAGCAATTGAATTTATCTCTCATAGACAAGATGTAAATCCCTTTCATTAAATTATCCTATTTCTAGGCCTTATTAATGTGCTTGAATATGGTTGGCTTAAATTATTTTCTAATCTCATAGACAAGTTAGAAATAATTTTCCAAGAATTTAATTAATGAATATGGCTAACAATTATTAATTACTATTTCATCATTTCAAACAACTAGTCCAAATTATTAATTTGAATCCCTAATTTTAGGTCAACAAGTCAATCCATATTCCTTTAGTCAATTCATGCCCAAAACAAATTTAGCTAATAAACATCATTTTTTCATTTAACAATACAATGAATAAATTCAACATTAACAAGAAATTAAGCATGTATAATAACGAAAATTAAACAAAAATAATATTCTGCCAAAATAAAAATGTAGAACTAATATATTACCTTCTGGAATTTTTTTCCGAATTTTATAACCTAAAATCCAATTTTAACAACTATTTGATAATTTTCCCAATATTAACTAGAAAATACAAAAAGCAACTACAAATATTCTAAATTCATTCTAAATTTTATATTGACTACTGGGAGTGATTTTACTGTGAATTACACTTGAATTAGGACAGAAACTATTTTTTTACCTTTTTTGAGTAATTAATTTAATTTATGCAATAATAACAATTGAATGCCGGAATTAATTAAAAATTACTTCTGCTTCGTAAAAATTAACTTTTTTTTATAAATAACTACCTTGAGGCTACTAAACAACTATATAATTAATTGGAATGGATTTAATGTCAACAACTATTTTATTCAAATTTAAGAAGAAAATGCGAAATAGTGGAATAATTTTCTGGAAATTTTCGAAGCACAGATAGAAAAAACTAAGTACAGATTCAGATTCTACTCATTGAAAGGATGAAAATACATATAAAGAACTCACAATTTGGAGCTAAAATGAGAAAGATATGAAAGATTGAAGTTGAAGGTGCAACAATGGTGGAAATCCGAGCTTTGAGGAGGAAGAAGACGCCCTTTTTTATCTGATTTGGGCTTGAAATTGGTGTGTTTTGAGTTGGGGATGGAAGAGGGCTTTTATAGCCGGAGTTTTGTGGAAGGCGGCCAGAAGGGCGGCCGCCCTCCGGCCATGGCCGGCAGCCTTCGGTCACTTCTCCGACAAAGCTTCGTGCACGGGTTGAATCCGCCGCAGGCGTCCACGGTAGGCGGCCGCCCTTTTGGCCGCCTCCCGTCTTGTCTCAGCTACCGGCAGCTCATAAATCACATCCCGCCGCAGGCGGCCACGGAGGGCGGCCGCCCTCCGTCCCCCGTCGGCAGCCTTCCATTATTTTGTCGCCATGCAAAGTGTTATGTGCTGAAACTGTGAAAAACTCGTAGGCGCCCAAAAAGGCGGCCTCCATATCGACCGCCTTACGTCAAATGAACAAGTTGTCTTCACCAAAGTTGTAGATCTCTTTCTTGGCTAACTGCTGGAATTTGAATGACATGCATTAGATTTGTAGTTTATGAGATATGGCCAAAACGGTGAGCACGTGTCACTTTCCATCGCAACTGCAAATGTCTGACTTCTTTGAGCAATATGTCCATTCTAAAATTGTTATTTGGCTATGTGTTCTTCATAAGAGTTGTAGATAAGGAAGATATCTATGTAATGCAACTTGTATCATGAAGTTTGGACAATTATGCGCAAAGTTATGATCATAATACGAACATGTGTCTCTATGCATCATCCATTTTTCATCAAAAGTGGCCATATAGGCGACATCTTCTTGGTTTTGAGCTTCCTTGCATTATTTCTTCATCTCTTGGACTCTTCTTATTGAACAATTGGTCAATTTATCTTGCAAACTTCCGTAGCAATTCATTTGTTGGCAAAAAAATGACACTTTCTTCACGCAATTGACCCGAGATTTCGCCAAACATGTTATGAATGTGATTTTTACCCGATTTCATGAAACTTGAACCAAAATATATAAAACATGCCTTTTCTTTCTATTTTCAATCAAAAATCGCTTAAATTTGATAAGAAAAATAAGTACAAAAATGGACTTATCAGAGCCCTATTTAGTGACTTTGTTTTTCGGCTTATTAGGCTTATCAATCAACTTTTTGACCAAACACGTAACTTTTGATTCCGTGCGCTGAATTGTGTAATAATAAGAAAACGTACGGTTGAAGTTACTTTTTTGGCTGTATTGGCCGAAGTTACTGTAGATGGTCATTTTATCTATTTTCATGAAAAAATGACATGTATATTACTAATAGAGTTTCACCAGACAAAAACATGACTAGTTATGTTTTTGAACAAAAATATGACTAGTCACTATGTATGAGTAAATGGAAGAGTCATTATAGTGTATTTCAGAGTGACAAGTCACTAGTGGATGATTAGTCACTGAGGACTAGTCACTAAATTTGTCACTTTTTGGAAAAATTTAAAACTAGTCATATTTTTGTGTTTTGAATTTAATTTAATAATATTCATGGAAAAATGCCTTTTCCATATAATTTTTCTTTATTTTATTAATAAAATATATTTTAAATATAATTTTTTCATAAATCAACAGAATCAGTCAATACAGCCACTTCAGCCAGAATTTCATAAATTTCAGCAGAATCATCCGATTTCAGTGTTACCAAACAGCCTCTTAATTACCAAATTAGGTTTACGCTTTTAGAAAAGCTCATTTATCTAATAAGCTAGACGCAACTCAACTTTAAAACCTTAATTTAACAAGTCGTCTTCTGTGTGTGTGAGAGAGAGAGAGAGAGAGAGAGTAATATTCAAGTCAGGACTTCCGGACAGGAACCGCCGTTTGGGCTCCTTCCCAGTGAATTTTTTTATAAAAGTTTTGGGCATGTTCTTCATTAAGTCTAGTTTATGCCTACCAAATTTTAGCTAAGAATTTCACCGGAAAATAAGTCAAATAATATTTAGAAGATAACTGCGCCAAAATACACATATTAAACGCAGTCAACGTGCCCGGACAGGGCGGGCAAAATCAGGTTGGTCGCGGTCAACGTGGCAGACGGGATGGCCGTGGACAGCGTGGGCGTGGATATGGAGGCCAGTTTCAGCAACCGCATCAAGGCATTGGTGGACAACTACCACCTCTTTTGCCTTTGCCGACCTTCGGCCAGCCCCAAGGACAACCTGCTCGGGAACCATTCCAGCCAGGATATTCAGGTTCAGTGTTTTGTAATGTCTCGTCTGGTTTTTTTTATACATAAATCATTTATCTTCTTGTGGTACTAATAATGTCAGTGCACGTTTTCCATTTGTGGAGAATAACTATCAGTCACCTCCAAACCCAATTGTGTGTCAACTTTGTTGCTCCTCAAGTCACTCTGCTCTTACATGCTACCGCTTCATTGGTTCTTCTACTCCAGCTCTTGCTGCTATTCCATCGGGTGAAACAAATAGCTCCGTGTGGTGCCCGAACTCAGGTGCCTCTACTCATATGACCCCTCATGAAAGTATTCTTTCTTGTAAAGTTTCTTATACTGGCTCTAATAATGTGCAAGTTGCTAATGGTACTAAATTACCTATTTCTCATGTTAGTTGCTTAAATTAAATACTCTTGGTCACCCGCTTTCTTTAAACTCCGTTTATCATGTCCCACGCCTCAAACATAATTTGTTGTCTATTCATAAATTGTGTGAGGATAATGATTGTACGGTGTTTTTAATAAATAAAAAAATCTATTAAGGACAATTAGACGGGGTGCGTCTTCTTCAGGCTTCCAATAAAGACCATCTTTATCCATTTAATGCTCTTCAAGCTATTGTTGTTTATGGACCTATTTGGTACAAAGTTTGGGGCATTGTGGTGACAGAGTCTTACATTGACTTCGGCAAAAACATTTTATTTCTTTTTCTAGTACTTTTATTCATAATTGTGTTTCTTGTAAGTTGGGTAAATCTTACAGACTTTCTTTTCAGGATGTTATTCACTTATGTACTGCACCTTTGGAACTTATTCATTCTGATGTTTGGCAATCGCCTATTTTATCTAATCTTGGTTACAAATATTATGTTTGTTTTATAGATGATTTCTCTCGTTATACTTGGATTTATCCCATGAGGCGAAAATCTAAGGTTTTTCTTCATTTTTGTAATTTTCAAACTCTTGTTGAGAATTTAGTGGATCGAAGGATTAAATCTTTTCAAAGTAATGGGGCGGCGAATTTGATAATGCTATTTTTCAAAATTATTTTTTAAAATCCGGTATATTATTTAGAAATCTTGCCCGGACACACCGGCTCAAAATGGCGTGGCTGAACGTAAACATAAGCATCTACTTGAATTAACTAGAACTATGTTTATTGAATCTTCTATTCCTTCTAGTTTTTGGGTATATGCTCTTAGGGTTGAGCATGAGTCGGTACGGAACGGTTATTTCAAAAAACTTGTCCCATCCCAAAGTACGGTTCTTTTAAAAATTAAAGAACCGGTACCGTCCCAAACATATATAGAACCTGTCCCCTTCCGTACCAATTTTCGGTACCGTTCGGTACGACCATACGGTTCTTCAATACTATTCGATTCCTAAATAATTGACTCTTACAAAGTCAAAAATATTTTAAGTTTTAGCATTAATACGTAAATATACAAAAATTGAAGAGAAGAGATTGCAAGATTAAAATCAAATACAACTGAAATGCAAAATTATTAATCAAAACTATAATAACGAAAGGTAACATTCAACTAAAATTCAACAGTGATAGTCAAACTGAAAAACAAAAGGTATGTCTTCACTTGACAAATATGTAGTATGATAATATAATACTTGAGTAAAACTTGGTTCTTTATAATTTAATGTCGTACGGTTTTATATATATTCAGGGCCGGCTATGAGGCTGTGCAAACAGAGCCTCTGCACAGGGCCTCAAAAGTTAGAAGGCCCAATTTTTTAATAATATATATAGTATATATATATAATAATTGTTTAAATGATAAATAAATGTTTGATGTTTGAAATACGAACTACAATAGCCCATTTGAAATTTTGAAACACGGTTAAACTTGGAAAGGCCCAACTCAAAACCCTACTTCTACACTCCAGCCTCCAAATTAAATTAAATTAAAACAAAAAAGCTAAAAACCATCCCACTTCCCAAAACCATCCCAGCTTCTCTATCTCTCGTCTTCTCTTTGCTTCTCACATGCTTTCCATTTAGGGTTTGAATCTCTTTACGAATTCTGCGATTCTTCTAAAAAAACACAAAAAGAGTTGATTTATTGACTTTGCCGAACGATTCAACTACTCGTGTTATTCAGCCAAAGCCAAAGGTAAAATCTTTCACTTTTTGTTGTCTAATTTCTCAGCCTCTTATGTTGTGAAGTTGTGATTTTTTCATTTTAATCCGTTTCTTTCTGATTTTATGAACTGAACAGCAAGGTAGGGCAGTAGGCAGTGCATCGCTAGTTCGCTACGTTGGTATTGGATCTCCTGATTCATTTGTCCGAGTCTTACAAATAAAGCTCCAAATATCAGGTTGTTTCCCTCTTTTTAAACTCTGTTTCAGGTTATTTTGATTTCTTGTATTTTGATATTATGGCTCCTGGAATGAGAAAGTATGAATCTGGTCATGATAAGCTCTTGAAAAGAAGAAAAGTTGAAGCATTAATAAAATCTCAAGCAGGAGCTCTTGATAAATTTATCAAACGAGACACTCAAGTTTCTGTTGAAAATCAAAGTTTTAATGTGGATGGCTGTGATGATGTGATAATTGTGAATGATAATGTAAATGCAGGATCTGGAAATTATAATGATGTGCTAGTTGTGAGTGACAATAATAAACATCTAGAGAATGAAAATGTGAACTCCCTAGAAAATGAAATTCCAGATGTAGGTGATGATATTAACGAAAATGAAGGACCAGTTAATTCTCCAGAATTATCTCATATGGTAGATATATTTGATCCAAGAAACTGGGATGGTCTTAGCTCTAAAATGGTTGATTTATTAGTTATAGAGGGTCCAAAAAGAGATTGTTCTATTGTCAAGGGCCCTAAAGATAAATTTTCTAGACGATTTACTGCAAATTTGTATACTAGAGTTTTATCAAACGGGGAGAAGTGTGATAGAGATTGGCTTGTTTATTCGAAAGAACTTGATAAAGTGTTTTGTTTTTGTTGTAAAATTTTTAAAAAAGGAATTGGTAGAGGCCAGTTAGCGAATGAAGGATTTGCAGACTGGGCACATATTGGTGAAAGGCTTAGAGAACATGAAATTAGCATGGAACATGTAAAAAATATGGCTACTTGGTATGATGTGCGCTTAAGATTTGCAAAGAATCAAACTATTGATAAAATGGCTCAAGCACAAATTGAGAAAGAGACAGATCATTGGAAAAAAATGTTACTAAGAATTATTGCAGTTGTGAAATTTCTTGGCAAACATAATTTAGCTTTTCGTGGTACTAATGAAAAGTTATATGACAATAACAATGGCAATTTTTTAGGTTTAATTGAACTTTTGGCAGAATTTGACCCAATTGTGCAAGAACATGTTAGGCGTATTACAAATAATGATATTCATAGTCATTACCTTGGGCACACTATTCAAAATGAACTGATATTTTTGCTTGGTTCTGCAATAAAAACAGAAATCATTAAAAAAATAAAACAAGCAAAATACTTTTCTGTTATTCTTGATTGTACTCCTGATGTTAGTCACCAAGAACAAATGACTTTGATATTGAGATATGTGGATGTCTCCACTAATTCTGTAATCATTGAAGAATCTTTCTTAGGATTTTTGAATGTGAATGACACAACTGGCCAAGGGCTTTTTAATACTTTACAAACTGAGTTGGAAAATCTTGATCTTAGTATATTTGATGTGCGAGGACAAGGTTATGATAATGGATCAAATATGAAAGGAAAACATCAAGGAGTGCAAAAGAGACTTTTAGACATTAACCCTAAGGCTTTTTATACTTCTTGTGGCTGCCATAGTCTTAATTTGGCATTGTGTGATATGGCCAGTACATCTACCAAAGCTAAAGATTTTTTTGGAATCATACAACGTATTTATACAATTTTTGCAAATTCAACAAAGAGGTGGGAAATTTTGAAAAATAATATAAAAGGGTTGACTCCAAAGCCATTGTCAGCCACTCGTTGGGAGAGTCGGGTTGATAGTGTTAAAGCTATAAGATCTCAAATATCAGAATTTCGAGAAGCTTTACTAGAAGTAGCAGATATTGATAATGATCCTAAAATAAGAAGTGAGGCTAAATCTTTAGCAATTAACGAGCTTGCTGATTTTGAGTTTTTAGTTGCCATAATTATTTGGTTTGAAGTGTTATGTGCTATTAATTTGGTTAGCAAGTTTTTACAATCAAGGGATATGCTTATTGATGTTGCTATTGAAAAAATAAATGGGTTGATTTCATTTTTCGAGAAATATAGAGAAACTGGTTTTAATGAAGCCTTAAATAGTGCTAAGGAAATTGCTATTGAAATTAATATTGATCCAGTATTTCCTCAAAGGCGTGAAATTCGAAGGAAAAAACATTTTGATGAGCATACAAATACATCACCTGAGGCTAAACTGTCAATGGAGGAATCATTTAAAGTGAATTATTTTCTTTACATTGTTGATAGAGCCTTAACTTCTCTAAACAGCAGATTTGATCAATATCAGAAATATGAAAATGTCTTTGGTTTCTTGTTTACTTCTCACAAATTAAAGGCATTAGATGATGGAAGTTTAAAGGCTTGCTGCATTCAGTTTGAAAATGCACTTAAGCATAATGAAAAGTCTGATATTGATAGAAATGAATTATGTGTTGAGTTAAAGTTACTTAGACAACTTTTGCCTGAAAAAAAAATGGGTCCTATTGAAATTTTGAAGTTTTTAAAAGGCTTAGACTGTTTCCCAAATACAATTATTGCATATAGAATTTTGTTGACTATTCCTGTGACTGTTGCTTCTGCAGAAAGAAGCTTTTCGAAGTTGAAGATTGTGAAGTCCTACTTGCGTTCAACAATGTCACAACAACGACTTAATGGTTTAGCGTTGATAACCGTAGAAAAAGAAGTCTTGGAGAAAGTGGACTGCCAAGAACTGATTGATGAATTTGCTTCCAAGAATGCTAGGAGAATGGCTCTTTTTAATTGAATGATGTGCAACATGTGCTTAAGTTTGAACACTTTATTTGGATGCTTTATTTTACTCAATGTATTGGATGATTTTGGTATGCTGGAAGCTTCATGCTTGTTGCAAGTATGGAATTGAACAATCCTTATGTACCTGGAATTGAACAATCCGTATGCATTTCATTTCACAAAAAGGCCTCATTTTTCTATTAGCACCGGGCCTCTGAATGTGTCAAGCCGGCCCTGTATATATTATTTTATATAACCAATTTTTCGGGATGATACAGGATGCTTCGGGACAGTACGATTCAATACGGTTCGGGATGGATCTAGGACGGTTCTCACTTAAGAACCGGTATCATACCATATTATTAAAAAAGTTCAGTACGGTATGGTAATAACTTTTTCCGGTTTCGTTCGATTCTGGTACAGTTGGGGACGGTTCTCGGTACGGAACGGGAAATCTCAGATCTGTGCTCAGTCCTAGATACTCTATATACCGCCACTTATATTATTAATCGCTTACCCACACTGCTTTTGAATAATTTAACTCCTTTTGAGAAACTCTTTAATAAATCTCCTCATTTTAATTTTCTTCGTGTTTTTGGGTGTGCATGTTTTTCTAATTTTATTGTCAAGTCTTCAAATAAACTCTCACCACACTCCAACCAAGCATTCCACCCCAGCTAGTTGTGAGATTATCGTGCCTAGTGAGAGGTCTCGAGTTCGAAACCCGCTAGGCACATAAGGGTTCGAAACTCAATGGAGTGAGTTTCAATTATTCCAGGCGCCCCAGCCCCCTCCACCAGACCCCCTGGAGTAAAAAAACTCTCAACACACTCCACTCATTTTTTTCCCTTGGATATGCCCCTGAGTATAAGGGTTATAGCTGTTTTTTTTTTAAAGAGGGTTATAGTTGTTTAGATCCTTAAAGTGATATAGTATATGTTAGTAGGGATTTCAATTTTTTGAAGATTACTTTACTTATCCCCGGCTTATTCCTTCTACACCATCTACACCAGCTAATAGAATTATTAGAGGCTTAGTATTGTACTTTACATTAAACTCTCTTTAATATAAATATATCTGTCAGGGCTTCTTAGGGAGTAACCTTTCCCATTATTTCACATGGTATCAAGAGCACATTAATTTTTTTTCCCGATCCTCTCTCTCACTAAACCCTAGCGCCGCCGCCGTCCTCCCTTCGGCGCCGCACCATAGTTCGTCGCCTTCTTCTCTTCGGCGCCGACCACCACTGCATTATGTCATCCTCGGCTTCCGCTTTCAGCACGGCGGTAGCAACTGCTCAGTCGTCTTCACCCGCAGCGGCAATTTCAGTCACCACCTCCGGCGATCCTCCGTCATTTGGATCGCTGCCGGCAATCTCCTCCGTCTCTTCCGGTGTGACTTTCTCCTCCAACTTTGCATCACCAAGCCAGGTCTCTATGCCATACTCTCTGTTTCAGAATGCTCCATCAGTATTCCCTTGGTCGGCTCCCATTCCCGTGCAGCTGGTACCTCTAGAGCCGCCGCCCCTCTCAGCCGGCCCTTCCTTTGCTGGCCCCACGTTCGTTGGCTCACCTGGTGTCTCCACCGTCATGCTCCCATCTCGCACACCACCAGCCAGCCCAGCCGGGAGTTTACTCACGGATCTTGCCCAAACTATCTCTCATGTGACAATTAATGTCACAAATATTGTGACTACCAAACTTTTAGCGATGGAAGACTACACTACTTGGCAGACACAATTTGAATCATTTCTGGTGTCCCAAGCTCTCCTTGGCATGGTTGATGGCTCCATTCAGGTACCACCTACTTATTCCATAGATGCTCTTAACCGTCAAATTCCCAATCCAGAATTTTCTACATGGTTGCGAATTGATCAAACAATTCATTCTTGGTTATTTGCAACCCTGTCTTGGGATGTTCTTATTGATGTTCGTGATTTAAAACATTCCTATGAGATTTGGGAACGGTTAGAGTCTCGATTTATGTCTGCTAGTTTAGCCCGATCTATGGAATTAAAACGGTTATTTAATCAAATAAAAAAGAAACCTGATCAGTCCATGGATAATTATCTGCGAAAAATTAAAACATTAGCTGATGATCTTGCCACAATCAATTGCCCTGTGCCTCCTCGTGAAGTGTTAAAGACTACTATTATGGGACTGGGACCTGAGTATGAATCTTTATTCACTGCTGTGTCATTATTCGGACAAAATTTCCCGTTTGAAACTCTCTGTAATCATCTTCTTGAGTTAGAGCAGCGGGTTATTTATCTACGCTCCCAGGAGGCCTCCTCCTTTCATCAGGCGTTTGGCGCGGCCGTTTCTTCTCCCGGGCAGCCGTCTGGCCAGCAGGCGGGTCAACAGCAGTCGAACTCAGCATACCCGGTCGGGCAGCAGCAGTACCCGGTCGGGCAGCAGCGGCAGTCTGGACCCCAGCAGTGAGGCAGAGGCCGCGGTCGTGGGTGAGGCCGCGGTCGTGGGTGAGGCCGCGGTCGTGGGTGAAGCCGCGGTGGCCGAGGACATGGTCAAAGACAGCACCTAGCTCAGTATGGTCCACCGCCAGCCTACTGGTATCCTCAGGGGCAGTCCGTTTATAACCCCAGAGGGGGTGGTCAGCCGGGTCCAGCTGGATATGCTTCACATGCAAGGGGTGTGACATCTACGGGTACTGTTATTTGTAATTCTGCTGTGTCACATTTAAATATTAATGCTTTACCTGTTTGTGTTACTAACCGTAGTTCTGCAGGCTTGCCATGAGATGGGGGTATTCTTGGGTCTGTTCCCCATCCTGTTGTCTGTCAAATTTGCTTTTCTACAGGTCATTCAGCCATAAATTGCCCTTCTCGTTTCACACAGCCGTCCGCCCCTGCTCTGTTGACTACTCCCGGTGACACTACTCATGCTCTATGGTTTCCTGATTCAGGAGCCTCTGCTCATATGACTGCATCTGAAGGTATTTTAGTTAATAAATCTCCCTACATCGGCTATAATTGCGTTAGTGTTGCCAATGGTGCCCATCTTCCCATTTGTCATGTTGGTGATGTCGCATTACCTACGTTTGGTCGTCCTCTCACTTTAAAATCTGTTTATCATGTGCCTCAGTTAAAATATAATTTAATTTCAATTAAAAGGCTCTGCGCTGATAATAACTGTACTGTAATTTTTGATAAAAATTCCTTTTTGATTAAGGACAAAGCAACGGGGGCAGTGCTTCTGCGAGCTACCAGTAGTGGGCCACTTTATCCTATCAGTCTGCCGTCGTCATCATCACCATTAGTTTTTGCTTCTGTTTTAGCTTCTGGCCCTGTGTGGCACCGTAGATTAGGTCACTGTGGTGATAGTATTTTACAGTTTCTTAAGAGAAAACAATTCTTATGTAGCCATTCTCCCTTTACTCATGAATGTGTGGCTTGTCGTTTAGGAAAATCACAACGTTTGCCCTTTATGGATGCTAGTCATAACTCTGTTTTTCCACTTGAAATTATTCATTCTGATGTGTGGCAATCACCTGTGTATTCCAATTTGGGATTCAAGTATTATGTGTGTTTCATTGATGATTTTTCTCGTTATGCTTGGCTTTATCCCATGTGTCACAAAAGTGAGGTTTTTATGCACTTTAAAAATTTTAAAGCTTTGGTTGAAAATCTTTTTAATCAGAAAATTAAAATTTTTCAAAGTGACGGGGGAGGTGAATTTGTTAATCATAATATGCAGCACTTCTTTTCCGCTAATGGTATTTATTTTAGAAAATCTTGTCCTGACACACCCCAACAAAATGGGGTTGCTGAACGCAAGCATCGTCATTTACTAGAATTAACTCGGACCATGCTTCTTGAGACTTCGGTTCCGAGTCAATTTTGGGTTGATGCCATTTTTACTGCTGCATATATTATTAACAGATTACCCTCTCCTACTTTAAATGGCCTTTCTCCGTACCAAAAACTTTTTAACCGTGATCCGGACTACTCCTTTATGCGCGTATTCGGTTCTGCCTGCTATCCAAATTTTTCTGCCACCTCAGCTAATAAATTATCACCTCGTTCCGTTCAATGTGTTTTTCTTGGCTATGCATCTGGTTATAAGGGCTATCGTTGTTTTGATCCTATCACAGGTCGAGTCTATGTTAGTCGTCACGTTAGGTTTCATGAGGACACATATCCCTTTAAAACACTATCACCTGGTACAACGTATTCTATCCCTACTACACCGTCTCCAATGAACCTAACTGATATCACCCTTGACCCACCTGCCCAGTTCCCTATCACGACTCAACTCCCTCCACCGCCCCCATCCCATTCTCGACCACCTCTCAGTCCTACTACTCCTTATGTACCATCTCCCTCTACAAGCTACCCCACGTCAACCACCAGCCCGCCACCATCACCTCCAGCCTCCGATAACCGCACTCCGTCCAGCCTGCCGGACAACACCACCTCGGCCGACTGTGTGTCAACCGCCCCTCCCTCCCCTAGGTTCACTACGGTAGTTAATCAACACCCCATGCAACCCCGTACTAAGTCAGGAATATTTAAGCCCAAAACAATTTTTAATTTAAGTACGGTTATTACTCCTGCAGATCCTACCTGTTTTATTGAGGCAAATAAACATTTAAAATGGCGTGAGGCGATGGCTGATGAATTTAATGCACTCATTAATAATAATACTTGGGATTTGGTGCCCTTTGATAGCTCTAAGAATATTGTTGGATGTAAGTGGATTTATAAAACTAAATATCATTCTGATGGATCCTTAGAGCGTCATAAAGCTCGATTAGTTGCACAGGGTTTTAATCAGCAGGCAGGTATTGATTTCTCTGAAACTTTTAGTCCGGTCGTAAAACCCACCACAGTTCGTATTGTACTTACTCTTGCTATTTCTTTTGGGTGGGTTATATGACAACTTGATGTTAAAAATGCCTTCTTACATGGTCATCTGACAGAAGAAGTTTATATGCGTCAGCCCCGTGGTTTTATTCACCCTCAATTTCCTAATCATATATGTCTTCTGCGTAAGGCCATTTGTGGCCTTAAGCAAGCTCCACGGGCCTGGTTTCCTAGATTCAATAGCTTCCATCTGCAACATAATTTTTCCTGTAGTAAATCTGACAATTCTTTGTTCATTTACCGCCAGAATAATACCATTATTTATTTATTATTATATGTGGATGATATTATTATTACTGGCAATTCTGAGTCATCTGTTACCCAATTTATTTCGGTTATCTCTAATCATTTTGCTATGAAAGACTTGGGTAATCTCTATTATTTTCTGGGTATCGAGGCTATTCGTTCAGCTAAAGGTATGTTTCTCTCCCAACATAAGTATGTTACTGATCTTCTAGCCCGTTTTCATCTCCATACCGTAAAGTCTGTTCACACCCCGTTAGCTTCCCGTACCACTCTGTCTCTTTCTGATGGTGAGTTACTGTCTGACTCTACTGAGTATCGCAGCATGGTTGGTGCATTACAATATTTAACTTTGACACGGCCAGATATTACTTATGCAGTACACTTAGTGTCTCAGTTCATGCATGCTCCTCGTACCACTCATCTTTTTGTAGTCAAAAGAATTTTCAAGTACTTGCAGGGCACACGAGATCATGGGCTATGGCTTCAGCAGTCTAATCAGCCAACCTGTGTAGTTGCTTATTCTGATGCTGATTGGGCAGGTTGTCCTGATAGTTCTCGATCCACCACAGGCTTTGCTGTATTCTTGGGTCCGAATTTGATTTCTTGGAAGACTAAGAAGCAGCCTACCGTGTCGAAGTCCTCCACAGAAGCAGAATATCGTGCCATTGCTTACACAGTACATGACACACTGCATATCCGGTCGGTATTATTCGAGCTTGGATGGCCGATCAAGGAGCCTGTACATTTATTGTGTGATAATATCACTGCTTCTTATTTGACTGCAAATCCTGTTCAGCACGCCCGCAGTAAACATATCCAGATTGACTATCACTTTGTTCGCGAACGGGTTGCTCACGGAGATCTGATTGTTAAGCACGTTCCTACTCATCTACAGCTTGCAGATATTTTTACTAAAAGTCTCTTTAGTCAACGTTTTCATTTTTTAAAAGACAACCTGCGCGTTGTATCTCCCGCACAGCTTGAGGGGGTGTAATAGAATTATTAGAGGCTTAGTATTGTACTTTACATTAAACTCTCTTTAATATAAATATATCTCCCAGGGCTCCTTAGGGAGTAACCTTTCCCATTATTTCACAGCAGCTTCTTCCTGGTTCTTATAGCCTTTACCGACCCCAGTAGCATCTCCCCCGTCCATTGTACAACCTGTCACCCTTACACGGTTCTCCTGTGTCCAGCTGCCGTAGGCCCGTAGCTCCTCTCCCAATCCTGAAACTCATGTGTCCTGCTCCTCACTAGTATCTACACCGACTGGCCCTTCTCCCATGAACCACGTTTCCCCCCAAACCAGTCCATCACCTGGAGCTAGTCCAACTTCACCACCTTCGGCCAGTGTCCCCTCCCAGACCAGTCTGTCACCTACACCAGTCCATCACCTAGAGTCAGCCCTGGACACTGCTTCCTCCCAGACCACCTCGACCGGATTATTATCCCCATCTTCTATAGTGAACATTCATCCGTGTGTATTCGTGCTAAAGATGGTATTTTTAAGCCTAAAACAATTTTTAATATGAGTGTCTTTTGCCCCCGGACGATCCTACTTGTTCTTCTCAGGCTTAAAAATATTCTATTTGCCTGGCTGCCATGACAGGTGAATTTAATGCTTTACTTGCTAATAACATATGAGATTTAGTACCTTGGGATAGCACTAAAAATGTAGTTGGTTGTAAGTGGGTTTACAAGATAAAATATAATTTTGATGGGTCTGTTGAGCGTCACAAAGCTCGTTTAGTTGCTCAAGGGTTTAAGCAACGGGATGATATAGATTTTACTGAGACATTTAGTCCTGTTGTCGAACCTACTACCGTGCGTCTTGTCTTATCTATTGTTGTCTATCTTGGTTGTTGCATTCATTAGTTAGATGTAAGGAATGTGTTTCTTCATGGTCATCTTACAGAGAAAGTATATATGCGACAACCGCCCGGTTTTATTCTTCCGTCATTTTCTCATCATGTGTATCACATCAAAAAGGCTGTATATTGGTTTCACAGGTTTAGTGGCTTTCTTTTGTCTCATGGTTTTTCTCAGAGTAAGTCTGATTCCTCTATGTTTGTTTTTCGCACTTGCTCTCTAGTTATTTATATTCTTCTCTATGCGGATGATATTTTAATCACTGGTTCCTCCCCGTCTTTTTTCTGTTCTATTATCACTTCTTTATCTACTCAGTTTGCGAAGAAAGATTTGGGGGATATTCATTTTTTCTTAGGACTTCAGCTTAGTCGTACTTCTAAGGGATTATTATTTCTCAGCATAAATATATCTCTGATTTATGACGCCGTTTTCACCTCCATATTGTGAAGCATGTTCGCGTACTACACTGCCTCTTACAGATGGCGAACTTCCCGCTGATGTTACTGATTATCGCAGTATGGTAGGTGCTTTAGTGTATTTCCCAGTTGATGCATGCTCCGCGTACTACTCACCTTTTGGCTGTGAAGCCTATTTACAGATATTTACAGGGTACTATGGATCACGGTTTATGGCTCCAGTCCAACCGCAATATCTCTCTTATTGTGGCCAATTCTGATGTCGATTGGGCCGAATGTCCGAACATCAGCCGCTCCACTACTCTTTATGCTATTTTTCTAGGTCCAAATCTGACTTCATGGTGTTCAAAGAAGCAACCTACAGTTTCTCAATCATCCAGTGAGGCGGAGTATCGTGTTATAGCTTACACTGTTCAGGATACTCTTTTTATTCGTTCATTGCTTGCAGAGATGGACCTTACTATTTCTAGTCTTGTTCAGCTTCACTGTAATAATGTTTTTGCTTCTTATCTGGTTGTGAATCTTATTCATCATGATCGTAGCAAACACATCAAAATTGATTTTCATTTTGTCCGAGAACGTGTTGCTCTTGGAGATCTCATTGTCAAATATGTCCATACTCAGTTGCAGGCTTGCAGCTAGCTGATATTTTTACTAAGAATATATCTAGTCAGCGTTTTGAATTTTTATGTACCAATATGTGCGTTGTTTCCCGTGCACAGATTGATGGAGTGTAGTAATCTAGTATTGGAACATCTTTGTAATTTAACATTCTTACTGTTTATTATAAATACTAGACGAAGTACCCGTGCGATGCACGGGATATATCTAGAGTATAACAACAATTTGTTTTAATTATTTTTTATTACGATGATATACACACATGTTATCTGTAACTTTGTTATATATAAAAAGTTAGTAGGGTTTATATTTTATACCTGTAACTTTGATTATATAATAACAGTTTGTAGGATAAGGAAAATGTAGATCATACAAAATATTTCAAGTAAAATAGTAAAAAATATGAGATGGTATGATTGAATTGTCTCTTTAGTTGATTCTCAAGGAGTTTTGTTTATGTGCCGTACCATCCTTAAAAAATATTCTACCTTCTATAATGTACGTAGTATTTATATCTCAAAATTGGGGTGTCTCGAATATTCAATTTCCTGCCAGTTTATTTTTATTTTTATAAGCACTAATATCACCAATTCAATGAAATTTTGAATGCCGTGCTGGTAGTGATAATAAGCGGCTGAATAGGATTACAGTTTTATATGGCACTTCAATTTACAAAAATGTCATTAAAATTGACGGCAATTTTCTCTTCGCCCAAAGATTATCTTGGCAGTTTTGAATTTGGCAAAGATTGATATTATTACTATTATATGGTTACAAATATTGGGGTAAATTGAGATCTAACTCACTTCATTGAGTATTAAAATCAGGACCTCCCATAAGGGAGAGTGAGTCGGCGATCGATTGAAGTGTACCGCTTCCTCAAAAAAGTTAGTTATTACAAATTTACAAATTTACTAATTTATACTACATATTACATAAATGTAAATATAATGACAAAAAAGATATTTATTTTACGGGTATTAGCCCTTAATAGGACTAAAATAAGCCCAGAATTCAACAATAGGAGTATAATCCCTTTATTCCTAAAATAGGACTAATATATGTCTCTCAATACATTTATTTTATTAATAAGAAAATCATAGTTTTATTTATAATAAAAATATAAAAAATAATAAAATATTTATAAAATAATAATGAAAATGTGAAAAAAATAAAAAAAATAGAAATAATAATTAAATTATTTAAAAAGTCTAAAAATAAAATAAAATACCTAAAAAATATTTAAAAAATATGTAGGCCACTGCCAATGCGTCCTCTACCTCCCAGCACCACCGGCTCCGGTCGCCGGAAAAAATGCCATCTTGTGTAAAAAATGCCACATTTCTCTGAAAATGTCATAAAGATGACATTTTTACTCTTTGAAAATGTCTTAATTATTTTTTACGATTTATATTTTTATTTTTATTTTTTGCTTTTTTTAATATTTTATAATGATTGTTTAAAAATCCTATTATGAAGGGCAAAGGAAAGGGTAGAATAGGAAGAGTAAGTCCTATTTTGGGAATTTAAACTTTAAACTCCTATTGTTACAATTATCCTTTTATTTAGTCCCATTTAGGTAAATCTCCCTTTAATTTATTACTTTGGAATTGATAGCGTCATTACTTTGGAATATTAATTACGAATTTAATACTTTGGAATTTGGATTACTATTTCTTTTATTTATTTCATGATTAATTGTTTTGAAGATTATGGATGTTTTCTTTTGGACTGAAATTTGCTGGTCTGGTCTGGTTTGGTCTGGTCTGGGACTGAAAAACAGTCCAAAAGAAAACATCCTATATTACCATTACTTACTTTCTTTTATTACCACATACATTTGGGTTAAATTAACATTTGGGTTGAATTCAAGTGAATAGCAATGAGAAATACTCCGTAAATTATAAGGTAATGCTCTATTTATGGTTGGTCTTTTCTAGTTTTATTTTAAATTATAATGGGAGAATATGCATGCTATTAAGTATTAAGATAATTTATTTATATACTGGCTCCTTCTATTTATTTCGTTGCTTTATACTGGCTCAAAGTAAATCATCAAAGTCAATTTTATTTATGTTAAGATAATAAAATTGTATCCTTAATTACTATTCCGTAAATGCTTACATGCGACATTTGAAAGCCAATTAATCATCATTTATGTGGGCATATATATTACATTAATTACGTATAGGAGAGTATATTTGGGAGGGACTCAAATTTCCAATTATACCCCTCATTTGGGCGGCAATTTTGCCTTCAAAATTTGTAACAGTCTATTCCTTTATATAGTATAAAGATAAAGATAAAATAAAGATACAAATGATCACACCCTATTAGGGTGAGCCATTACTGCATATTTTCAACGAGAAAATTAAGCTAGGAAATTAAAATACCAATTTCCAAATAGATGTAATGTTTGGGTATATAAAACTCCTCCGTATAAATAGATGTAATGTTTGGGACCTTTGAATATCTTATGAAAACCGAAGAGTCCTACAACATAAAATTATTCCGTATAAATTACCATAGTAGTAAGTAAATACGTAGTATATATACTCCTTAATAATAAACTTTAGGATGTTTTCTTTTGGACTGTTTTCCGTCCCAGACCAGACCAGATCAGACCAGACCGGACTTAACCAGACCAGACCAGACCAGACTTAAACAGACCAGACCATACCAGACTTGGATAGTTATAACATACACAGAGACCAGACGTTTAACAGACCAGACCAGACCAGTTCAGACCAGACCAGACCAGACTTAAACAAACCAGACCAGATCAGACCAGACCAGACCAGACCAGCAAATTTCAGTCCAAAAGAAAACATCCTTATATTTTAATACTAGTATTAGGTTTAAATATGGTTTTAGTCCCTGCAAATATGACATACTTTGTTTTAGGTCTTTGCAAAATAATTATTTTGTTTTTCATCCCTGTAATATGCTCTATTCTGTTTTTAGTTCATCTCCTACTCCGATACCACTCAATTTGGGAAAAAAGTTATTACCTATTGCATAAGTCTACTAGAAACGTTTTTTTTAGACTAATATAAGAGTTATTGTAATGTAAAACTAATTATTCACATTTCTCAAAAATGTATTGAAAACTTTCTAAAAATAAAAATTAAATACTTTTTCAATAATATAACAAAGAATTAGATGAAGTCTTTTCATCAAGGCAGTTTTTTGAGAAATTGCCCAATATAGGAGTAAACATAAATATAATTGCACAAATAGGAGTAAAAATTAAAACTTCCTTCAATAGAAGTAAACATTAATTTTGTACCCTTAATACCCCTAACCTAGTTAATTCTAAAATATGACTTATTTGATCCTAATAAAATATATATAAAAAAATCTAAAATATTTGAAAATATATATTGAAATAATAAAAATTAAAAAAAAATTTTAAAAAAAATAAAAAATTTTGAAAATAAATAAAAAATAGATAAACCACATTAAAAAATATAAAAAAAAATATGCAGGCCTTTGCCGCAACCTCGGCCATAACCCAGCAATGTCACCTCCGATCGGCGAAAAAAAATGTTATCTTATGTTAAAACTTCCATTTTTCTTTGAAAATGCCATAAAGATGGCAGTTTTGCTCTTTGAAAATGTCAAATTTTCTCAAAATCTGCCATCATGATGGCATTTTGGAAAAATGTTGGCATTTTGGAAAAATGTTGGCATTTTTTTTCGGTGGTCAGAGCTGGTGGTGCTGGGAGGTTGTTAAGGCGGCGGCAAACGCCTACATATTTTTTTTAGTTTTTTTTTTAATTTTAATTTTTTAGTTTTTTATTTAATATTTTTTTTTAATAATTTTTATTTTTATTAATTTTATTTAATACGAAGTATGTTTTATTTGATATATTTTTTGTGTTTTTTCATTTTTTTACAATTTTATTATAAATTAATGTTATTCCTTTTATGTTTTAATTATTAATGAAAGTTGTTGGAACTTGGAACACTAAAGTTACTCCTATTCAAAACATGGTACTCCTATTTTTGCAGTTTGCCTATCTTTTACTCTTATTTGGGGAATTCTCTCCAGTTTTTTTTGTCAAATGAAAGTTGTTATCGTCGGTGATGGACTAAAAAGAAAATCACCATAAATTTCAGGGATGAAAAACAAAAATAATAATTTTGCACAGATGTAAAACAAAATGTGCAGGGACTTAAACCACATTTAAACCTTAATCTTATTCATACTATTACTACACCAAAGATTTAAAAATTAAATTAAACTTTTACAATCAATATAAATATATTTCAAACATTCTCCGGAATAAATTCTTGAATATAACGAATTCTTCTTATTCAATTTTCTTCATTGCTTTCAAGTTCTATTAAAGTTAATCAATCAATTTTTTTTAAAAAAGGATGACACAATATCCCTGAGGGTTCGAGAATCAACCGAACAGTTATCTGCGAGGATGTTTATTGAGCTTTGGTCACCCTTTGATGAAAAGAGAGTGAGCTTCCATTCCCAGTCTTTACTTGAAGTTGAATTGAACCTGATACCTAGGAGTGTGCACAAACCGATTTAACCGGTTTTTTATACCCGGTCCGATTTTTAGTTTTTAAAAAGTATAAATCCAGTTCTCGGTTCATTTCTGATTAAAAAGCGGATTGTTGCGGTTTGAACCGGATTTAACCGGTTTTGCTATGTTTTTAAATATATCAATTAATAGTAATAATATAAATAGTTATAAAATAATAAAAATCATAATAGTAATTAAAACAATATAGTAATTTTTTTAATATGTACGTAGTAGTATATATTGTCCTAATTTTTTATTCATCTATTTATTCTTATTTTCTTGATAATAGAATTAACTAATATTTACTATTCTACACTCAAATTGCTTCAATCTTTGTTCTATAAGACTAATAAAATTAAGTAAATAATAATAATAATAATAATAATAATAATAATAATAATAATAATAATAATAATAATAATAATAATAATAATAATAATAATAATAATAATAATAATAATAATAATAATAATAATAATAATAATAATAATAATAATAATAATAATAATAATAATAATAATAATAATAATAATAATAATAATAATAATAATAATAATAATAATAATAATAATAATAATAATAATAATAATAATAATAATAATAATAATAATAATAATAATAATAATAATAATAATAATAATAATAATAATAATAATAATAATAATAATAATAATAATAATAATAATAATAATAATAATAATAATAATAATAATAATAATAATAATAATAATAATAATAATAATAATAATAATAATAATAATAATAATAATAATAATAATAATAATAATAATAATAATAATAATAATAATAATAATAATAATAATAATAATAATAATAATAATAATAATAATAATAATAATAATAATAATAATAATAATAATAATAATAATAATAATAATAATAATAATAATAATAATAATAATAATAATAATAATAATAATAATAATAATAATAATAATAATAATAATAATAATAATAATAATAATAATAATAATAATAATAATAATAATAATAATAATAATAATAATAATAATAATAATAATAATAATAATAGTAATAATATAAATATGAGTAACAAATACCCCATTTTTATTAAACAAATTATTGTATGTTTTAGTAAATTAAATTAATAATTAAGAAACCGGTTCTTCCGGTTTGGTTCCGGTTTTGAACCAGTAAAACCGGTTCAGTTTCGGATCAAAGTCGGAATATATCGGTCCAGATTTCATTTTTTATTTTCTTGCAAATATGATTCCAGTTTGGTCCGGTCCGGTTTTAAACCGGTGCACATCCCGTCACCCCATACTTATATGTCTTCCTTGTGATTGGCTCTTCCTACCCGGTGAGCTAATACTACCCGATAATCCATCAATTTTGAAGTGTATGGTTTATATTGAGACATGAAAATCGATTTTGTTTGATTTGCTATATTTTTCAGAGTGATGACCACCGGATGACTTTATCTTTTCAAATCATTTCACCTGTTTTCAATTATCAATTCAATGGCTTATGGCTCCAATGTTTTACTCCGTATAATAATTTCACTGTTAATTACTGAGTATTTAGTCACCTTTGATTTTTCTGATTAAATATGATAACTCTTTGTCCATTATTTTAATTAATTAATATATTCGTGTGAAATTTAATAAATTTATACGTTTATGATAGTATTTTTGACAAAGAATATTTTTCATATCATTTTAATATTATTAATATTACCGTGTATAAATATATAACCGATCAAAGTTTAACTTCTTTGAATCTGTGGAGTTTTATGGAATCTGTGGAATTCCATTAAATTCCATAAATACTTTTCCAAAAATGGGATCTACTAGTTTAAAATGAAAATAATTCCCCGGTAAAACATGGAGAAACTGCAAAAAACGAGTAGATTTCTAAAACTCCCAAAATAAGAGTATTTTTTAAAGATTGAACAAGAATACTCCATTACTCCTAGAGGAGTTGCTGTCGGAACTCGGAACTACCGCGAGAGACGTCGCCATCCAATCTACCGCTGCCGAAATCTACCGAAAATTTCCAAAATGCTGCCTCCACCAGTTTTCCGCCACCACCAGATTACCCCGCCACCAACGGACTGACGTGATCATGCAAGGGAACTGAGGGCAATTCATTATATTAATAATTCGATTAAGGAATTGTGTATAGATAATTAATGTTTACTTCTATTTAGGTTGGATCCTGTTTAGTGAAAAAGATTGTGTTTTACTCCTATTAAGGACGATTACTCTTTAAAATGCCATAAATATTACTCTTTTTATTTGTGGTTAGACAAAAAGCAAAAGCACTCATAGAGTTGGAGGACTGCCACCCCACGTCGTCGGATTGTCTGTCCTCGACCACCGGTCAACGGACTTTTTCCCCCCATATCCCCGCCGCAAATCTGGCAAAATCTAGCCGATGCCACTCGAGTTCGTTGTCACCGCCGGTATCTGCTGCGCCGTCACCGAATTGTCACCAACGGACCGACCTTAGTTATCTAAGGAAATTAGACGACAATTGATTATATTTAATAATTAAAGAAAAAGGGTCACATAAGCCCTCCTTTATATGTGATACTTGTTCCAAAAAGGTGGAATCTCCCACCCCAGGAGCCCCCACACCCCGACCTGACATGATGGTGAAGGAGTAAGTCACGGTGATTCAGTCAGCCTAATGGTGGTAGACCTTATACTCGTGTGCACCAGAGGTCCAGCCCAGCACGTAGGAGCTATAGCCTCCACACGGCCGTTGCAGGTTTCGATTATCAATTCAATGGCTTATGACTCCAATGTTTTACTCCGTATAATAACTTCACTGTTAATTACGGAGTATTTAGTCACCTTTGATTTTTCTGATTAAAGATGATAAACTCTTGCCCATTATTTTAATTAATTAATATATTTATGTGAAATTTAATAAATTTATATGTTTATGATAGTATTTTTGACAAAGAATAATTTTCATATCATTTTAATATTATTAATATTACCGTGTATAAATATATAACCGATCACAGTTTAACTTCTTTGAATCTGTGGAGTTTTATGGAATCCGTGGAATTCCATTAAATTCTATAAATATTTTCCCAAAAATGGGATCTATTAGTTTAAAATGAAAATAATTCCCCGGTAAAACATGGAGAAACTGCAAAAAAAGAGTAGATTTCTAAAACTCCCAAAATAAGAGTATTTTTTAAAGATTGGACAAGAATATTCCTAGAGGAGTTGCTGTCGGAACTACCACGAGAGATGTCGCCGTCCAATCTACCGCCGCCAAACTCTGTCGAAAATTTCCAAAATGCTGCCTCCACCAGTTTTCCTCCACCACCAGACTACCCGCCTGGCGCCACCAACGGACTGACCTGAGGGCAATTCATTATTTTAATAAATTCGATTAAGGGTATTATGTATAGATAATTAATGTTTACTTCTATTTAAGGAAGATTTAGGTTGGACTCATGTTTAGTGAAAAAGATTATGTTTTACTCCTATTAAGCCCTCCTACTACTTTTTTAAGTGTATATATGTGATACTTGTTCCAAAAAGGTGGAATCTCCCACCCCAGGAGTCCCCACACCCCGACCCAACAGGATGGTGAAGAAGTAAGTCTCGGTGACTCAGTCGGTCCGATGGTGGTAGACCTTATACTCGTGCGCACCAGAGGTTCAGCCCAGCACATAGGAGCTGTAGCCTCCACACGGCCGTTGCAGGTTTTAAACCTTGGTCATTATTCCAAATTTCACACCACTCAGCCAACTGAGCTACTCGTGCGGGTGTATATATGTGATACGAGTACTTTTTATGGTACAAGGGCTTAAGTGATATTTCGAAAATAGTAAGGGACTAAGAATGTTTTTACTTGGACTGTTTTCAGCCCCAGACCAGATTTAAACAGATCGGACCAGACTTTCATAGTTATAAAATACATAGAGATCAGATATCTACCATATCGGTTCAGACCAGATCAGATCAGACCAGACATTTACAGACAAGTATATTTCAGTCCAAAATAAAAAACATCATAAGAGGGCTTATATAATCATTTCTCTTAATTAAATTAGGGGTGAAATGAAATGATTAATTTTATTTGGGGAAAACCAAATATGATGTACATGGTCAGTCTCAATTAGATATGATGTAGATTGTAGATGTACATGACAGAACCCCGTAACCTATTTTGTTGACCAGTCCACAAAGTTCAAGCGGCGTTTGTCCATAAAGCATTGAGGTGATAGGAAACTTCTTTTTGTTTACTTTTAACCGCATAAGATCCTGATTATTGTTGATTAGGATCACATGCCGCAACAAAATCTCCCGCCACTGCTTACCGACTTTATTATTCAAATTCAAATACGGAGTAATAATAAGTATGCCTTCATGCTTTGAGTTATTGGTAATTTGTGACTTCTTAAGTAGGGTTGGACTTTGGAGGATTACTAATTATCAAAATAAGTATGATGAGACATTCTTTAGGATTTTCAATCATATTTTTCCAAAAAACACTTATTTTATCAAACATTTTTTTGCAATATCACTTTTTAAAGTAGAACCAATAGCAAACACTTCCTAAGTCAATAAAAAATCCACCACTATAGTGCCCACTTGTGTTATACATACAACCCCCCTCCTTTAACCAAAGTTATTTCGTCTGTGCCTTCTAGAAAATATTTTGTTGCTCGAGCAACTCCAATTAAATAGCCTTCACTCTTTGAAACTTTGTATCATTCCAGCGGCCACTCGCATTTCTCAAATATGATAGCCTGCTTTTATGTAATTCAATTTGTGCTTGAAAACCAAGTTTTCTTTTGCTACACCTAGATTCTAGCTCATGGCCAACGCCTAATAATTGTTGGACTTAGACAAATCTAATGCAACGGAATGAATAAAAAAATTCCAATAAAAATACCTTACAAGATCTAAAGCACATATTATAAGCGAAATTGAATGAATGAAATACTCAAAGTATTTGGATTTAGAATATATTAGGTTGTTAGACGATCTCATAAAAATTATCGAGCTCAACAAGCATCCAAACGCACACGAACATGTCATTTGCAGCCAGAGTGTTAATGCTTTCTCTCTCCTCTAAACAATCTCATCATGTAAATCTATATATTTCATGTGTATTTTTTTTCTTTCATATGACTCGTTTATGAAAGATGGATGGGGTATAGCTGCTGTAAACACCTCTTCTCCAAACCCTGACCCAACAACACCTAAACTTCATATTTATAATTAGAGTCGCTGCCTATATTGAATGTGCACTATTCATCAACAAAAAATCATTTTGGTATTCAATACATAGATTCTTCCCCTCATTCTTCTCTATTTGATATTCATTATATTATATGTGATTGTTGGGTGAAACGGGACAAACAATTGGTATCAGAGCGGGGATGTGTGACCGTTGGAATTTTCTGCGATATTTGGATTGCTATTGACAAAGAAGAAGAAAACATCTGACGTTAGCGCATCAGATTTTTAGCACGAAACTCTACTCAGGAGCAAAGTTTACTTAGTGCAAACTATACCCAGGAGCAAAGTAGTGTTGCGCGAAGTTTTATCCAAGAGCAAAGTGTGGTGTGTAAAGCTGATTAAGGAGCAAAGTACTGTCGTGCTCTAACTCTACCTTAGCGCATCAACCCTCTGTGCGCTAACCTACTCGGCGGCTCAAGTGTGCTCTAACCTAATTAGCGGGTCAACCTTACGCTCACCGACAGAGTGCATCCCTTGCTCAAGCGCAAAGTAGGATAGCACATCCCTCATTCATGTGCTAACTTCACGGAGTTCATGTACTTCATGCGCTAACTTTAATACTTCATGAGCAAACTTCACTTCTTGGAAGGCTAAAGAACCAAACAAAAAGGAAAAGGAGAGGAAAGAGCAAAATTGTATTTTGAGACACGTTAAACTTTCCAGCTATCGTGTCTACAGGACGCCCGCGCAGGGGGCGCGAAGTTTCTATTTTGAACTACAAGTCGGAATCCCATGTGTGCGAGAGGTCCCTCTTCTCCTTCTACTTTTACTACTAAGGAAGGAGTGATTCATATGTATAGACTCAAAACTTTCAAATGAGTTTAGGTGTAGGAAAGTTAACTAGTTCACTTTCCTCCTTCACTTGAAAAGTACACTTTTTCCATCTACCTACTTCAAAAGCTAGTTTTGAGTGACTTCAAACTTTGACGTCAAAACTCCAACACCAAAGGTCAACACTACGGTCAAATCTTTCAAGAATCAACCTTTAGATTTAAAAAAAAATTATTAAAAAAATCTCAAGGTTAAGAGTATCTGTTCTCAAAGTCAAAGCTACATTCTAATTTCTAAGGTCCAGAATCTTGCAGAAAATTTCAATCAACCTCACTTCAACGATCCAAATTCAACAAAAAAAAATGGATGACTCTTCTAGCTCATCATTAGTGTGTAATATTCAATGTGCTGAAATGTCAAATGATGAGCTAAGGGTAAATTCTTCTAATCTTTTTTTCACTAATCAAATGTGTTCTTCACAAGATAAACTTTCTTCCTTAAGTGATGAATGTATATTCATCAAGGAATTAGAAGCTCGCCTAGCCAATAAGGAAAGTGTCATGAGAAAACACTTACCTGAACAATCTTTCTTCACAGTTCGTTTAACCAATGTACATGATAGATTATTTAATCTAGAGAGAATGGAGATCTAGAGAGATAAAGTGATATGTGTATAATGAGTTTCCAACTTCCAACCCTTTACATGGCTCCCATAGGGAGTATTTATAGAAGAAAAGAGGGTTGGGCTTCCAGGCTTGGGCCTGAAAGGCCCAGTTACAATAAAAGGCCAATAAATGGCTAATAAATGGTATTTAATCTATTCTAATGGATATACATGAATAAAATAGAGTGTACAATGAGATAAATGCTATCTACTGAGCGTATGTGGGCCGCCATCCGAGCCCAATAGTCGTGAGACCCGGGGGTCCGAGTCTATATACTCTATCAGGAGTCCCCCACTCTCTGAGTCGAGAGTACTCGAGGCGAAAGAGAGTAGAACTGTGTGCTTAGGGCTGCACAACAATAACCCGAACCCGCATAACCCGCCCAACCCAACCCTACCCGATCACTTTTATTCGGGTATTTGATTTTTAAAAATATTTACGGGTTAAATATATACGAACCCGCACGTAATGGGTAGGGTTGCGGAATTAAAATCTCAAACCCGATAGTACCCGACCCGGCCGAAAGTTCAATTTATTGTTATTATGCTACAAAGTTTAGTTGGATAATTTCTATTGAAGACCGTTGTGCTCTATCTAAGACTATGATTTTAGCATTATAAACATTTACCATTTTGACTATGTAATAAGTCTATATATACATTTGCTTCTACATTAATTTCCTTTAAGCAAGAATGTTTTGACACTATTTCCCTAAGTTTACTCTTATAAAAAGTACTTGAATTTGTTTGTGTATTTTAGAAACAAGTTAACCGAGATTCATATTGCATGCATGGTTTACTCTTATAAACTAGTTGTCCATATTAAAGATTCAACCCGAAATAAATTCCTTTCAATACTCGACCCGTTCATGCATGGTTTAACAACTTATATTTCATACCGCGGGTTGGTAAATAGCCAACCCGAATAAATTGGGTAGGCCCAAAAAATATAACAAACCCGACCCAACCCGCCCGATGTGCACCCCTATGTGTGCTGACCTATCGTCGTCCGGTGAGTAAACTGCTGTCGTCGCCGAAGCGCCTCACCCGAATTCCCAAGCCGATGATCCGATCCCATTGGCGAGCCCTAACTGAGGCAACCCTGTGGGAGAATCCTCAACCGAAGGTCGCATACCAGAGACCATCACCACCGGTCTTGAGGGTGGGGGGCTATGTATATGTACTGGCCGATGTGGCAGCTAAATATGTATGTGATATGATGATGTCGTCAGTGTGTGGGGCAACCCTTGCAAAAATTTTGAATTTGTGCTTTTTCGATTGTGGAGGCGCTAAGTCCCCCGCTGTCCCAGTCCCCCACTCCTTGAGGCAAGTGTTATGAGGTGAAAAGGAGTAAAATAGTGCATTTTGGATGATGTCTTCAACGGGGGTCGAGGGTTGACACCTTTTGATCCACAATGGGGAGATGCCTCGTTAAAAATCTCATTAAGAAAAAACCATGTCGGAAAAAATCCTAATGAGGGAAAAAGAGTACACCGGATGCCCCCATAACGAAGCAAAAGGTGCGAGCCCTTCGGCCTAGAGATGGAGCTGCAGCGGTGTTCGTGTGGTGAGGGGATGGCCGAGGCCGATCCCTAGATGTGGGTAGCTCGTCATGATCAGTAGTCCTAGTGATCAAATAAAGACGACTAAGGGATGGGTCGAGCGACCGTCCATAATATGATGACTGGTTCATCAAATAAAGATGACCATCATATGAGGCCAATGGGCCCATATAAGCTCCACGTCATCAAATATAGATGACCGGGAGGAGTGGCCGAGAGGCATATATGAGAGATCCACGTCGTCGAATAAGGATGACGAGGCGATGTATGGCTGAGGGGCCTGCATAAGAGCTCTGCATTGTCAAATAAAGACGACGGGGCGATGTATGGCCAATGGACCTGTAAATGAGCTTTACATCATAAAATAAAGATGACAGAGTGAAATATGGCCGATGGGCCTACAAATGAGCTTCGCGTCATCAAATAAAGATGACGGAGTGAGATATGGCTCAGAGGCCTATATATGAGTTCCTCGTCATCAAATAAAGATGACAGAACGATATATGGCCGATGGGCCTGTAGATGAGCTCTTCGTCATCAAATAAAGATGACAGAGCGGTATATGGCCGAGGGGCCTGTAGATGAGCTCTTTGTCATCAAATAAAGATGACAGAGCGATATATGGCCAAGGGCCTATATATGAGTCTCTCGTCATCAAATAAAGATGACAGAGCAATAAATGGCTGATGGCCTATAGATGAGTCTCTCGTCATCAAATAAAGATGACGGAGCGATATATGGCCGATGGGCCTGTATGAGAGCTCTTTGTCATCAAATAAAGATGACAGAGCAAGATATGGCCGAGGTCCCATAGGTGAGTCTCTCGTCATCAAATAAAGATGACAGAGCAAGATATGGCCGAGGGGCCTATAGATGAGATCTGGGATCCTTTAGTCTTTCAGCTGGAGACCGCCAGATGTTTGCAAGATCCGAACATGAGGACGAGGCGTTGGACGCCTCTCTGAATATGAGAACGAGGCGTTGGACGCCTCTCTGAATATGAGAACGAGGCGTTGGACGCCTCTCTGAATATGAGGAGGAGGCGTTGGACGTCTGTCTGAATATGAGGATGAGGCGTTGGTCGCCTGTCTGAATATGAGGACGGGGCATGGGATGCCTGTCTGATGATACGATGACGAGGCAATGCTGAGCCGATCGTCATATAGAGGCGACGGTCACCATCCAGGAGGGGATGGCGAGCCCAATCACTAACCCAAGACACTCGGCAATGAGAGGCCGGTCTCGGAGATAGGACATCACATCGTGGCCTAGGGGCCGATCATGATGTGAGGACGGCCATGATAAGGAGCCGATCCGAAATAATGATGACGAGGCGATGATAAGTTGGTCGACATGTAAAGGTGACGGTCACCATCCGGGAAGGGATGGTGAGCCCAATCGCTAACTCCAGCTACTCGACGCTGGGAAGCCGGTGCTGTGATAGATCATCACGCTGAGGCCGAGGAGCCGGTCGTGATGTAAGGACGGCGGCGATGATGAGTCGTCCAATATATGATGACGAAGCAATAATGATAGGCCATTCGCCATGTGAGGGCGACGGTCACCATCCGAGAAGGGATGGCGAGCCCATTCGCCAGATCGAGACTTTAGCCCATTCGGGGCCGGGGGGCCAGTCGTGATATGAGGATGGCGATCATGGGGAGCCGATCCGAATAATGATGACGAGGCAGAGATGAGCCGGTCGTCATGTAGAGGCGACAGTCACCATCCAGGAAGGGATGGCGAGCCTGATCGCTAGCTCAACACACTCGGCGCTGATGAAGCCGGTGTTCAGATAGAGCATCACGTCGTGGCCGAGGGGCCGGTCGTGATGCGAGGTCGTCAGCACTGTGAGGCTGATCCAAAAGTCCAAGCAACGGTCGCCATCCGATGAAGGAATGACTAAGACCGGTCTTGGGGAATATGATCATGTTGAGGCCGAGGGCCTGCCGTGATGTGAGGGTATCGGCACTGAGGGGCCGTCCCGAAAATCCATGCAATGGTCGCCACCCAGTAAAGGAATGGCTAAGACCAGTCTTGATATAAGGTATCGTGCCTTGGCCGAGAGGCCGACCGCAATGTGAGGACGACGACGATGATGAGCCGGTCCGGTATATGATGACGAGGCAATGATAGGCCAATCCTCTTGTGAAGGCGACGTTGCTATGCCGGAAGGGCAGCAAGCCCGGTCGCTATGGCGAGACACTCGGCGCTGGGGGCCGGTCCTGAGAGAAATAATCACGCCAAGGCTGAGAGGCCTGTCGTGACGTGCGGATGGCGATGATGATGAGCCGATTCGAATAATGATGATGAGGCGCTGATGAGCCGATCGTCATATAAAGGCGACGGTTGCTATCCCGGAAGGGAATAACAAGCCCGGTCGCTAGCTCAAGACACTTGGCGCTGAGGAAGCCGATCTTGAGCTAGATCATCACGCCGAGGCTGGGGGGCCGGACGTGATGAGCGGATGTCAATGCTGGGAAGCCGATCCACTAATATGATGACGAGGCAGATGATAAGGCTGATCGTCATATAAAGACGACGGTCACCATCCAGGAAGGGGTGGTGAGCCCGGTCGCTATATCAAGACTTCGGCATTGAGGAGACGGTCTGTGATATAGAGCATCATGTCGTGGCCGAGGGGGTCCGATCGTGATGTATGGGCGTCGGCACTGAAGGGCCGATCCAAGGATCCAAGCAACGGTCGCCATCCGGGAAGGGATGACTAAGACCGGTCTTGAGATAGATAATCATGTCGTGCTGAGGGGCCGATCATGATGTGCGGATGGCGATGATGATGAGCCGATCCGAATAGTGATGATGACTGACGAGGCGCTGATGAGCCGATTGTCATGTAAAGGCGACGGTTGCTATCCCGGAAGGGAATAACAAGTCTGTTCGCTAGCTCAAGACACTTGGCGCTGAGGAAGCCGGTCTTGAGCTGGATCATCACGCCGAGGCCGGGGGCGGTTGTGATGTGCGGATGGCGATGATGATGAGCCGATCCGAATAATGATGATGAGGCGCTGATAAGCCGATCGTCATATAAAGGCAACGGTTGCTATCCCGGAAGGGAATAGCAAGCCCGGTCGTTAGCTCAAGACAGTTGGCGCTGAGGGAGCCGGTCTTGAGCTAGATCATCACGTCGAGGCCGGGGGGGCCGATCGTGATGTGCGGATGGCGATGATGATGAGCCGATCCGAATAATGATGACGAGGTGCTGATGAACCGATCGTCATATGGAAGCGACAGTCGCCATCCAGGAGGGGAATGGCGAGCCCGGTCGCTAGCTCAAGACACTTGGCGCTGAGAAGGTCGGTCTTGAGATAAAGCATCACACTGAGGCCGGGGGGGGCGGTCGTGATGAGAGGATAGCAATGCTGGGAAGCCGATCCACTAATATGATGACGAGGCGACGATGAGCCAATCGTCATATAGAGGCATGGCGGCGTTGGGGAGGCTGTTCATGAAATGATGGAACAAGAGCTTAGGCATTTGGAGCCGGTCTTGAGATGAATAATGCGTTTGGGGAATTTATTTATTTTTGTTGCTCGAGGCCGGCGAGTGCGCGGTCCGTCGGCTTCCCTCTTTTTTTTGGTTCTTTTTTTCTTCTTATGATCGAGCTACAAGTGTTGCCTCTTGGAGGCTGTGGCCGAAGGGTTACTGTCCCTTCGTCCACATGCGGTTTATTTTCCGCTACGCTTCTATGGCGTGGACTAAGACGAGGGGATCACCGTGCCCTCGGTTTAGCATGTCAGTGGCTTTTGTTTTGGGACCTTTCCTCGCCTATTTATGACGAGGGACCGGACTTTAGCTATTGTCTCGCGACGGCTGTCCTTTGTGGTCCTGAGAGAAATTTTACTGACGGGGGGAGTTTTTGTAACCTCGGCCTTAATTCAGGCTTGTCGTCCTTCGGTTTCCGCGCGAACGACGCGGTATGCTTCTCCATTTGAAGACGTCGGACCATGCACAAAGGTCTTTCGTCCTACATACCGTCGGCCATTCCTAGGTGTTTCACCGCTTGGGCCGATGTAGTATCTAGTCGTGTTTTGTTTTTCCCTTGCTTATTTTTTAGAAAATATAAGAGGGTCACGACGTTTTGTGTTGTCTTAGCGCAACGGCTTTGGGGTGCGTTGTTTAGCGCAACGGCTTTGGGGTGCGTTGTTTAGCGCAACGGCTTTGGATGACGCAATTAGCGTCTAGACTCTAGAGGAATGAGGTGTATCGTTTACCGCTTTTAGGCATAATGCCGCGTGCGGCCGACAACAGCTTCTTATTTTAGATGCCCGGATCATCAAATGAAGATGACCGGGGTAGGTCGAGGGACCCAAATAAAATCCGAATCATCAAATAAAGATGTTCGGAAGATTAAGGCTTTGGCCCGCACCGATTGGGGATTTTAACCCGCTAGCAATGGTGGTAGATAATGATAATAATAGCAATTATTATATTTTTTTGTTTTTCTTTTGAATAGTAGTAAAACTATTTTTTTTAATAGTGGTAAAACTATTTTGCTCCATATTTAATGCATAAATAGGAGAGAATTTTGGTGGCAATTACCTCTTATTCGGGCCGAAGCCTGCACGGCTTAGAATTCTGTCCCGCTGAAGTTATAATTGAATGGTCCTTGTGATAGGGCCCAGCAGCTTGCTTTGAGTGTCTAGGCCCAGCATCATACTTTAAGTGAAGCCCACCCCCAAATTTATTGGGACCTGATGCGTTAAGATTCCCGTCACCGATCTAATCGTTGCGAGAGGATGAGCACTTGCGCAGCTAGCGGATGGACGAGGGGCCTTTGTTCTGGCGTGGCCGTAGCGTGGCAGGCCCGCGCAACCTTGGAGAGGTCCCGCCGGTGGGGTCCTACGACCGTGGGTCAGCACCGAGGATGTCTAGGGACGAGGGGGTCCTTTCCTGCGCAGAGCTCTGTTCTGCCGAGGACGAGGCGTCACATTGAGATGGAGGTTGTCTTGGCTGGAGCGATTCCAGACCTCCAGTTGAGCAGTACAGACGAGGGGCAACCTCCTGCTGGGGCGATTTTGGCCGAGGTGGAGGGCAGTTTTTCATTGGTCGTATTGACCCCGATTCTGGGTGGACGAAGGGCATGTTCGTCTCGCTGTTTGTTTTTGGCCGGGGTGGAGCCTTACTGCGTCCAATATGATGGGTGAAGTCTCGCCGGCAGTCACCATAGGTTGCTGACGGTGTTGATGGCCAATGGCGTGCTGGCCGATGGTGTTGGCGGCCTAAGGTGTGCCGGCCGATGGTGTTGATGGCCGATGAGTTGCGGCCGATATGTTCGCCGATGCGCGCTGGCCGCAGTGTGTTGGCCGATGCGGTCTATCCGATGCCGCTTTCCGATGACGTACTACCGGTCGATGGTGCATTGTTCTATCCTCTGTTTAGTTTCGGCCGATGAGTTGTTTTCCTCCTTGTTTGGCCGAAGTGTTGAGGAATTGGTGGCTGATGCGTGCCGGCCGATGTGTCAGGTGGATATTTCTCCCTCAATTCGCCTGAATGGCCGGGGCGGAGCTCGCCGACGCAGGGCCTTGGCCGAGGGGTAAATGACGGGTGAATCTGGATGAAGGAGACGCAACTCTCTCCGCCCTGTTTTCTTCCATTTAAACTTTGGCCTATGGCATGAATTGCTGGCCGATGGCGTTCGGCCAATGGTGTGCAGCCGTGCAGGGCCGATGGTGTGCCGCTAGGTGGAGACGATGGTTGGTGCCAGTTGCTTCACTTGAGCCGTTGTGACACCCGTCCGACATGTGGACAACTTGACTCCAAGTTGGGCTGGATGAGGTGGTGTCCAGTGATTTCAGAAGTGGGCTCTCGGCCAAAGTGCTTGTATCTGGCCTTGTAGTTAAATCATGATTGAACTTCGACAATATCTGGCCGAAGGGTAACGTAACCCAAGCTAGGGCAGATGTGTTACCACGTTACTTATGTACATGATATGTTATAGGAGGTGACATGTTGCTCCACTTGGGCCGGAGTGATACCACGTCTATTGCCTACGTGATATGATAGTGGTTGGGAGGATCTCACTTGATTGTGTTCTAACTCTCAATGAAAGCACCAAATGATAGATTATTTAATCTAGAGAGAAGGGAGAGCTAGAGAGATAAAGTGATATGTGTATAATGAGTTTCCAACTTCCAACCCTTTACATGGCTCCCATAGGGAGTATTTATAAAAGAAAAGAGGGTTGGGCTTCCAGGCTTGGGCCTGAAAGGCCCAGTTACAATAAAAGGCCAATAAATGGCTAATAAATGGTATTTAATCTATTCTAATGGATATACATGAATAAAATAGAGTGTACAATGAGATAAATGCTATCTACTGAGCGTATGTGGGCCGCTATCCGGGCCCAATAGTCGTGAGACCCGGGGGTCCGAGTCTATATACTCTATCAGGACAGAATGAGAACACTCAACTTAAGTCTAAATTAGAACACTCAGAAGCAGAGTGTGTGACCTAACTAAGTGATTGAAAGTTTTTGATCTTGAACGTATTACCACAATAAAATTTTGAACATATTCAAACTGAACGTAGCAAATTATATTCTAAGATTAAGGAGTTAGAGGGCTTCCTTGCTAAGAGTGGTCAAATAGATCAAACCATTTTCTTAAACCAGCCAAAAGACACCACTTTCTACAATCCCAAGGAAGGCTTATGTTTCCATAACTTATGCAACCTAAAGAAATTATGTTGGTCCCGGTTGATTATAGAAACAGTCTAGAGGGGGGATGAATAGATTGTTTTGATTTTTCAAAAGTTCTTGCGAGACGGGACTTCTGTCTCACAGAGTTGGTCTAGTTCCTTAACAAAACAGACCCGCAAAGAATAGGTATTCTGGTCAGATAGCCTCACAAACACACTATGGCAGAGATGAGATGCATTTATATTGTCTCTAAGGGCAAGATTTGTTGAACACAAAGTCCAATCCTTTGAGAGAAGAATAGAGGAGAACTTAGATATGAGTAATTAAAGGCGGTAAGTAAATGACATCAGGGATTTTATAGTGGTTCAAGGAACAACTCGTTCCTCTAATTCACTATTCCACTAAGCTTGAAAAAAACTTGTTACAACAGTTAGATCCTAGCACTGTAAAAGCACTCCTCATCTTCTTCAAGTCTAGTCCATTGTCACCCGGGATGCACTTCCTTGCTTCCTAATGACTGGCCTTTTTCACTGAGCTTCTTTGAAGTATCTCTACTTCATTTCAGTTACTTTGGGCGTCCTTCTTTACCAAGAAGATATCTTTGAGGGATTTCAAAGTGCTTTCTCCAACTTTCTTTGTACAAGATGTGTATATGAAGTTTTAGAAGTTGTTGAAGAACTAGGACGAACTTTCTTTGAGAGATGAATGAAGGATTTGAAGGATTATCTTTCAATCTCTCACTTGAACTCTCGTGAAGATATTTTTTATTTGCTCTCGAGAGTATGCTTGGTTAATTTCAAAATTCGTAGTTGTCCAGTTCCTTCGAAGTGTATCTTAAATAGTGGTAGAGGTCTTCCCGTTAGAGTGTAGAAGACATCTTCATTAAATGCATGTACTATAGACCTGACCGGTCAGTTCTCATATTCTTGTCAACTTACTATTTCGGGAGGTATTAAATATTATTCTCTTGGATTCTCGGATCAATCATGCAGCTTAAATATCTCAACGAGTGGAAAGCATTAAATGAGCATTTAATGCATTGCACATTGTAGCTTCCATTGAGATGCTCGTATCCGTTAGGGTATATCCCGTTAGTTTAACGGATACTCAAGGTGAGTTCGAGTAAGTCAGTAGTGGAGCATTACTCGGACGCTTCTTGTAAAGGAGATGGGCAACTGGCACTTCTGTCTTTGCGCAGTTCTGTCTAGAGAACAGAACACTTTTGTCCTATGGAGAACAGAGGTCCTCAGTTCTAGCCGTCGATTGTTCTATTACTTACACCATAAAAATTCTAAGTACAATTTGTCTACAGGGGTACTCTAAATTCCTAAAAAGTTCAGCATCATCAAAATCTAAATACAATATTTTCCTTACAAAGTCAATTGTGCTCAATTGTATGACATTTGATACATGGGCTTGGGTTTGACGAAATTTAATATGCCCTTCGTGGGAGCGTCAGAAATTGATGCCGAAGAAAAGGAAGAAAGAGAAAATAATTCTAAGGCTGAGATTTGTTTTGACTATACTCAACTGAATGCTAGTTATAAGACAAGGGAAATTCCTCTGTCTGGTGACTATGTATCACTTTTTCCTCTTGCAAGTGAGCCTGAGTTTGTGTCTGAGGGAGAAGAATAATCTGTTTCTGAAAACCCCAAAATTGATAATGTTTAAATTCCAAAGGTCATCCATAATATTGTGGACTTGCACATATCTTTGGAAACTGAAAAAGAGGTTTTCAAAACATAAAAACAACTTTTAAATGAGATTTATTTTCTAAAAAATGCGCCAAGTTCAGACACAGCGTCTACCCTCTCTTGTTTCAAAGATTGTTTTTAAAGATAATAGAATAACTATAGGGTTATTTATGTACTTTACATTAAACCTCTTTACTATAAATATATCTGTCAGGACTCCTTTGAGGGCATCCTCTTTCATTATTTCACATGGTATCACGAGCACAGCTAAAAACCTAAAAAACAATTGGCTCTCTCTCTACTATCGGCGCCGCACGATGTCTTCCTCGACATCAAATTACTCAGCCGCGATCGGCATCTCAGCCGCGACCTCCATATCGGCTTCTTCAGCTGCCGCAACGTCTTCCACAGCATTCAGCACGCCCTTGACTCTTGGCGCTCCTCTTTCCTTTGGATCACAGCCTGTTCTCAGTTCCGTTCAATCCGGCGTGTCATTCTCTTCCAATTTTGCTTCACCAAGTCGATCTGCTGGGACGTATTCCCTCTTTCAGAATCTGCTGCCGGTGTTCTCTTGGCCAGCACCAACTCCGGTGCCGTAGGTTACCTTGGATCCGCCACCCTTCTTGGCTGGATCATTCGCGGGGCCAACGTTCGTTGGCTCTTCGGGGGTGTCATCTACCTTACCACCTCCTCGGACCACCGTTGGCAGCCCTACAACGTCCCCCTTGTCAGAACTCGCCACCACTATCTCTCATGTGGCAAACAATGTCACCAATATTGTTACTACCAAGCTATCAATCATTTAGATTTGTCACACACTATTCTTGTCAATCTTCTTCTAATGGCTCCAGATCTGTGTTTTCTCATTCTAGTGCTGAAGTTAGCAAGCCTGAGAAACTTAAGAAAAAGCTTAAGACTTCTAACAACATTGTTGTAACACTTGAGATTTAATATAAACGGATTAATAGTACTACTCATACCAACAAGATGCATCTCCTTTTAAGGGAGCTCATTAGCTAAGAACTCCAAAGTTAAGCGTGCTTGCACGGGAGTAGTCTTGGGATGGGTGACCTCCTGGGAAGTTTCTCAGGGCGCGCACGAGTGAGGACAAAGTGCGCGGTAAAGGCTTGTGGTGGTTTGTGAGGACAGTACTAGAGATCCGGAGGGTATGTGGAGTAACTACCTCGGGCCCTACGGGGCGGGGTGTTACAGGTGGTATCAGAGCAACCCTGCGACAGTGTGTTGATCCGTTGGATATCGGGCAGGCACTTAGCAGGGGAAAAGATTCTGGGATGTGATTGAGATTGGTTTAAGGGCGCAACGAGGACGTTGCGATCCTAAGTGGGGGTGATTGTGACCTCCTGGGAAGTTTCTCAGGGCGCGCACGAGTGAGGACAAAGTGCGCGGTAAAGGCTTGTGGTGGTTTGTGAGGACAGTACTAGAGATCCGGAGGGTATGTGGAGTAACTACCTCGGGCCCTACGGGGCGGGGTGTTACAATTGTGATGTGAATGATAGACAATCTAAACAGAATAGATTTAAAGCTTAGATTTAAAGCTTCAACCTATATTGTTTGTGATGATGTTTGCCTGATTTATCCTCTCACGATTTATTTAGCCAAACATATGAAACGGTTAACAAGGGAGAAAATCTTTACTTCTCGAAAACCCGTTTCATCATTCACAAGCGCTAAAAATTCTCATACCCTTGCAAATAATCTTCAATGGGTTCCTAAATCAGAACCCAGTCATATTGCTCTCCCAATGCTTCCAAAGACACTCGTTTAGTAACAAAATAAAACAAAATTTTCAAAATTTGTTTTGTGCTAAAAGATTTATTAACCTTTTAAAGGTCTGTTGTGTGTGGTACCAAATCTGATTGCTCCACACACATGACGGGTATGACGAGTTGTGGGCAATCAACCCGTGCACATTATCAAGGGAAGTATTGGCGTGTATACTCCACTGAGTAGAAAATTCATCAAATGCACACCTCAACACCAACACACGTCAAGTGCATATTCTGATGGGGAGTGTTTCTTTTTCACTCCTTCTGGTGCCAAACAATGAAGAAAGCACATTTCAAGGGGGAGTTTTCTACTTTACTTCCTGGGTGACAAACAACACCTTGCACATTCTGAGGGGGAGTTACATTTTTCTCCTCCTGGAGCCAATCAAGGATCAATGCAAGACAAATCAAGGATGCATTTTTTTTTTTGGGGGGGGGGGGGTTCAAAGTTCTCATCCCAAGTGCCAAACATCATCAAAGGCATCTTAGTGATTGCTCCTATTGAGGGGGAGAAAAGAAACAAAGAGATCAATGAGAGATGTCCCGATGGCTCAGTAAAACTCAATTGAGCCTACCCAAGGGACAAAGCCGGTAGTAAGTGAATGAGTGAGTGAATGAGTGAGTGAATATTATGAGAGTGAGGAAGTAGAAAGCTCAAGTTAGCTAGAAAAAAATAATCAAAGACAAGTCTGCTACCTCAATTGTGCTATTAATCGAGAGAATTACTCCCGATCACTCAAACACTCCGGACAACCCCCATGGTTCATAAATGATTTAATCAAATCCTGGGTAAAAGTCGTTGCATCTTGTGCAAACGGTGCATATACAACCTACCATAGACCACTCACATGTCCCCAACAAACAAGTGTTTAATCATATCTCACGGGGAACCTCATCTCTTATTACCGTCTCCTGACGAGGTGAGTGATACTGAATAGAGTGGCCCTTAGCCCCATGTCACTGAATTTTCATTGATCACGTCCTGTCTGGTTACCTCACTCCTAAATGTTTTGAATTTTCTAGGACAAAGACACATTTTAGAGTCAGTCGCATGTCCAAGTGACCATGCGAGAACTTCCATAGAACTTATCTACTATAGATGCAAACCAATGATTAGAAAGAAGTTTTGATGTTGCAACATAGAAATCACCAACATGTTCAGGCCATTAATTTAGGGTTCAACTCTATAGTGATGATAACAGGTGTTTACGTTATCCCGGGGGGCTACAAGTTTTATTGTTGATCCTTGTGATCATGTTATAACGATCAAAGTGACATCTACTATGGATGATTCACGATGATTGGTCGGAAGTCCTGTCAGAGCTTTATCGCTTTTATTATTATATACAGGCCACACAATAGTGCTTTTTCATTGATGTTGTGTTAAAGAAACACCACAGTGTCTCCGGTCTTTGTCATTTCTTTTATTTTTAGTTTTTTGTTGTTACCCAGAATTGGTCCACATGAGGGGGGAGTTTCCCACATGTTGTTTACTCTCAAAAATCATTCTCGGACACTTCTCTCCTCCACCACAAAAATCGACAGTTCTCTACTCTCACCGATTCATCAAAACTGTCCAACCAGCTTAAAATCAAATGGTCAGCTTATTCATAAGAATCACCATCATTTCTGTTGTCCCACCGACAAGTGCTCCTCAAAAGCATTCACATCAAATAGTCGGAAAGACTACACTTTGTAGGAGACAGAGGTCGGATACTCAAGTACCGAAGATGAATCATGTGTGCGCCTGAAACTATTCAAGAACATTCATTCTAGAGGCACCGTCAGAGATCCAGACTTCATTCAAGATGATCAAGAGCAACTTCTAGAAGACAAAGATTAAAAGCAAGATTATGAAGATTCCTCAACCCCGGGCATCAAAGAACAAATTTCCAAAAGACAAATGAAACTGAGCAACACTGAAGATCAAGAAAAAAAGAGGAGAAACTCAACAAATCTCATCCATGTGTTCCTCTACATTGTAGATTCAACACAAAGACAGAGATACTCGCGCTGCAATGCTGATTGAACACGATTGAACACGAAGGGAGAGAATGTTAGAGAATATTTTCTGGTGTCCAATAATGTTTTATTTAGTTGTATTTGTGTTGTAATAACTTTAGTTATTTAATGTGGACTGCACATTTATTTAGGCCCATTTACCCGATGTAATACATGAGCTAAGCTCCATTATATATATAAGGAGTGTAGCCATACGTAATCCCTAAGAATCGTAGGCTAGGCATTCACACATTGAGAGAGAATTGAGAGAGTTGTTTCCTCTATTGAATGTACTGTTCATCAACGAAAAATCATTTTGATATTCAATACATAGATTCTTCCTCTCATTCTGCAACCTTACTTTTTCTTATTATTACACAATGGAGCGCAAAAATCAAAAGTTACGTGTTTGGTTAAAAAGTTGACTGATATGCTCGATAAATCGAAAAGATGACTCACCAAACAGACTCAAGATGTGATTATTATTTGCTTATGTAAGGATGTTTTAAATGGACTAAAATTTTCTGATATGGCCTATTTAAATATGGTCTTATCTCTCTAAATTTAGTTTAATCTAATATGATCTAGTCCGATAATCGTCTGATGTATGTATATTTTACTTGTCTAGTCTGATATGATAAAGGTTGTTCTATTTTAGTGTTGCCTGGTTCAGCCCTATTTATTTAAATCTGTGTGGTCTAGCCTCAAATTTAAAATATTCAAATTAAAATATGGTAAATGTTCTAATTTGCCTTAATCGAAATCTCGTCAATTATATATTACTACGGAATAATATAACTTTTTAATTGAAAACATTCCAATTATATAATTATTTTTATTGTTAATAACTGTTAAGAATTCATGTAATTCTTTTGTTTAATGAGTGTGATCATTAGATGTGCGGTTAGACGGGAATAACATGTTAATAAACTTTGTTACTTTCTACTCCGTATTATTATAAATAAATAGATATCATAACCAAGATTGACAATGTTCAACGAGTATATATATTATTTCCTACAATTTTTACAAATTTTAAGACTAAAAATATTCTTATCTTGTCTAATGAGTGTGATCATTAAATGTGTGATTGGACGGGAAAAACATGTTAATAAACTTTGTTACATTCTACGGAGCATTATATATTATTTCCTACATTTTTTACAAATAGTTTAGAAATGCTCTTATGTAACCAAGCACTCCAGTCCGTTGGGTGCAAGGTTACCTTGCCTAGCGTTTGGTCTTGGGTTCGAAGCCCCCACATCTGGGCGTAAACTATACCGTACAGCCGGCTGTACCTAGAGCATGGTACAGACGGGTTTTTTTGTAATTAATTTCACTCTATAGGGCAGTTGTTAAGCTAGTGCTTCTGTTTCTCCTTTTATTTTCAGCCGGAATATTGTGCAAAAAAGTATGGGTCGGAAGGGATTTGAACTCGGGCTCCATGGAGCGGAACGCCTACAACCAAATCAGCGAACTACGCTTGCTTCTTTGTTCATAGGTGTTACTAATTATATTTAATATGCTTTCGATCAAATACATTAAAACTAACTAGTACAACACTTGTTAAATAATAATAAAATTAATCATAATAAATATAAAAAAAATGTCTTATTTTTTTTGTTTTTTAAGATGAATATTTAGTAGTTTATTAAATATTGCGTGTTATTAAATGAGTTTTGTGTTATACTTAGATGAGTATAGTGTAAAATAGATGAGCATGAGTATATATTATAAAAACAACGCGATTATATTTCTAATTGAAGAACAAAATACTATAAATTATTTTTAATAAAATATTATATATTTCTCATTGTTATATATAATAATAATTTATTAAATTGTTAATAAAGCATCTACTACATGCACATATTATAGAAATGAGTTTATGTTATATTCGAATGAGTATAACAATTAAAAGAAATGAGCGTATTTTTAAGAATTCAAATGTGTCTTTGAATTTTTCGATGCTCCTTTTGTAAGGGTACATGTGTTCATCTGGTATTGGGTTTGTGCTCCTTTAAAATGTCATATCAATGCATATTTCAAAACTACCATATTACATTAGATTGACATGAGAGTTGATTATAGAGACGAAAGTAGAGGTCATGATACTCAATTGCATGATTCTAATACTCAATAGAGAATGTTTGATGCTCCATGAAAATGTCTTGATGCTCACTCAACTAAAAAAACTATGAATTTTATACTAATGCTCATTTTATAATTTACGAATGCTCAATCGGTACTCAATTGCGCGTTTCTAATATCCAATAAATGATGTTTAATGCTCAATGAAAAATGTTTTGATGATCAACTAACAAAGCTTTTTATTTTCATACTAATGCTTATTTTGTAAGCTACATATGCTCAATCGGTACTGATGTTATGCTCATTTTTAAAATGTCATATCAATGCATATTTCAAAAGTATCATATACATTAGATTCACATAGTGAACTTCATAGGAATTGATTGTAGATATAATTTACTAAAATAAATTATGATGCTCAAATACTAGACTCCTAATATAATCAATAGAATAGGTCTAGTGCTAATTAAAAGTTTATTAATGCTCTTTTAACATAAACCGTTATTTTCATCTCAATATAAAAGGTTTGATGCTCAATGAAAATGTCATGACGCCCAACTAACAAACCTTATGATTTTCTTATTTATGCGCATTTTGAAAGTTGCGTATGCTCATTTGATACTAATATTATGCTCATTTTAAAATGACATATCAATGCATATTTCAAAAGTATCATACTACATTAAATTCGCATATTGAAGTTTATAGAAGTTGATTATAGATATAATTTAATGAGTTTTTATAAAAGACAACATAAGAAAAAAAAAGTGAATTATAATATATGAAGTTGATATCACAATACTCATTATTCGACTCTTACTACACAGTAAAATACGTCTGGTGCTCATTAACAGTCTATTAATGCTCATCTAACGAAAATCACGATTTTCACTGAAATTACGAAAATGTCACTGTTTTTTTAGTTGTAATATCAACTTTCTTGTAATAACATGGTGCTCATTATTAGACTACTAATACTCATTACAATTGGACTATTACTCATTAATAGTACACTAATGCTCATTTAACAGAAATCGCGAATTTCACATTAATTACAAAAATGCCACCGAAATATTTTGCTATTTTTCACATGGGGCTGTTATTGGGTACCGTACAGCCGTATGCACTATATAAAAAAAATGCTCATGTCGTTTAGATGTTAAATAAAATCGCAATGTAGAAGAAGCAGCATTGATACAAATTTGGGAGACTAGCCATAGCATAGCAGGGCCGGCTATGAGGCTGTGCAAACAGAGCCTCTGCACAGGGCCTCAAAAGTTAGAAGGCCCAATTTTTTAATAATATATATAGTATATATATATAATAATTGTTTAAATGATAAATAAATGTTTGATGTTTGAAATACGAACTACAATAGCCCATTTGAAATTTTGAAACACGGTTAAACTTGGAAAGGCCCAACTCAAAACCCTACTTCTACACTCCAGCCTCCAAATTAAATTAAATTAAAACAAAAAAGCTAAAAACCATCCCACTTCCCAAAACCATCCCAGCTTCTCTATCTCTCGTCTTCTCTTTGCTTCTCACATGCTTTCCATTTAGGGTTTGAATCTCTTTACGAATTCTGCGATTCTTCTAAAAAAACACAAAAAGAGTTGATTTATTGACTTTGCCGAACGATTCAACTACTCGTGTTATTCAGCCAAAGCCAAAGGTAAAATCTTTCACTTTTTGTTGTCTAATTTCTCAGCCTCTTATGTTGTGAAGTTGTGATTTTTTCATTTTAATCCGTTTCTTTCTGATTTTATGAACTGAACAGCAAGGTAGGGCAGTAGGCAGTGCATCGCTAGTTCGCTACGTTGGTATTGGATCTCCTGATTCATTTGTCCGAGTCTTACAAATAAAGCTCCAAATATCAGGTTGTTTCCCTCTTTTTAAACTCTGTTTCAGGTTATTTTGATTTCTTGTATTTTGATATTATGGCTCCTGGAATGAGAAAGTATGAATCTGGTCATGATAAGCTCTTGAAAAGAAGAAAAGTTGAAGCATTAATAAAATCTCAAGCAGGAGCTCTTGATAAATTTATCAAACGAGACACTCAAGTTTCTGTTGAAAATCAAAGTTTTAATGTGGATGGCTGTGATGATGTGATAATTGTGAATGATAATGTAAATGCAGGATCTGGAAATTATAATGATGTGCTAGTTGTGAGTGACAATAATAAACATCTAGAGAATGAAAATGTGAACTCCCTAGAAAATGAAATTCCAGATGTAGGTGATGATATTAACGAAAATGAAGGACCAGTTAATTCTCCAGAATTATCTCATATGGTAGATATATTTGATCCAAGAAACTGGGATGGTCTTAGCTCTAAAATGGTTGATTTATTAGTTATAGAGGGTCCAAAAAGAGATTGTTCTATTGTCAAGGGCCCTAAAGATAAATTTTCTAGACGATTTACTGCAAATTTGTATACTAGAGTTTTATCAAACGGGGAGAAGTGTGATAGAGATTGGCTTGTTTATTCGAAAGAACTTGATAAAGTGTTTTGTTTTTGTTGTAAAATTTTTAAAAAAGGAATTGGTAGAGGCCAGTTAGCGAATGAAGGATTTGCAGACTGGGCACATATTGGTGAAAGGCTTAGAGAACATGAAATTAGCATGGAACATGTAAAAAATATGGCTACTTGGTATGATGTGCGCTTAAGATTTGCAAAGAATCAAACTATTGATAAAATGGCTCAAGCACAAATTGAGAAAGAGACAGATCATTGGAAAAAAATGTTACTAAGAATTATTGCAGTTGTGAAATTTCTTGGCAAACATAATTTAGCTTTTCGTGGTACTAATGAAAAGTTATATGACAATAACAATGGCAATTTTTTAGGTTTAATTGAACTTTTGGCAGAATTTGACCCAATTGTGCAAGAACATGTTAGGCGTATTACAAATAATGATATTCATAGTCATTACCTTGGGCACACTATTCAAAATGAACTGATATTTTTGCTTGGTTCTGCAATAAAAACAGAAATCATTAAAAAAATAAAACAAGCAAAATACTTTTCTGTTATTCTTGATTGTACTCCTGATGTTAGTCACCAAGAACAAATGACTTTGATATTGAGATATGTGGATGTCTCCACTAATTCTGTAATCATTGAAGAATCTTTCTTAGGATTTTTGAATGTGAATGACACAACTGGCCAAGGGCTTTTTAATACTTTACAAACTGAGTTGGAAAATCTTGATCTTAGTATATTTGATGTGCGAGGACAAGGTTATGATAATGGATCAAATATGAAAGGAAAACATCAAGGAGTGCAAAAGAGACTTTTAGACATTAACCCTAAGGCTTTTTATACTTCTTGTGGCTGCCATAGTCTTAATTTGGCATTGTGTGATATGGCCAGTACATCTACCAAAGCTAAAGATTTTTTTGGAATCATACAACGTATTTATACAATTTTTGCAAATTCAACAAAGAGGTGGGAAATTTTGAAAAATAATATAAAAGGGTTGACTCCAAAGCCATTGTCAGCCACTCGTTGGGAGAGTCGGGTTGATAGTGTTAAAGCTATAAGATCTCAAATATCAGAATTTCGAGAAGCTTTACTAGAAGTAGCAGATATTGATAATGATCCTAAAATAAGAAGTGAGGCTAAATCTTTAGCAATTAACGAGCTTGCTGATTTTGAGTTTTTAGTTGCCATAATTATTTGGTTTGAAGTGTTATGTGCTATTAATTTGGTTAGCAAGTTTTTACAATCAAGGGATATGCTTATTGATGTTGCTATTGAAAAAATAAATGGGTTGATTTCATTTTTCGAGAAATATAGAGAAACTGGTTTTAATGAAGCCTTAAATAGTGCTAAGGAAATTGCTATTGAAATTAATATTGATCCAGTATTTCCTCAAAGGCGTGAAATTCGAAGGAAAAAACATTTTGATGAGCATACAAATACATCACCTGAGGCTAAACTGTCAATGGAGGAATCATTTAAAGTGAATTATTTTCTTTACATTGTTGATAGAGCCTTAACTTCTCTAAACAGCAGATTTGATCAATATCAGAAATATGAAAATGTCTTTGGTTTCTTGTTTACTTCTCACAAATTAAAGGCATTAGATGATGGAAGTTTAAAGGCTTGCTGCATTCAGTTTGAAAATGCACTTAAGCATAATGAAAAGTCTGATATTGATAGAAATGAATTATGTGTTGAGTTAAAGTTACTTAGACAACTTTTGCCTGAAAAAAAAATGGGTCCTATTGAAATTTTGAAGTTTTTAAAAGGCTTAGACTGTTTCCCAAATACAATTATTGCATATAGAATTTTGTTGACTATTCCTGTGACTGTTGCTTCTGCAGAAAGAAGCTTTTCGAAGTTGAAGATTGTGAAGTCCTACTTGCGTTCAACAATGTCACAACAACGACTTAATGGTTTAGCGTTGATAACCGTAGAAAAAGAAGTCTTGGAGAAAGTGGACTGCCAAGAACTGATTGATGAATTTGCTTCCAAGAATGCTAGGAGAATGGCTCTTTTTAATTGAATGATGTGCAACATGTGCTTAAGTTTGAACACTTTATTTGGATGCTTTATTTTACTCAATGTATTGGATGATTTTGGTATGCTGGAAGCTTCATGCTTGTTGCAAGTATGGAATTGAACAATCCTTATGTACCTGGAATTGAACAATCCGTATGCATTTCATTTCACAAAAAGGCCTCATTTTTCTATTAGCACCGGGCCTCTGAATGTGTCAAGCCGGCCCTGTAGCATAGCATAGCCATAGCCAGCACCAACTCCAAGCGTTAAATGACCGACCATCAGTCACTCCTCAACTATGTCACTCCATCCTCCTCTACAGTTGCCTTCAACCAAACCAGGCGTCAAATCCGAAGAAATCCAAAAGACCCATTCTTGTCCTTTCATTCCTGATTTTCAATGGGTATTCCGCATTACTCGCTCCCATTTCAAAACTTCTCGTGAACTTCAAGGACTCATTACGCTTCCTTCCCCCCATCCACCTCACACATTTTCTGTGTTTCCATGTGTCTGTCCTTGACTTCTCCATCCCATTTTGTCGTCTCTTTTTTCTTTGCTTTTCAAAGGTACCCCATCTATTATACTCCGTATCTTTTTATTATTGATAAGCATGCATTCATGTACACTTTAGTTTCAGCCGAATATTTCATCTTTATATAAACAGGGATGGATATCTGTATGGTTTGGGCTCATCTAGAGGTCAACGTCTTGTGAGGGTATGCAATGTGTTGAACCTAAATAAATTGTTTTCGTTGCTTTATTTGTGTTCACTTTGCTGTAGCCTGAAGCTACTAAAGAAGAGAAGAGTTTGAAACATTAAGGTGGTCTTGTCCTCTAAAGGTAACCACCGCATCTACACAGTCCTTTGCTTTTCGGCTATGAACTTTGTAGAGATTAAGGTTATTAGCCCCCCATTGTCCTTTTATATTTTTGTTTTTGCTTTTACATCTCATTAATCTTCTACGTTGTGCAATTTCAATTTTTATACTGTTTTAATTTCTCATTTTCTGTTTCTCCAATCTTCTGCCCTGTTTTCTTTTTCCCCTCCCATTTTCTTTTCAGTTTTCACTCAGATAAATGTATATTCTGTTTTTGTGAGTAAAACACGAGCTTTCTTGATACCTTTGTCATAACAAAATAATTCCAGGTAGAAAACGTCATATACTGCAAAGAGAAGTGTTTATCAATTTCTTGAAGTGATGGATGGGAGGCGTCACTCTGTTGATATTCCCATATCAAGAACGCTAGTTGCACTTAGAAGAGTGAAATCGCTTAGGGACCCGACGACTAATTCAATGGGAAAACTCTCTGCATTCGTCGAGAATCTGAATTGGGAAACCAATTCAATTTTTAACAATGGGAATAGTTTAGGGCTTCAAGAAAATGAAAATGACCCGGGGGATTATAGTGTTAGAAAACCCAGCTCAAGATTGTTTTCACATGAATCCCCGTACTGGGGGGTTGGGAAAGGTGGTGGGTATGATGATGAAGGCGGGGTAGATGTTAATGGTTTTGATTCAGGTAGCAATGGTTGTGGCATAAGCTCGTGCTGGTTGGTTACGCCGAGACTTGGAGGATCACACGCCATTCGAGATACACAACATCAGCAACAACCACTTCTCTCATCATTGGAGCACTCATCTTTGGAGACAACACATTACTCCTACCAGAGGAAATTCAGACCAAAATCTTTCAATGACTTGGTTGGACAAAGTGCCGTTGCAACGTCTCTTTCAAACACAATCACAAATGGAAGGATACACCCGCTGTATCTTTTTCATGGTCCACGTGGGACCGGGAAAACATGTGCTGCTAGAATCTTTGCAGCAACACTAAACTGTCTTTGTGTTTCGCCGGGTGAGGATGAGGAGAAACCGTGTGGTCATTGCCTAGAATGTGTTCTCTTCTTTTCAGGAAGGGGCACGGATGTCAAAGAAGTCGATTGCTTGAAGATCAACAAAGCGGAACGGATCAAACAGCTGATGAAGAGTGGAGCGATACCCCCACTCTCCTCCCGGTTCAAGATTTTTATCTTTGACGAATGTCAATTATTGGAAGAGGAAACATGGGGAGTTATTTTGAATGGCCTCGATGAGATACTTAAACATCGGGTGATCTTCATAATGGTTACTCCGGATGCTGATAAGCTACCCCGTGCTGTTGTGTCAAGGTCACAGAAGTACCATTTCCCTAAGATTAAAGAGGTTGAAATTGCCAACTGCTTGGGGAAAATATGTGAAGAAGAAGGGCTTGAGTTTGAACATGATGCTTTGGGGTTTATTGCACGTAAATCGAATGGCTCACTTCGGGATGGAGAGATAATGCTTGAGCAGCTGAGTTTGCTTGGCAAAAGAATTACTACGCCATTAGTATACGAGCTAGTATGTTCTCTTTTTTTCTACATTTTTTGCCACGATTTGTAAATAAATAAATTATGTGACTTAACTTCTTTTTTGTCTGGTGGCATAGACTGGAGTGGTCTCTGATGATGAATTAATGAAGTTATTGCATCTCGCATTGTCATCTGATACTTGTAGAACTGTCAAAACAGCCAGAGAGCTGATGAGATCACGGATAGATCCCATGCAGTTGATATCACAATTGGCAAATCTCATAATGGATATTCTTGCTGGAAAGAGAGCCATCGAAGGCCGCTTCTGTAAGTTAATGGACAATGTGGTTTTCATGATGATATCATGGTTCGATTCATCTTAGCCGACCCCAAAATCTTTTGGGAATAAGGCTTGGTTGTTGTTTGTTGTGGTTTTCATGACAGTTTATTATTAGGGCTGTGGCGTTGTGCTCAAAATTTAGAGTTGAAATTCCAAGTTTGCTAGGGATGCTGAATAACCTTTAGTAATTATTCTCCTAGCCTAGTAAATAATTGGGAAACTATCAACTAATTTAACATAGCGCTTGGTAGAGCATGGAGAAAATCAAATATTATTTTCATACTTGTAGGACATGGTCCATGCCATATTTGCAATTAGCTAGTTTACCATAATTACCATCACCGTTACTTGTGTACTAAGGTCTCCTTTCAAAAAGGATAATTTGTCTGCTGAAATTTATGAAAGGAACAGTGTTTAGTAACATCCGGTTTCAGGCAAATAAGTAAATTAAATGCTACTTGTTATTCCGCTGGTGAGAAGAATTTGCTCATTGTAGCTTACAAATGGAGCCTAACTAGTGTTTCAGCCAGGAAGTAGATGAATGTGGATAGTTGAATATGATCCACACCTTATTTTCTGTTCATGGATGTGTCTAAGTTGGTAAACCTGTGATGCTTAGCCCCTCATATGTAGGTAGATGAATATATTATTTAATAAATTATTTGTTATCCGTTTCATTTTCGTACCAGACTGATTTTGTTCTTGTTCATGCCCTGGTTACCACTCATAGCTGAAGTTGGCACAGTGCAACTTAGTCACGCCTTAAAAATACTTTCTGAAGCAGAGAAACAATTGAGGACGTCAAAGAGTCAGTCTACCTGGCTCACTGCTTCCCTCCTACAGCTTAGCTCCATCAGTTCGTCAGTGGATGCCAGTGAGGCAAGGCTGTGCAGCAGAACTGTGTACCCGCAAGGTGAGTATGGTACAAATGAAACCCAACAATTTTTACTATTTTCTTAGACACTTAAAGGAATCATTTCTTGTCCAATTTTACCCGTCTATGGTTACTACTAATTTAATTGCTCAAAGCAACTAAATATATATTTTTCACTACTTTGGATCAAAACATAGACCCAATTCCTATACATGGCAGCTAATGTTTTTGTGCTTTCTAAGTTTTATCCCTGTATTAAATTTTATAGCATAAAGTGTGGTGATGTCATGAGTCACTCACTTTTCAACACTTCGTGTTTTCAGATGGAAACTGTTGCAGCAGCACGTCCTCTTCTACGGGTGAGAGTTTGAAGCAACTTGCAAATTATGGGCATGAAGAGGAGACTGGGTCGTGTCAGGTTCGGCTGCAGGATGATAAAGAAACTCTGAGTTCTATATGGAGTAGAGCTATAGCAAAATGTGAATCCAATGCGTTAAAGAGTTTTTTGCAGAGGCGGGGGAGCTTGTCGTCCATCTTTCTGAAGCAAGGTTGGCTTTTGCATCACTTTTGTGCTTGTATTTTTTATTGCGCTTTCCTGTGACAAATCATACTCCCTTCCTGTGGTTCTTACTAAGTGGTGCTTTGAAGTTTTTTCTTTAATTATTTTATGAAATGTTTTATGGATCTCCTCTCCTTCAGTAAACCAAAATATTACTCCGTAAATGGTAGCAAGACTATAGAGCGATAGCTATTATTTCATTTGATGAGTCCTTGAGTCCTTGACCTATCACCTATGCAATTCTTCCAAGATGACACTTAATATGAACTGGACGGAGTATTTAGTTACTCTCTCTTTCCCGCAAAGATCGTTCACTATTCCTTTTCAAAATTTTAATGCAATTCCCATTTTAACCCTATGTAATGTTACCAATTTCCTCTGTGGGAGTAGTATGTAAGTTTGATGGTTGTGAACAGATAAGGTTAAACTTGGAAATAGAAAGTCAAATGCTCAATAAGGAAACTGGACTAACTGTGTAGGATGGACGAAGATTATCTATCTATAATAACTTCAACATAAAGGGAAATGTTGATCGATAGTTGGATAGGAAACAGCTCCTTTACACCCTAGTTCTTTTTACCTTAATAGTGCTATGATTATTATATTTTGTGATTTGTTTATCTAACTAAATGCTATGTTATTGAGCTATTCATGTCACCCTCAACTATTCAGGTTTAGCAATTGCTGAACTGAAGTTTTGTCACCCTGATCATGTATCAACCGCTGAGAAGTCATGGAAATTGATAGCTCACGCACTTCAGCAGACTCTCTGCTGCAATGTAGAGATAAGAATCAATCTCGTGAGTGGTGACTTTTCACAAAACCGCTCCTTAGCAAAAAAACTGTCTTTTGGCCTGTTTGGTTGCTCGCGTAGGGAACACCACAGACCAGAATTTTCTCATGACTTGGGAAGCAACCGGTCAGACATATCCAATTTTGCTTCAATGAAAGTCGGAGAAAAGTGCCCCTCTCGGCTTATTTCTCAAACTTCACTTTCTTGTGAGCAACCAAAAGCAACCGTGAGAACCATAAGAGACAATGATGGGAATGCTTTGACCCTAGGCAAGATCAATAATAAGGACTGGACAGGCTTGGACATCCTTGCATTAGATCAGCAAGAGAAGGATCATCATGGCTGTTTTCCAAGAAGTGTCAAGCATCTAAAGAGATCATTCTCTTCAAATGACTCTCGGATGATACGTCGATTGGGTCCACCGTCAAGAAATTGGGCATTGGCAATCCCATCAGACAAATCATCTGAAAATCCATTCTATGCTAGTGATCCTCGCATCTCTTGCAGCCAGCAAAGTAATTGCTACCCGGGGAATAAAGACATGTCAGTTCATTGGTTTTTTGTGTTATTTTATTTCTGGTTATTAGTTTGCTACTTCCATGTGATTTTTATTGTTATTTATTAGTTAGAATTTGACCCATTCCTCTTTTTGTCTCCCTTTACATTCAGCAGTTCTAGATCTTCGAAGTTTCACTGCTTGAGGACTGTAATTTCGCCATTTAGGAAGGTAACTTTAATTTCTACTTCATATACTTCCCACTAAACCAGCAACTTTTATGCTATGTGTATATACATTTAGTTCTTTAGTCTTTATATATTACAAATTTTAAGTAACATGATTTTCAAAGATATATCTCTTTATTTATCGAGTTCAAAGCAATTTTTAGTTTACCTTCTGATTTCTTCATCCATATATCCTTTCCCTGTCATCATTTAAGAGCTGAACAAACCCATATATTCCACCTATCCCGTAGAAAGCCATGTTACACACACACACACACACACACATATATATAAAGAAAGTACGTATGCAGGCTTTAGGGCTGAAGCGTCAACCTGAAAATGCTCATCTTCAATTGGTCATGCCTTGCGCTCCTGCTCAGTAATGAACTGGCTCGCTATTAAAGAGAGGAGAGGCTTTTCGTCCACAAAATGTGAAAGGGGGTGCTGCTGTTTATTGTATGTTTTTCATTGGTATATAATTTACTTGGATGGTGGAGTGTAGAGTAGCCTTAAAGGAAGTGGGATCAAGTGAACTTTGTATACGTGATTGTATCTTGGTTTTACTCCGATTCAGGTCATCTGGAAGGGAAAATTGGCATCATCTAATGTCTTTGCTATGAATTTTGCCGATTAGTAGTAGTTCATAGCAAAGCATGGCTTGATATTTTGCTGTTGAAATCTATTATTTTGACATATGCTCCGCTTGGATTAAGGTTTACATAAGCCTCAGTTTGGTAGTTTGCACATAAAAAACTCACATGCAATATTTAGTACTACCTCCGTTCTCTTTTAGTTGCAACATTGGACGTTTTGCACTATTCACGTATTCTACTTTGACTATATTTTATTAATTAATGTATTATAAATTAAATTTTTTAAAAATATTGTTAAATTCTACACATTCCAAATTTTCAACATATGATTTTTTAATTTTTTTTACTAATAAGGAATGAAAGATATTAATGGTCAAACTTGTGCGTTGGCAAACGTGAAATATTGACTGTTGCAATTAAAAGGGAACAAATTGAAGTATAACAATCACTTTACATGTAAAATAAAAACACATTCTTTACTCTTTAGTTAGGTGTGTAATATATTTTTAAATTACATACAAAATTATTTATGTGTTTTATAAAAAAACGTGCAAAATATTTTATCAGTCACTTAAAATATTTTACATGGTATTGTTTTTAAATACTTTACATCTCTACATTCTAATGTGGAGTAATTATTTCATGTGCTATCAAATGCTCTCTAAAAAGTTTATGCTATGAGACATGACTGACCTAAATAAATATTATAACATGTTAAGTAAATGCATGTTTTACTCGGGTGAGTTTTTTTTTTTATTTTGTTTCAAATGAGGTAAACAAAAATTAAAAAATACTACCTCCGTCTCATATTCGTTGTCATGTTTTAATTTGGCACAATTATTTAATAAAGTAGCCGAAAAGTAAAAGTTGATATTTGAGTGGAATACAATAAAACGATAAGAACCACATATTTCTTGCTAAATAAGAAAACATGATATTCATTTTTTGGACAACTCAAAAATGAAAGTAAGACAACCAAAATGGGACGGGGGGAGTAATATGCAATATGGTAATAATTCAGCACCCTCGTTACAAATTACAATTGGAAGATATAGAAACACAGTCATCACAATTGAAGATTATGTTTGAATGATCATTTTTTATCAAATTGAATTGAAATTTCATCAAGCCACACAATTAATAATACATGGTGTTGTTTGAATTAAAAAAACATATGGCATTGTTTGAATGAAGAGTTGAACATGTGTAGACTAAATAGGAGTCAATACAATATGATACTACGTATTACTAGTATATACTAGTGACCCGATCCGTGTGTTACATTAGACGGGTGAATTTGAATTTGTCCATAAACTAATTTATCTAATGAGTAATTTGTATATACCTTGGATGGACTGGACCCGGGTTAACCGGCCCGGCCCGGTACTGTGTAGTACCGGCCTGACCCGCCAACCGGGACCGGGTCAACCGACCCGGTGAGGGGGGTTTTCAGGGCGGGCTCCGGGTGCACCAAAATGGGGACTAGCCCGGGTCTTTTTATTTATTTTTTTGATTTTTTGGGTTTGGTCCTAGGGTAGGTGGGTTGGGCTGGGTGTTTTGGCGGGGTTTGGGGGTGGGGGTTGGAATAAATAAGAGAAAAAAAATTAACCGAACCGGCCCGGCCCGGTCCCAGTAGAATCCCGGACCGGTACCGGGCCTAACCCCAACAGATTTTGTCTCGGGCAGTACCGGCCCTGCCCGGTACCGTTCCATGCCTACCTTTTATACTCCCTCCGTCCTCCAATACGTGTCCCTTTAGGTTTTGGCAAGGGTTTTAAAAGGAAATTAATAGGGGTAATATAAAAGGTGTAGTGAATTATGTTTAAATGAAAAATTAGGAAAGAGAATAGATGAATAAAGGTAATTAAGTTTGTGGAGGAGGAAATGAAAGAGAAATGAGTAAAAGAGGAAAGAGAAATGACAAAAAGTTAATGAAGAAAGAGAAAAAAGTATGAAATAATTACATAAATATGACCAAAATAAAGATGGTTCACAAAAATATGATTAGTTACTATAGTAATGAAATCATAGTAATTCATGTTCAAGTTTTGAACTTAAGTTACCACGACACTACATTGTGGTAAAGAATAGTCATATTTATGCAAATAAGTTTTATTTTAGTAATATTCTTGTAAAAAAACTCAAAAAAGGAAGAGAATAAATCTAAGCTACTCGGTATTGCAATCATGCGGCACTACTACACCAACTCACAGTTGCCGCCCAAAGTTTGTCCACATTAGCAAAAAAGTACATTTCCCTATAAAAAATCATAACTATACATTGCTATATAAGGAATGCAATATCTATTTTCAGCCTTCTACTTTACAGCTTCCTTTTTAGTTTTTTTTTTAGTTTTTCCCCTGCACGTGTTCTTGAGGTGATGACCACACCAATTTTTTAAGAAACTTCTCTTTTTATTCCTACAGAAGAGATGGTGCTGATTGAGCAAGGTATTTCTGAAGCAGTTGATGGTGACAACGATTCAGAAGAAGCCGACCCTTTACCTAACACAAACAGAAATGTACCTGCCAAGAAATACGTCTCACTCACAAATTCACAACGAAAGAGAATAGCAGAAGAGCTGCTATCAAAATAAAATGAATGTTCATTGACAAAAGCTTTAAGTTGTAAAAAAGGAGTACTTAAAAAGGTAGCCAACACTCAAAGTGTTTCGACAAAGACAATAGGCGGAATTTGGGCAACAATAAAATAACAAGTTCAACAAGGTATGCCAATTAACACAGGTCATAAAAGGAGTGGCAAGTGTGGGAGGAAAACTGTACCAATCGACTTAGGATGTTTTCTTTTGGACTGAAATTTGTTGGTCTAGTCTAGTTTGATCTGGTCTGGTCTGTTTAAGTATGGTCTGATCTAAACTGATCTGGTCTGATAAATGTCTGGTCTTTGTGTATTTTATAATTGTCCAAGTTTGGTCTAGTCTTGTTTAAGTCTGGTCTAGTCTATTTAAGTTTGGTCTGGTCTAATCTTGTCTGGTCTGGTCTGGTTTGAGACTGAAAACAGTCCAAAAGAAGACATCCTTAGAAGAAATACATGTCATTCCAAAGAGAAGAAGGGCCACTCTGAAAAGCTTGACAGCTTGTCTTAAGAAAAGTGTTTCAAAAGTGCATAAATTACTAAGTAATGGTACAATTAAGGAACACACAAATGCAATAAAACTTGCTTTATCCGACAAACAAAAACTGGAGAGATTAAAGTGGACTATGTGTCACATAATTCCTAAAATAATGGATGAACCTCCACAATTTTCAAATATGTCAATGTCATACATGTGGATGAGAAGTGGCCCTTTATGAGCCAAATTACCCAACACTGCTATCTTTTGCCCTCAGAGGAAGATCCCCATCGAAGCTGTCAAAGTAAAAGGTTTATCAACATATGTTTTTGGCAGCCATTGCTAGCCCATGGATCAATCTAGACGGATCAATACTATGGGATGGGAAAAATTGAATTTTCCCTTTCACATAAAATGTGGAAGCAATGAGAAACAAGAAAAATTGAAGTGGAGGGTGTATGGAAGTAAAGCCAACCTTATCCATTACGAAGGAAGTCATCAGAAATGTATTATTCACAGAATTGATTCCATCAATCAAAGAAAAATGGCCACCCAATACATGTAAAACAATATGGATACATAAAACTTGTTTCTTTAAAAAAAAAAGTAAAACAATATGGATACAACAAGGCAACGCAAAGCCTCACATTGGTATAAATGATGCAACATTTATACTTGATGGTACAATGGACGGGTGAGATATACAAATTGGTCTGTCAGCCACCAAATTCCCCTTATCTAAATATCTTAAATTTGGGTTTCTTTAGGGCAGTGCAAGCAATTCAACACCAGAAATGTCCACAGACAGTTGAAGAATTGGTTACATCAGTAAAAGAAGCATATGCAGAATTTGCACCACATAAGGTAAATCATAATTGGGTTCAATTACAATATGTAATGGTAGAGGTTTTGAAATGCAAAGAGGCAACACCTACAAAAGCCCTCACATGGGAAAAGCAAGTTTGGAGAAAAGGGAACTTTTATCAAGTAATTTGGTAGTTGATAATGAATTGATTTGAGAAACTGTTGCTTATTTAAATAATGCTAAGAAGGATAACAGTCGGTCAATGATTGGTAACTAACTAGGTTTGAAAGTTCCAATTTCCCACCCTAGCTATGTATACTCATGTACTCTTTATAATGCATCGCAAGGTTATTTAATTGATGTGGTGAAGGAACTACAAAATTTTGAGTTTTGCCCACATGAAATGCATATGTTTATTCCTCATTTGACTCCCTTCTTGTATTCCTCATTTGACTGCCTTTTGCAAGCTCCCAGCTGCCTGCTTAAAAACTGCTGATAAAACAAATTCAGCTATATGGAATCATCAAAAGCAACTATCAGCTGAAAATACCTTCTTATTCATACCCCAAGTATAAAAGGATGTATCAAACGATGTTCAATCCCAATCAGAATGCCCCATCTCAAAGAAAGGGTTGAACGAGCATCAACAACATCACACAAAGATTGTTAGGATCAAATTACACTGAAGATAGATTTTGATGATGTCTATAGCAGTGGGAAATTTCAAGCAAACAATGAATCCTAGCACATCTGTTTCTCTCAAGGCAAGATCTTGAAATGTTGAACAACCTTGAAGAAGGAATGTTTATGCCATAAAACTTAAAGGTATTTCTCCTCATCAAATTGAAATATCAATTGGTATCATCATTTGGTATCAATTGAGGGATATTTAAGTTAGGGTGAACTATACTAAAGTTCAAGGCAAACTTCATTGCATTCATATTGCTTTATGAGAAGATTATCACAGGTTGAGGGGGAACTTTTTACCTCAACAAAAACTCGAGAAATGGACTCTGATGAAAAAGAAGCACCCTACTGTTTTGTAGTGTCTTGTTTTTATTAGGAGTATCCTGCTCCTTTGCAGCGTCCTAATAAAAATAGGAGCAACCTACTAACTTCATGCTAATAACAGTGTCCTAAGAATGTCCATTTCCGAGTACCAAGTCAAAAGGACTTAAATCATCAAACACAAGGAAAAGTTCAATCATGCTTGAGTGGATACAATCATAACAGAAGAATGAGGGTTCCTCAAATGAAGATTGGTGAAGAAAGAAAGCAATAGCAAATTCTCAGTCAAAAGGCTTAACTAAAGCCTAAAGAATTTCTTGAGCAACAAGGAACAATTTGCTAAAAGTGCTCTACAACTTTCAGAGTTTCTAGGCGTCATTACAACTAATCAACTCCAATTGGCAAAGTCCAGAAACCAGATGACTTGACTAGCTCTGAGGATTATGTGGGATTTGTTCAATAAAAAACAAATCATTATGGTAGAGATGGGTCAACGTTCTGGATAACAGAAGGAGTCCGTTCAAAAGGAAGATTAGTTGTATTAAAAATCATGCTACAAGTCACCAGAAACTCTAGAAAGAAGAAAAGAAGAAGGATGATTTCAGGCTTTTCAGCAGAAAAGCAGCAAACTGAATTTTCAGCCTACTCAAATCTGTAGAAAATGTTGGGTGTGTTTCGGAAAGTAAAGAAAAATTAATTAATAAAAAATAATTAAATTAAATGACTAAAGAAAAACAAGAAATGAGATGAAGCAGAATTTAGTCAAAGCTTGTGTTACGCACGATTTCCCTAAAACGTATTCGTTGCCTCCCGGGGTGCTAGGAGCGTTGCAAGAATCGTTTCCCAGGATACGATGACTAATGAGCAACTGTTTAAGCATTTAAACGATTGTTCAAGCGAACGTGAACAAAGGTTGAACACAAAGGAATTTTTCTGGAATGCTAGAGGTGTTTTTAGAGCTCAAAATGCGTGAGTACGTTTGTGAGTTGTGTCCTATTGTAAATCACCTGGCAGCTACTTATAGGAAGGATTAGGAGCTGTGTTAATGAAGGTTTAATGGACATGAACGTTGGCAATCAATGTCCAGCACGTTGGCATTGATTCTCGTCCAGAAAAACGTTCGTTTAATTGCAATAAGTCACAAGAGCGTTGGGCATTTAATGTCCACAGCAGCAGACTGCTGCGGACGTTCAACACGTATGGAAGCAGTAGTCTGCTGCGCATGGTCGTGTCCGCAGGTCACCCGCGCACGCAAGTCGCACTTTTTGTTCTCCGGTTTCGGGATTTGATTCGCACCCCCCTGCGCATGTGAGAGAGTCTTTCCCTTTAGGAATCTTAACTCCTTAAAGGGGGTTTCCCTTCATAAAGGGTTCAAATTCCCCTGGGTTTTCCGGTGTAGGAAAACCCACACTAGAAACCCATCATTTTCCTAGTTTTCTCCATTCCAATGAGTGAACTTCGAGAATCAATTTCTCATTCACCCGTTATCCGTTTTGAGTGTACCATATATCGAATTGTAGCCCTAAGCAAGGACAATCTGAAACCACTTTGACCCGACCCAAATCGGAAGTGGACCCCACTCAAAAAATTGCCCCAAAATGACCATTTAATGCAATTTACTAACACTTTTTCCAACAGAAAAAACAGTTGTTTGCTGAAAAACACCAACAAGCTAACTCCCGGTTTTATTCAAGACTTGGAACATTTCAAAATGTTTCAAAGAACATGAAAACATTCAAGACTGAGCTATCTGAATCTTAAGAGTATCCAATTTCAATGGATATTAATCAAGTATTAAAGATATTGCTCAGACACTACAGATCGAGATTGATCAAAAATTTCCTAAAAAAACAAAGTATGGGAATACTTGTCCAAAATCAGCCATGCAGAAGGAATTTATCGTGATATCTCAAAAGCATGCTGACATTCATAAAGGTGTTACATAAATGAGATTGAGAAAAGATTATCTTCAATCAAACAAAGAAGTAAGGCAAAAGAAATTTATGACAACATGCAACATGCAAGATCGACACATGGTGATCAAGCAGCTGAGTCAAAGGATTTCTAACCAACCTCATAAATAAGATGAGTGAGTTTATCTAACATTTTTTCTCACTCTCTTATCCACGTTGCTGTTAGTCTTGAAAAGGGAACCAGCCGCAAGATCATTAATGTAAAGCATAAACTCTTCGATTACTTCCCTAAAAGTAAATGAAATACGAACAGTTGCACCATCAAGTAGATAAATATCCTTCTTGCCTAAAACAACTTCTCACTTCTCATCGTCTCTACATCGTCTTCAAAAAACGTCTTTAGAATCATCATCTTCTTCAAATGGAGAATTCTTCATCTCAAAACATTTCTCTAGATCTTACACTTGCTCCTCCACAATCTTCAAACAAGAAAACATCATCCCTGACCGGCTGACCCAAGGACAAGAAGAATTAATGTTCGATCTTGAGTCATGGATACTTTTCAAGGCAGGAAAGGAAGCTATAGATAATGAGCTACAAAGAGTTCTAGCCTGGAGAGTTTGGAGACTTGCACCACTCAACCTTCTTCTCTTCGTTGCTCCAATTGTTAAAGATGAAGAAAGCTTAGCACTCAGCTGGCTGAGGACAAAAAATGTTGAAATATCACTCTCTAAAGAGATAATCAACAAAGTCTATAGGGCAAAACTCGAAGACCTCAAACTTGCTGATGAAAGAAGAAGAAGAAAAAGGAAAGCAAGGTACTTCTTCCCTGGAGAATCATCAGGCAAAAGAAAACCATGATCAGGTGTTTATTGCTTCCAAAAGGGGGGGAATAGAATCAAACACTTTGTGCTTTAAACGATGTTTTTGCTTTTCATAAGTTGTTTTGATTCTAGTTTTTGGCATCATCAAAAAGGGGGAAATTGTAAGGTCCCCTAGATTTTGACTAGTAATATTTTTAATTTTGATGATGTCACCCCTTTTTATTATTCATGTATTAGACTAGATCATGTTTATGTTCTACTTATATTTATCGTAATGTGCTACTCTTTATGTGAAAAAGAAAGTACTCATAAAAAGCAAAAAGAGTACTAAAAAGAGAAGAAACGTACCAAAAACAGATTGAAAAGAATCAAAACAGAAAGGAACAAAAATTGTCAACTGAAACCCTTTAATGATTCGGCATCCATCTGAAAAACAAGAATGAGTAGCCTACTGAAAACATACTTTAGCCGGCTCTCAATTTGGTTTTCCAGAAAAGGCAACCGAAATCTACTATTCTTCTCTTAGCACAAAAACAATAAAACATAAAGACCAACTTGCCATCAAAATGACAAAAAGATATAAAGTAATTTTATAAAAAAAAATACCACATTATAAAAATTTCTTATAAACTTATTTTACTAAAGCAAGTAATTTTATTGTAAGGAAGCATTGAACAATACCAAGCTTATATAATCAACTCTTCGAATAAAAGATTAAAAGATATTCTATCTTTATCTTATTCATTGAGAAGAGGAATAGCAAGTTTAGTAAATAATCAGTCCGTGTCACAAGAAGACAAAGACCAACCATGCTGCTTTCAGGTAAGTTGAACAAAGCAAATGGATCAAAGCAACGGTCAAGATTGAACTCTTCAGCCAACGGTGGAGCTTCAACAACAAGTCTATAAAATACAGAAGGAGTGTGGGAAGGACAAGTGTGGAGACAAGTGGAACAAAGGGGAGTCAAGGATCATTCGACATATCCAGCAACACAAGTGTTGATCTTCCATTACCATTTTGGTTTCCACCCCAACCAACTAAGCTCCTAGATTAGCTCAAATTCATACACATCTTTAGAGCTTAGTAAGTTAGTTGGTAGTTTAGTTTCCACCCATGTAAACTAGACTAGTGTTAGCCATTATGGAGGGCTGTGTGTTCAAATCAAGGTGTGAGAAGGACAAGGACATGAGTAGCTTCTGGCAAGTCAATGCCATTAGTGAAAAACCTTGAAGGACTGAGTATGGCTTGGAATGGTGTTCAAATTCCTTGTGAAAAAACTCACAATCTATGCCTGGGCCAAGGATAGATTGGGCACTAAATGTAATGGGATATTCAAAAGAAAATTGAAGGAGAACAAAGCTAATGAATGCAAAATCTCATGAGAGTAACAATTCGCAGCGAACACCCAAAGGAGAAATTGTCTTCAGCAAAGCCTCTCAAACAAATCCCCAAAGTAAATAGCAGCTCATCAAATATACCCAAATCGTTCTTCTTTAATTCCCAATAACCTCACACAAATTATAATCTTTTAGAATGTTAAGTTGCCCAATTAAAACCTGTAACCATAAAGCTCAGTTTAGCAAACTTTTCATCTTCTCTTGAATACGAGCACTAGCTTCTTCTAAGTTGAGATCTTGTCTTCCGGTTAGGATCACTAAGGAAATTGAGAAGTTCTCTATCTAAATCATCACCTGAAGAATCAGAAGCGTCACCACATTCAAAATGAGACTCACCCTCAAGTATAATATTATCTTGAAATAGGTTGGGACTGGATATCCATCTGAAATAGGTTGAGACTGGATGTAGGAAGATTACACCACCTCTGAACCAGGATATATCTTGTGTCACCTTTTATATTTAGCTCCCAATACACACTAAAGTTCTCACTCACCTTCACAACTTTCCCAGATATCCAGCTTACTCAAAAACTGACCAGTATACCTCCCAGATTACTGAGAATCAAACTCCATGTTCCTTAATCCTTGTTCACCAAAGAGAACTATTTTAATAGATCTAAAACCTTCATAATTATGTGCTTAGTCAGTACTTAAAAGTTCAAAAATGTTATAGAACATAGTTCTTCACTGTGTCCTTAACACTAGAAGCAGTAATCTCAATTCAGTAGTCAGCTCCTAAATGGTTAGGCAGCCAACTCCCAACAATTCGGCAGCCTGCTGCTAAAATTCAGTAGCCGACTCCTTGAGAAATTTGATTTTGACTAAACACATCTACATCCTATTTACTCCATATCTCACTCAACTAAAAGGGTCATAACCTTTGTTACTATAAAGTGTCACACTCTTGAGGTCAAGACTTCCGTTGTATGTTTCAATATCTCTCAAAAGATATTGGAATTCATCGTGTTAGAGGGAGGAGGGTTGAAAAACAAAAAGATTTAAAAGTTTATTCCCCCCCCCCCCTCTAGACTTTTACCTCACTTGGGACCATCAGGTACCAGGTCCCACGTATAGGAAAGTCGGGATCAAAACCGGTTGGTCCCGATCGATCTCAACGGTTCGTTTGACGAATTCTTTTCTCATTCTGTTAGTACCCAACGATTGATAGATTTTGATGATGCCACTATACCAATAAATGAACACCTCCACCACCTAATAAGTCATGACTAATAAAATGTATCAAATAAAGTATACTGGAAACTTAAAATACATTAAGGTAATTTTTGTTACCTTAAAAAGGACATTCAAATCCTACCAGTATAACTTTATTTGATACACAAATAAAACTAAGAAGTGGGAAGTGTTGAACAAATGCTCCAAATAAATTTTTGCTGGAAATTCACCAGGGTAATTGTTTTTACCTCCAGTACATAATTTACTTGGTGCACAGTGACATGCAGGGATAAGCCGTATAACAAAGGCGTAAGGCTAAAAAGCATTTAATGCAAGAATTGTACATGGGTCCCAAAAGGTGATGATGATACACAAGAAGTGATCTCTCGAAGAAGAACTGATCGGCAAAAATTATCTCCTTATCTTGCTCCAACACATGAAGACAAAGAGTACAACTCTTTCAGCGACTACGATCAACTCCTCTCAACCAACGGAGGAGATTGATCTGCTCAAAAGGCCTATAAAATAGGCAGAAGCATGAGTGATAAAATCAAGTTTTTGAGTCATCTAAGTAGAGTATTCACTTCAAACATTCAAGAGATATCTAGCAAAAGAGAAAGTGCACGTTAAACTTTGCTCTCTGCTTAGACTCATGCTTCACTAAGCTCTTAGACTAGATCATACACGATTACACTTTTAGAGCTTAGTTTCTAGTTGGAGGTTAGAAATTTTCTTGTAAACAAATTATTGTAAACACTTAGGAGAACAGTTGTTCGGATCCTATAGTGTGGTTAGATAGATAGAGTACCTTTTGATCCCCATTGGATCAATCGAGAAAAGTCTAAGGTTTGAGTAACTTGGAGTGGTGTTATACTCCTCGTGAAACGCCTTCAATCTAGGCCAGAGTTGTCAAGGCTAGATTGGCACTAATTGTATTGGGCTGAATACTTTAGTGGAAATCCATCTGAAATAGGGTGGGACTGGATGTAGGAGGATTACACCACCTCTGAACCAGGATATATCGTGTGTTGATTTACTTTCATACATGCAGAGCACACACCAAACACATCTCACTAAAGGATTGTAGTTTGCCAGCAGCATCCTAAGCAGTAGTCTTCATCGACTCTACTGCTTAGCCTACTGCTTAATAACTCACTCTTCTTGAGAGTGTTCTCCACTAGAAGTTATCTTACACTCAGAAGGTGCCTCAGCAGTACCCTGGTCTTCACCCTCCTGCTGAGCCCACTGCCCATCCATATGTGTCTTTCCAAACGCCATAACAAGCCAGAACAAAAAGCCATCCAAGAGTCATCCTGTTCTTAACAGTTGCCTAAGCAGTTACCTGCTCACCAGTCTACTGCCAAGCGTACTTCCTCTTGTAACCAGTCTAAACATCATCTAAACTAGAAAGTCATCTCACACTAAGTATAAAGAGGTTAAAGACTTCCGCTGTGCATCTATTAATCTCTTAAAAGATTATAGATCAACTCATCTAGAGGGAAAAGTGTTCCAAAGTTTAAAAAGCTTTAAAAGTCTATTCACCCCCCCTTTAGACTTTTACCTCTATCCGGGACCATCACATTCCCTATTGGTTGACAATTCAACGGCTCTTTTAAAACTCTTCACTTTAAAATGATTTCAAAAAACCAAGACCGAACCACCGGGTTATTGGTCGTCCAGGAAAGGGCATGTCGGGTCATTGATAGGACTGGCTCGGGACCGCCCGGTTGTCGATCAGACCGTTGGATCATTGGCCGGACAAGATAGGGACCACCAGGTTGTTGATCGGATAATACGAGACGAATGGGTGGTTGACCGGACAGGACAGAGACCGCCGAGTAGTTAACCAGACCGGATGAGGGTTGTCGAGTCATTGACCAGACCATATCGGACCAGGACTGCTCGGGCGTCGACCAGACTAAACAAGTACGCGCGTGGTCTTAGATCAGACCGAATAGGGACCTTTGGGTCATCGATTGGACCGGACAGGGACCGTCGGGCCGTGGACCAGACCAAGATCGTTGAGTCGTTGGCCGGAGCAGACCAGACTGGGATTGTTGGGTCATCGATCGAAGCAGACAGGGACCACTGGGTCATGGATCGGATCGGACAGGTCATGGACCGGACTGGATAAGGACCGCTGGTTCGTCGATCGGATTGACAGGGACCGCCGAGTCAATAACCGGACCGGACCACCGATTAATTGACCAGAGATGATAGGGAATGTCAGGTCATTAGCCGGACCGGACTAGAACTAACACTGGAGCGGGACCGTATCCACCACTAGGCGTAAGTATGCAAATTCATTGCAGCGCCACTGCAGCATCCGCATTTCCAAATTTGGAAAACTAGTAAAAGTTACTTCTCCAATTCATTAAGGAAAACAGAGACATATCTCATTTTTTGGGTTTTGGAAAACAAATTGGTAAACGCATTTCTCTGTTTTCCTTTCTCCAGTTTTTCAGCAATTTTCTTTGGTAAACACGTTTTCTGTTTTCCTTTTTCCAGTTTTCTGGTTTTCCAGAATACTGCAAAACATCTCTGTTAGTAAACAGGCAGAAAGTATTTATAGATTCTTTTAACCCCAGCCCTAGACCCCACCGGTTCAGATCTATGTATATGTATATGTTTAATGTCCACTCCATCCCAAAATTAATGTCCAACTCACTTCAATATTAATGTCCAGCCCAGCTCAAATCTACTAGGCTACTAACATACTCGTACGTTCCAAACTTATTCCACTTGCGGGCTCTCTACTTGCGAACTGCGAAACACCAAGCGGAAGATGGAGGGAGTCAACTCAATAAAGCGACGAAGACAAGTCACGAACACATGCGCCCAGCCGCGCCGCCACCCACTGTCCAGGTCCCTTCGTCAGCCATCAGCGTCTCTCTGAAGTCCGACACTCCAGCCTGCAGCTCGTTGCAGCTTTGCCTCTCTAGTCTCCCCGAGTTCGATTGACCACCTCTAGCTGAGTCTAGCTGTCTAGCTGGCCACGTATACTCTAGTACTCTTATAATCTATTATTTTGTGTATTACTTTTTTTAGTTTTGTAATTCTATTTGATTATTGATTGAATAAACTAGTGTTTATTCATTATAAATTGATAATGATTAAAGATAGAAATAAAGAATAGAGAATGATATATTTATTATATGGAGTACAATTGAATATTAGAAAATGATTTATTTATTATTTGTATGGGAAAATGTACAAATATACTCTTCTAGTATGGGTGTAAGCACAAATATACTCTTGTTCTATTTTTTTGAACAAATATACCTCTTAAGTTTATGTGGAAGTGCATATATATCCTTGCACTTTTAAAAAGTGCAAAAATACCTATCATGTTCCTATAAAGGAGAAAATTTACCCTTATTGACTTTAAATAGATAAAATAAATTTCAAATAACACCAAAAATAAAATATAAATTTTAAATTGAAAAAAAAAATCTACGTATGTCCAATTCTCCCTTTTATTATTTTTATATCACAATTTAATATTATTAGTATAAAATACTATTTCAAAACTTTACTATATATTTAATATTCTTTCAGGAAAGTATTAATATATGTGTTGCAATGTAAAAAAACCATTAATTTTTTGTATTCTTTGCACTAAAATTACATATCTGTATGATGATAATAGTCCAAGATTACAAAATAGTGAATTTAATTTTTAAAACAAAATCAAAGAATATAACAATATGCTCAAAATTTCGCTACAAAAGTAAAATTAATATTTAGGAATTTGTAGTGCTTCATTTACAACAGAAAAATAATAGTTTTGCAATTTAAAATTAAATAGTTAATATTTTAACATAAAAATAAATCTTATTTTTAACTCTTTAATCTTTTATTTTTTAATTTCAAATTTAAAATTTATTTTTAGTGTTTTTTAAAATTTATTTTATTATTTTTAAAGTCAATAAGTATAAATTTGCTCCGTAATAGGAACAAGAGGGGTATTTTTGCACTTTTTAAAAGTTCAAGATATATTTGCACCTCCACATAAACTACGGGGATATATTTTTCCAAAAAAATAGAAGAGAAATATATTTGGTCTCACACACATACTACAGGGGTATATTTGTACCTTATCCCTTATTCGTACATGTAAGAAAAAATTAAAAATCTCAATTCAATTTTGAAATTGGAAATGTTCATTAGTTTTATGTACAACAATTGTTTTTACTTATTAATTTTATACTTGAGAAAAATACGGAAAAGATACATGTGATTGAGCCCGTTTTCAGATAAGGTCACATGTTTCATTTTTATCAAAGTGGTTCATGCATTTGAACCCCGTTATCACAAGGGTCTTGACGCCTGACGCCGTTAGAAATTGGCGGAGGAAGACGATGAACATCAACTCCAATTTTCAAAAGTACATTGAAAAATAAAAGAAGAATATTGGAAGGTGCGCCAACAAGATGACCGTCAGACCATCTTTCTTTTTTGTTTGCAGCCACTCTTGTCACCGGATTACCGTAAAGTCCACCAGAAAAGTGATATTAGCGAATTCATTTTTAAAAAATATTCCAAACAAATCCGAAAATCCAAAGACAAAGGTGGTTCGGAGGTCATCTTGACGAAGTGCACCTTCTGATATTTTTTCGATTAATTTTCCAGGCACTTTTGGAAATCAGAGATACTATTCATCGTCTTCCTTAGACATTTTTAATGGCGTTAGGTCCCTATTGTGATAACGGAGTTCAAACACATGAACCACTTTAATAAAAAAAAAACGAAACACGTGACCCCATGAAAACAGCCCAACCACAGGTACATTTTTCATACTTTTCCTTTTATACTTTTACAGAAGTATTTTAATTCATACCAATAAATACTAGAATCTTTAAAAATCATTACTAAATTTATAAAATCGCACTAAAAACGTTTAAATTCTAAGTTATATACGTAGTATAATTTATTCCTATAATTTATAAGTTATCAATAGGCCCGAGTCCAGATCAAACCGAATATCACGATGCTCGTACTCGGATTGAATAAATATTCGAACTCAAAATTTAGTCCGTGTTCTAGTTCGAAACTCGTTAAGCTTAAGTCGTTCAATTAAATTCAAAATCATGCTCGATATCAATTAGTTCAAAAAAGTTCGGCCCAATGACAACCCTAAACTAAACTTTCTGTCGAGTAACACAAATTTTTATTGTTTAGCCCACCCTACCCCTCATTCCTGGTCCACCCCTAACCCCAACCCCAACACCTATATAGTCGTCTATAGTGATTGGAACGGCTATAAGCCCCCCACCATCCACCCACCCGAAAAGTAAAAAAAATAAATTTGACCATTGGGATTAGAACCAGGACCACCCGGTCCGGTCCCCAAAAGCCAAGCCTCGGTCCAGTATCGCCTACTAACCAGTCGGGTACTCAGTCTTGTACTACTAACCAATTTGACCATTGGGATTAGAACCAGGAGTCCAGGACCACCAAAACCGATTTCCCGATTCCGGTCCTTTACACTACAGAACTCAGTTCCAAACTATGGCTGGACTCGGGCCGGGCGGCCCGACCCGGAACCGACCCGGCCCGTCCACTGTAGCAACCGGCCCGGCCCGGTGGCCCGGTCCACCAGCGGTTCGGGTCGAACCGGCCCGGTGGATACCGGTTCTGGGCCCGGGCCCTCCATTTGGTGAACCGGCCCAGCCGGTTCGGGCCCGGTCCGGAATTAATTTTTTTTTTTTTTGAAAATTTTTTAAGTTTTGGGTTGGATTAGGTATTTTGGGCCATTTGAGGTAGTTTGGGGTGGTTTGGGGTTGAGGGGGAGGGTTAGGGGTTAAATAAAAGAAGCCAAAAAAAAAAAATTTAAATACCCGGGTGAACCGCCCCAGAACCGCCCACCCCCGGTTCGGGCTCGGGCCTCATATTTCTGAACCGAGGCCCGGCCGGGCCCAGGCCCGAGGCCCGAACCGGCCCGGTTCAGTCCAGCCCTATTCCAAACTAGTCCGGGACCGCCAACCGAGTCCACCCCTACTCTCAAGTAAACTCCCAAGTAACTATCCGACCAATGTCGGCACTGGAATGCCATTTTTTCCCCATTTCTTTATGCAGTTTTGTGTATATTCTATCGAGTTATGCTATAAGTAGATACACTATTACAAAAGCTCTTACAAAAAGGATGTGGCAACACCACATTAGTTAACACATCACATCACGTTTACATATGTTTGCAAGTATTTTTATATGTTTGTATGTTACTGCACGTAGCATTTTCCATTCAATCCTATTGTTTTAAAACAACAGCTAAATTTTTCAGAAAAAAAAATCCATGAAAGAAAAAAGCACATGCATGCAGCCGCTAACAAAAAAGAGCACATGTATAAAATCAAAGCTATATCTCCAACACGCATTCAATAGCCATGAACAGACGGATTATTGAGCGGGGGATGGGGTAAACCATAAGTTGTCATCACACACGGGAGCGAAGAAGTAAGGACACCAAAAGGTGATTGCAAAAGACATGAGAGCTCATGTCTCACTAGAGCTAATCCATATGCACGAGAACAAAGAAATGTAGTGTGATGCCTCCTCTCATAGGAAATGTCCCAAAAGAAGGAATGAACAACAAGTCCGTACTTTTCTACATCTATCAAATCTCCATCAGATAAAAAAAAACACCGGAATGGAAGAGAAGGAAGCCAACTGCATTCATCCCACCAGCAAATCAGACACAAAAGGGGGGTGCCGAGCAACTACCATATGGAACAACAACAATAAAAACACATTAGGCAGAGGCAAGCACACATTACAACAGACAAATATGGAGAAGGAGACGTGATATATACCATCAGAAGACAGGCAAGAGCCATCCTCTTCCTTTGGCACTGCTCACGTAAAACTCAAACTTCTCCTTTGCGTTAGGAATGTCCAGTGCCAGATCATCCAGCCCATCCTGGATCCTCCCAAATCCCTTTGTCATCTGATTGATGGTGATCAGACCCTCATCAAAGCACGCCTGTAGCAGGTCCAACATCCCATCATTCTTCTTCTCCATAGCCATAACCAAAGCTTTCTTGACCACCTCGTGGTTGAAGAAGGGCATGTCGAGATCGCGTATGCATTGACAAGCCTCACTAATTACACCCCCGCTTTCAAACTCCTCGAGGAGCTTCATGATCTTGTCCTTAGCGTCCTCCACGGCCCAACCGGTCCCGCCTCCCCAGCACCTCAGGATCCTCTCCCCAGCGTGGCGTGCAGAGATCAGAGATTGAGCCATGCGGACTGTCTCGCTCCCACTGCTGTTCGGCTCCAACCTGCCAGCGATCTCTTCCAAATTCAGCGGGGCAAGGACATCGTCGACCACTGCCCTCGCCAGGAAAAGGGCCAACTCGTTTGATGCGTCTAAGATGTCGAGGGCAGTGTCATCTGCAGATTCCAGAAGCATCACAAAACCGTTGACTATGTCTTCTGTTGAGAAGAGCTCAATGTGGAGTGCGGATAACAGAACTGATGCCATTTCTTTCTCTTTGTTCTTTCTATCCATTGCAAGGGTAACCAGCCTCTTCAGAAAGACTGGGTTGTACTCCGGCGCATTGAGATCCTCCAGGCTCCGGATCAATTCCGGGATGTCGTCAGAGAGGAAATATTCATGAATTATGTTGACGAATTGCTCCTTGTATCTCCTCAACCTTTCATAGTCTGCGTCATGGACCTTCCCGTCTTCATTTGACAAAGATTTGAGGAAAGAGGAATCGAGCCATGCTTCAGAGATTGCCTGGTGGACAATGGACTGAAACAGTGTTTTCGCAGAAGGTATATCTAGGGCGAGATCGTCTAGACATTCGGATAAACGTGAGAAACCCTTCAGCATTTGGCTTGAACTTATCAAGCCTTCTTCTGCAGCCTCCTTGAGAAGTTTCATGATGATGACCTCCGCGGTGCGGATCTCCATGGCCAAGACTAAAGCTCTCTTCACAACCTCATGGTGGAAGAACGAAACTCCTAGTTCCCGAATGCATCTGCAAGCCTCATTAGTGTCTCCGCTCTCAATGTATTCACGTAAAAGCTCAGCAATCTTTTTCTTCACCTCCTCAACGGTGAGATGAGTACTGCCTCCCCACCGCCTCTCCACAAGTTCGGCATGGTGGGGCGCCAAGAGATAGCTCTTCTCAGCCGTTTGCAACACTTGATATCCCTTGGAGGCTTCCGGAAGCATTTTCCTTGCCCTTGCAATGAAAGCTGGAGGGAGGATGTCATCCACCACGGCCCTAGCTATGAACAGAGCGAGGATATCAACAGCATCTAGTATGTCCACTGCCAGGTCATCGGTAGACTCGAGAAGCATAAAGAATCCTCGACTTATCTGGGCCGAGCTGATGACATCAGCATAAAGGGCCGAGAGCAAGACAGAAGCCATCTCTTTTTCCTTGTCATGCCTATCCATTGCCATGGAGACAAGACGCTTGATGAAGTAGGGGTGGTATTCAACCGAACCGAGTTCCCTCAGATCAGATGCTGCAACATCCACATCACCGGTGCTAAAGTATTCCTCAACAAGAGACACCACTGATTTCTTGTACTCATCCAATGGATCAGAAACAGCAGATCCAACAAGCTCATACGGTTCCTGTGATGATAAATTTAAAAACCGAAGGACAACATTAGCACACAAAAAAGTTCTATCTAGCCACTAAGGGCCTGTTTGAAACTCCGAAAATGGTACGGAAAGAAAATGTTGAAGAAAATATAACAAATATTTGCATGGAAAGATTACATGGTTGGAAATAAAACATTTTTCAAACTTGATAAATTTATATTTAAGATTTGTTCAAAACTTCAAATTTCTATTATATAACGACTAAGAAACCCAAAACATATGCAAATTGTTTAAAAACATTAATCATGTTTCATGCTCATTTGCAATTTTCCGCGGAAAAACACCAGCCAATAACAACATTGCTTAGCATTTTTTCATTTCCCTATGATTTCCTTGGGTCCAATTACACTGTAAATGGAAGCATTTAAAACAAGGTAACAAGTGTTCTAAAAAGTGCTAGGCAGAGGCAATGCGGAAAAAGAATATAGGTGCTCAAGGTAAGAAGCTTTTTCAGAGCAGAGGTGTACAATACAAATTTTATCGCAATATTGTTCAGAGTGAGAACATAGCCAGACAACAAGGAAACAAAAAGTGAATTTTTACTACAAGAAACACATGACAGATGGACTAAAAACTAATGAAAATTAGGTATTGGGGTGAGAGAGGGTGGCCAGAATGGGGAAGAAAGAAAAAGAGAGAAAAGATGCACCTACGAACATGGGCGATTTTTTATTAGAGACAGAACCAACCTCTCCACTATCGTAGTTGGGATCATTTCTATCAATGTGAGCCTCCCCACCAGTGTCAAGTAGCTTCCCCCAGGTGCCTTTACCACCACCTCCATCTATTATTCACAACGGATTAATAATACGTTCAGTTAAAAATGCAACAAAAAGGGAGGAAAACAATGTACTTTGACTCAATTATTATGTTGCATCTTGAAACAAAAATACTCCAAAGCTTGAGGGAAACAATCAAACAATCAATTAAAAAGCTTTCCATTTCCAGAAATCATCAAGATATTAAAAACATTCAGGACTGAGAAATAACCATTGAAAACCATATCCCTGCACATATATAGCAAAGCTCAACCAAATTACCACATAATGGGAATATGGAATGGGAAGGAGTAAACCTGACAGTTGCTAAAAAGGTGATACAAGAGAAGGCAATGAACTGCCAGAGAAACCGCACAATCCACTAAAACTGGATGTTCTTAGAAAATTAATTTTATGTAGCACTAAATCCACTTATTCTTGAGTCAATGACATGTACATGTATATAACAATATAACTATACAAGAGTATGGGACAAGTGGATAACATTACTGTAAACAAAGAGAACTACCCACAATTGTTAAGTAAAATCTTCACCCACACTTTAGGTGGTCTGAATGAGTACACATCTCCAAAAATATTAATTACAGATTACCTATTAACATTCTTAATATGTAGTTGGATAAAGATCATTTCTAAAGTAGGAAGAGAAAAGAATATTCCCAGTGGCACTTCAGGTCATTCAAGGGTCTATATCTTTTTTTACTGGAAAAAACTTATGACTTGATCTCTCTTAGAAGAGTTAATTGGCCAATTGCTCAACTATCATTTTCTCCTTGCTCCAGTTCTCCAATGAAGAAAAATCTGGCATGAGCCCTCTTACAAGAACTGATTGACCAATTACCCTCTTGCACATTTTTTTGATGCAATTCATCGTTAAGGCCATTTAGAGCCACATCTAAGCATGATATCCTCATCAAAAGAGGAAGCAGCTTGCACACTCATTTTCAACAACAGTCTACGCAAATTATAGAAGTTTCATGTAAGAATTGAATTCTAAGAAAAGGTTTAGTGTCTCGTACGCATGCCCACATGGCTATATTGTAGTATACCAAAACCTTAGATTCTACAACATTACTTAAAAGTTAAGACTACTAGGGTACTGCCTATGTTTCACTATTTTAATGAAAGCCATGTCCAAGTGAATTTTGGAAAGCCACTCATTAGATTTTCTCTAACTCCGCTTGTTTTTTTATCAAGATCACCATAAAATAATGAAAAATATTCAGACTATCACTTGTCATTACTCTGACGAAGACACGTGAAGGAGAGAGGAAACAACAGTGCATACCACACCTATTTGTAATGAAGCAGGTTTCCAGGTAAATCTATTAACAAGGAAGTTATTATTATTATTATTCATATTAAAAGAAAACCCTGGAGCTACAAACTAAGAAATCAAAATGCATATTCATAATAATCTGATATAAGACAAAAATCGTTTGAAATTGATACAAAATGATTGAACAATTATATTATGTAATATTGATCGATAGTATCCTACTCTCTACCCAATATTTTTTTAATACTAATGCAAACATAAACAATGATTATCAGTGTTTTCCAGATAAATACCGACTTCAGCTTATGCCTAACTAGACAATGATGAGGCAATCAGATAAATAAAATAAAATAAAAAAAAAAAGATGAATGTGAGATTTTTAACATAAATCTCATTGAGAAAGCAAGACATTATATCCAGCTAAAATACAACGTCTCATGCAATGAGTTTCTGGCAATACCTCTAATGAAGAACACGAACGTATGAGAGTTTTACCTTTCTTAACTTTTATATATTTCCCTGAGTGCGAGCGCCTTACGTGTCTGACCGCAATCCCAGCAGTTGACGCCTTACCGCCAACAGGAACTTTCACGTGATGTTCAGACAGCAATCCAGATGAAGACTTCGGCGAAGAGGAAAGGACCTCCGCATTCTGAGTCGCGATTTTCATAATCTCTCGCTGTTCCTCCGTCAGAAATCCCTCACCTGACGCCATTCGCAGTCGTTCACTGACAAAACCTACACGCGACACATCACACCATTTAAATATACGTCTGCGAGAATAAAATCGAATATAAAATCCTCAAAATTCATCTAGCCGCACACACAAGCATTTGAATAAATACTATACCTCTCTCTGCGCAGGAAAAAGTGAAGAGCGTTACCTATCGGGAAAGCTCTAGCTAGAAAACACTCCGTGTTTGGCTCGGATCTCGAGCCAAGAGGGAACTAGAAACGAATTCAGCAATCCTCTTTAGATGCGCGCTCAGACGGCGCACGCTCAGCTGCGCGCTCCTCCAACCTGGATCAACGGTGAGAAGAAGCTTCTAGCGATTGGTATGGAGATTTATTTGTGTATGTAAATGTGTATTTATAGGAGTAAATCGTCTGCGGGGATTGAAAGAGGAAACTGTGAAAGAGGGGCAATGGATGAGAACGAAGAGAATTTATATCGGGAGGCCGGAGGCTTCGGTTACATGTACACGTCAGCCCCAATGAGGTCAACACGTGGCTTTGAGGGTTTGAGTAGTGCGACTCACAAGTCACAACCAGTGGACAGAGGTTAGGATGTTTTCTTTTGGATTGAAATTTGATGTTCTGGTCTGATCTGGTTTGGTCTGGTCTGCTCTGAACTGGTCTGGTCTGGCCTACTAAACGTCTGATCTCTGTGTATTTTATAACTACGGAAGTCAAGTCTGGTCTGGTCTGGTCTGATCTGGTCTAGTCTTGACTGGGACTGAAAATAGTCCAAAAGAAAACATCCTTACCCGTAAGAGGTTTTTGCTCTAAATAGGATTAAAATGTTGCTTAAATTCCTAAATGGGAGCAAGTATACTTTTATTTCCTAAATAGGACTATTGTACCAATTTACCCCTCCATTTAATTTCATCGTGCAGCAAGCACCCTTGTTTTTTACTTACCACCTGCACAGCTCTTTGTTTTCTACTCGCACTTGCGCAGCTCTGCAACAAGGAGCACTTTAAATGTGACGAACGGAGAGAAGCAACGGTCAGTGGGGCGAGCAACAGCGAGCGACGGAGATCGGCGAAGGTGTGGTGACGAGCAGAAGCAAGTGGCGAGCAGTGAAGGAGCGTCGATGAGCGGCGGCGAGCGTTGAGCAATGGCCGGTGACGAGTTTAAGAACAGATCTGTTGTGGAATTAAGGCTCGTTGTTCTCTCTGTCTCGTGCTTCATCTTCGTCTTCCTCAATCCCTCCTCTCTATTGTGTTTCTCTCTTTTCCCCTTTTTGTCAGTTCAGATGCAATCCACGATGACAACACTTAATGTTCATCTTCTTCATTTGATTTGGTTTTTACAAAAATGTCAGATTTTATTTAAAAATGCCATTAAAATGGCATTTTAACTCCTCAAAAATGCCATTAAATTGGCACTTTACCTCTTGAAAATGCTATATTTTCTTTTAAAAATGTCATTAACATGGCATTTTGTATTCATGTTGGCGTTCATATAATATTGTTGGCATCAGTGATGGTGACTGTGGGATTTGCGCTGATAGAGGCCAGATCCGAATAAGCAGCGGCCGGATCTGCGGCAACGGTCAGATTTACGGCGGAGGTATAGCTAGATCTACGACGGTGGCGGCCAGATCTACAGTGGCGATGGCCCGATCTGAATTGGCGGCAACCAGATGTGCATCGGTGGTCAATTCTCCGACGACCGGTGACCGATGGAGGTCGAGTACTCCAGTGTCTTGTTTGGCAAGGCTTCAGGAGTTCAGGGTATTAATGTCCAACTCCAAAAAATAGCTCCTCTTAGGAAAAATTTTAAATATTACTCATATTCTAGCAATTAATGATTTATTTAGTCCTATCTAGGGAATAATCCCATTATGTAACTAAGGCTCGAGTTCCTTTTTTAGCTTCTTCTTTAATTATCTAATTCATTGGTGTGTAACTATTTAAGTTTGTATATTGTACGATGCAATTGTGCAGTGTAAACAGTATAGTTGGTGACAATGTATTTGTATTGAGCTTTTGATCTATTCTGTTGAGTATAAGTAATCTATTTGAACATCATCGTCTTTGTTTCATATTTTCTAATTCACTTTCTGTTTCTTATATTTTCTTAAATTACATCTATAAACAACTTTTATGAATTCTAATATGTGAATCTAATTAAATATTATACTTTTGAAATATGCATTGATACGAAAATTGTAAACTCTAATATTTGAACATCAAGACATTTTCATTGAGAATCAATTAAGTATCATCTATTGAGCATTAGCACTTTGCAATCGAGTATAAAATTTTCACAACCTAATGAGCATCAAAATATTTTCATTAAATATCATGTTCTCTACTATTGAACATTGAGACTATGTAATCAAACATCTTCGTTGAGCATTGGAAGTCTTCATTGAGCATTAAAATATCTTCATTGAGTTTCATGTTCTCTACTATATTCTCATCACTTCTGCCTTTGATCCTTCATTTCCTTTCAGAGCAGTAGTACCACTTGATGATGTGTGATACCACGAGAAACTATCAATCATCTTTTGATATTCATAAGTACCAATTGATATTATCTAGAGTTTGATTGATACCAATCGATAATTAATGAAATCAGTCGGATTTTTGGTGTTTCAGGCTTGTGTTTGCTCTGCTAGCTTTCTCCTTTTATATAAGTAATATTTTCTGAACCTTTTGATCTCAGTATTGAATGAGCACGATGACCATTGGATAAAATTTTGAACATATACTTGGTTTGTCCGGGTATGGGTTTTCCGTGGAGAGTATGGACAGTTACATGTATATTTTCTTGCTTTGTGTAGTAATTGACTTCTCAAAAATGTTGTCAACCAGATCTTTAGGTATTCTGAGGGTTCTTTGGTATAGGAGCGAGGATAAGGTGGATTTTGTAGTGATGCATATATGTGGGAATATTTGTATAGTTGGTTACTAGTGTATTTGTGGAATATGTGTGGATAATGGATAGACCAGTAAAATGAAAAGATTTAAAAGTCTATTCACCTCCCTCCTCTAGACTTTTACCTCAGTTGAGACCATCAAGGAGCAAATAAAGGAGTATTCTGTATTAACTTCGAGAATAAAGCCTGATTAAGTCATCATTAAGATCTATAATACGACAATTATTATACGACAATTATTATATGTCATTAGTTTTATTATTATAAGAAGAGATGTCAATGAGGAAGCGGTCCAGCTCGGCTGGTCGCCGACTCACTCTCCCTTATGAGAGGTCACGGGTTTGAAACTCAATGGAGTGAGTTTCAGCCCAGTTTACTCTAGGCCCCCCATACCCCCTCCCCCATATACCAAGGGTGTGCACGGTCCGGGTAGGTCCGGGTAATTGGTAAATTTTCAAGAACCGCCGGTTCCATTTAACGGGTAGGTTCGGTCCGGGTATACCAAGTTTCGAAATAGGAACCGGACCTTACCCGCTCCGTTTGAAATTGGCCAGTTCGGTCCGAGTCCTCGGTTCTTTTTTGTAAAAAAAAATACGGCTAGGCAAGTATAGTTTCTAGTAAGTTATAAAATTCTCAAATTAATTACGTATTAATGTAACCATAATATTGTAAAAAACCAAAATAAAAGTATAAGATAACATTTTAAAATAGATAACAAAATACCGAACCACAAATCTATAAATTAAACATCACACAATCACTTTAATTAAAATGTTGATCATCATTCATAAACTAATTAAAAAGTAAGTAGCACCATAAATTCATAAGAATTTAAACTAGTTATCATACATATTTGTCTATGAAAACAATTTAAAACTATTAAATCTCCAAGTATAAGTAAAATTAAGGTAATTATATGAATATGTCACATTTCATTGAGTAGACAAAAAATATTAAAGAAAAAAGTTTGATGCACTTGGAATAAATAATTGAGGAAAATAATTTAGGAGTTTAATTATATGGATTTGGAAACTATATTTAATAGATTGAGAAGTTTCTTCAATTGGAAGTCTTTGTCTAGACACATGAACATGAACAACTTTCGTGTATTGTTAGTATATTATATTATACTAGTATTAAATATGATAGAAATTATTAAAATAATACTTTAAAACGGTCCGGTACGGGTACCCGTTTTTTCAAATTTTAAGACCCGTCCGGTTCCTAAGTTTTTCAGGCCCCGCCCGAACCGTTTGAGTTTTCTAAAATTAGGACCCGACCCTAACCCGCCCCGAACCTGTATTACCCGGTCCGACCTGCGGTTCTAGTACCCGTTTGCCCACCCCTACCAAACACCCCATGGAATAAAAGAGAGAGAGATGTCAATACTATAATATGACATCTATTAGGTATCATTATTTTTGTTAATTAAAGATAAGATGTTGATATTATAATATACAAGTACATACTTTTCTTCCATTTTAAGTTAATTGATGATACCGTTAGTAATTGATGACAAGTATATACTAGAATCATGCTAATCTCTAATGGTTTAGTAAATCATTTTTCGGGAAGAAGCTCTAAATACAACATGCTACATCATCAATCGAGCCATGATCCACCCTCTATTAAGAAAGACTCCATATAAACTTCTAAAAGGGAGAAAATAAAACATTAGTCACCTAAGAACGTTTGGGTGCAAATGTTTTGTGTATAACAATGGGAAATACCTCATATGTAGATTTGATGCTCGAAGTGACGAAGCAATCTTCTTTGGATACTCCTCACATAGTAAGGCCCACAAAGTACTCCATAAATGTACTCAATGCATTGAAGAGAGCACTCATATAATCTTTGATGAAGCAATTGGTTCAAGACCACTTTTGGATGATGATGGAGAGGTTGGTATTACACGAAGATCACACCAAATCCATGAGCAAGGAGAAACTAATCATTAAACCAATCAGCATGAGGAGCAATAAAAGGAAACTGACAATAACATGCCTAGAACCGATGATGTACCCAGTGAATCTACTGTTGTAACACCGTCCCCAAATGTATTTACTTTTACCAAACTATGTTTTAAACCTTAAGAAATGGTTAATGAATTTACGGGGTTATAAATTTTTCGTCATTACTCTTACGTGAATAGTAGAAGGCACGTGGGGCCACACCAGAAGCGGGGACCACCCCATAATTCTGGAACCACATATTATATTCATCTTGGTCTAGATAATATTTATATGATTTTTTTTCTCTTTTTTCTACTCTAGGGGGCGTCTGGGGAGGGGGTCTGGGCTAATTATATGATGGTATATATTCATGTTAGGCCACAGAAACAACGTAAAGTTGGCCGATTGATCAAATGAGTCCCATATAACAGTATCAACATACTACCGCATAACGGCCCGTAATAAATTTTGGGGACTACTAAATTAAAATTAGGGGACACACACACATGTATATTCATTCTAGAGGCCCATAGAAATTGGAAGAATGATATATATTTTATTTGGCCCGGTAAGATGAAATTTAATTAAAACAGTATGAGAAATACACAACTTTCGGGGCCAAGTGTACACTCCGGGACATAAGAGGATGACCTCCCACATGACTGATGGCTACCCTACAAAATTATGCGCTCAGGGACAGCTGAGGGACGACTGGAGCTATAGGAGGGAATGGGGTAGATGTTTGACTCGAGTTGATTGGTATTAAAGGGTGCATGTGGTAGGCATCTCTCTCACATTCAGTAAGCAAAAGAGACAAAAGAGGTCTCCTCATCCCTATCCCTATCATACTTCGAACAAAACCATCCAAGAGAGAGAGGAGAGCTCTGCAACACCATTTCTCCATAGCTACATTCGAGCTCAAGCAAAGAAGGTCCAAGAAAAGAGTTTAAATAAGGAAAGGCGAGGAAGAAACTTGGGAGATTAAGGTAATGACCTCATAGTTATCTTTCCTTCTTCCAACTAAGCTTATATGACTAAATAAGTTATATGGAATACCCCTAGGATTGTTCTACATGTTTAGAAGTGTAGAATAGGGGGTTGGAACGTGGTTCTAAGTCCAAGAACGAACTTAGAAGCCAAGGTGACCGGTTCGTCGGAAAATAACCTCTTAGAGGTTATTTTGATATGAGTTTTTGGATAATGAAACCTTGTTAGGGACTCATCTAAGGTGTTCCTAGTGTTCTCACGGGGTTGAGATAGTTGCCTGCGGTATCACCTTGTGAGGTATCACGGGAGTTCACTGAAGTTCGCCGAAGTTTCGTCGAAGTTCAACCGGAGAGGGTAGAACTTCTTAAAGCTCATTTGAGGTGAGTTGATGGTTTAATGTCTCATAACTCTTGGGTTAAGTATGAGCTTACCTAAAGAACTGTTATATGCATTCATAATGATGTTTAAAAGAGTTTAAGCATGTGATTAGCATGTAAAGGTATAAAATGTATATAAAAACACATGTGATGTTTTGAATGGCCAAAATGACATATATATTAATTGTTTATGACTTAATACGCATTGTGTTTAATTTTATGAGCAATCAGAGTTGGTTCGGGCAGTCAACGAGTTGTTGACCATGGGTAGGGCAATGGACCGACGTCGACCGGGGTTGGAACTAGTGTCAGTTTGGTCACTGCCAGCCCGGTCTGGGCACGAAACACATGAACCGGAGGCCAACCCTTACCGCCCGTAGGCTGCTCAGCCATTATTGTTACAAGTTGTTACCTTTTGAAAGCGCCTATAAAAAGCAAGTAAAATTCAATTACCAGACACACTGTTTTTGGTAGCTAAATCCCTTAGCACTTTCCATTGTTGTACTTTCTTTTTCTTACCGAGTGTTCTGCATAGCTTTCCCAAAGGCGTACGAGCGTCCATTTTTTTATACCAAATACCTAATTCCACTATCCCTCGCATATATATGGTGTATATGAATGAACAAGTGGTGCTTTGGATGTTGTTTATTACAATCATTTTGATTTGGTAACAATTTCACCTCCTATGATTTCCATCTATATGATATGAAGTACCAAAGCGTTAATGAAATTACTTTCCTCCAAAATTTCAGCTAGAAAATTGGATCCGAATTATTTCATAAAACTAATATATGTAACCGCGCAGTGAATTGTATGCAAATTTATCAATCAGAGTTTAATAGAGTTCAATCGGACTTTTGAGGGAGAGTGGCCATCTCTAGGTCATGTCACGAGCGCTTTACTCAATCTACAGACCGGCCCACCCATATGATGACCAACATGAATATAATCTCAACCAACTAATCATGCCCCCGTCCCGATGATTCAGACGGTTTGCCCATACCAAGTGATTGAAATGATATTTTCACGTTTCAGTTCCTTGCTCACACGTTGGGCTAATCCTACTAGTGCGAGCCAAGCGAAGTGAACGAGGCCACCAGACTCCCATACCCCTTGGACGGGGCGCCCCATGGACTTGCACATTTCACGAAGCCCTCCGTATGGTGACCAAACAACCCTATGCCTGGCCATACCAGGTATTCCACGTTAGTGTGACCAGACGCTTTGGCCTGGGCTTTTCTAGGAGCTATGTCTCCCTCTATTTAGGAGTGGCTGAAGGCGTACGGTAATTACATGTAAAACTTCCTCAAGTGTTCCACATTCCTAGTTCGGCCAAACGGCCCTCAGTGGTCTTGAGGCCGAACGTCCCAGTTGTGTACTTTCCGCGAGACCTGGTACGGACCTTCCCAACTTTTAGCAATTTTACAACCCTCGAGCGGTTTACTTTTCTCTCTTTTGCTCAATTAATAGAAGTCGCTATTTTCAAACTAAAGTTACAAGAGTGCAACCAGCTTACCATACACTTTAAACTCGCAAAATATATCGTATAGCCGGCTGTACCGTGCGCACGTGCAACCGGACTTTTTGTTCTCTGCGCATTGCTCATCGTCCCTCGGATCTCCACTCGCACAGTCGGATATCTTCTCCTCCACCTCGTGTGGCTCGTAGCTTCCTCGCCATTGGAATCGCTTCGCTCGAATCTGCGATGATGGATCTCTCAACGGAGGCTCGAATCGCTCGCCTGTTGGATCCACGATGATGAAGCTCTCAACGGAGGTGGATTTCGTGACTGGCGATGAAAGGGATATCAACCCTAGATATTTAGCTCCTTTTTTCTCTTTTTCTTACGCAGGTTTGATGAGTTTGGTAGCTGGTTGGCACAAGCTGCAGATATATATACGTAGTATTACTCATATGAGCATACACATAGAGATTTAAATGTGCCTTTTGAATTGTTCGATGTTCATTTCATAATTTATGTATGCCCATTTAGTATTGGTGTAATACTCATTTTATAATGTTATATTCATGCATATTTCAAAAGTATAATATTACATTAAATTCTCATATTAGATTCATACGAGTTCATTATAGATGTTTTAAAAAATAAGAAAAAGAAAGTGAATTGTAAGATATGAAACCAATATCAAAATGCTCATTTTTTTGCAAGAATAAAAATTAATTAATATTAATCAAATCAAGTCACAATGCTCATTATTAGACTCCCGATACTCAGTATAATAGATCTGATGCTCACTAAACACACGCTAATGCTCAATGCTCATTTAAGACTATCTCTAGTGGTGGAGTTTTAAGAGTCTAAAATGTCTAAAATGGAATTTTAGACTCCTAAATCTATACATCGGTGGTTGGAAAGAGGTTATATGGGGGCTTATAAATGGAATGGTGGAGGGAGAGAGTCTACATATAGCGGATTTGATCCACTCCGGCTAAAACAAAAGCGGAGCAAAGTAGGGTGAAGATTGTATCAAAAGTGTGGGTCCTCAAACAAAAACAAAAAATCACCTATTCTTTAAAGTGTTATAACTTTTTTATTTGGTCTCCAAATTTTTCAAAAACTATATCAAAATTCATGATTTTTTAGAAGCTTTCATATGACACCAATATTACATATATAAAGTGAAAAAAGAATTTCAGGTTTTAACTGTTGCAGTTTTCTTGAGCACAAAAAAAAACACGAAACACAAATTTTTAATTCATGAAGCGTGCATAAATAACTGAATATTACATCATCTCATTTTATAGAAGCGGGAAAACGTTACAAAAAAACTAACGAGGATGCTTAAATGGAATTCGATTTGTATGACAATACTCATAAAATTTTCACTCATGATTTAATTGAACGTTTAGAAGAGAATTTGATAATAATCGAACATTACTTAAACTAAGTTCATTTTTTGTTACCAAAAAACGTTTAAAAAAATTAATGAAATTTATATTTTTTTACATCGAAATGTGTATTTTTTTATTTTATAATTATTTTGAGAAAAAAATTAAAAGAAAATATTACTTATAATACATTAATTAATGATCTACTAATTTGATATGTAAAAAATATGTCAAGTGTATTTTACTGACGGTACTGGAATGCAAAGAAAATCATTATTGATGGAGTCTAAACGTTGTTTTCATATCGACGGAGTTCATATTTTAGCTTTTTAGACTCTTCACACTCCAAATGGTCTAACGGAAGACACCATTTACATTTCAAAAAGTCTTGGTGTACACCCTGGGTTACACCCTGGGGTACACCATATATAAACCTTCTTTTTTTACTGCTTTCTTTACCCCTCTTCTCACACAGCTCTCCCATCCCCATTCCTCACGCACATTTCTTTCTCTCCCACATCCCTCTTTGTTCGTTCTCTTCTTCCCACCTTTCTCTCTGTTTTTTATTTTTTCTTTCCAGATATCATGGATGATTTTCTAGCATATTTGATGGTGGATGGAGAAGTGACCGGAAACGATGGAGGTTTGGAAGATACCCCTTACCTGCGACGGATGACGGACAACGGAAATGGAAGAAACGTGGAAGCTCTGGACGTCGAAAATGGGGGAGCTGTGAACGAAGAAGATGGAGTTGCGAACGGAAATGGTGGATCTGTGAATGAGGAAGATAGATGGTGGTCCGAACAACCCTAGGGACGAAGACTTAGGTGGGATGGGTAGCAGACCTGTGACACAAGGCGTCAACGAAGTTTCGATATTTGACGACCGAGATGATTACAGCTGTGACGGGAAGAGAATAGCAGGGAGAACATGAACACAGATGTTGAAGGTATTTTCTTTGACATACAGACAACTTACATACTCAGTGTCGGTGTGTACCGACAACTAATGTCATTGTGTACAGAGTAGTGTCGGTATGTATAGACAACTAAAGAAATCCTCATTGAGTTGATGCATACCTACAAAGATGAATGTTGTATCTGTGAATGAGTTAATCACTAGTGTTCAATTTACCCTTATTCAGATTCTCTAAGTGGAAAATTTATAGAGGAGTTATTTTTAATGAGTGCATTGACAATAATAAAGTGTTCAAAGTTTGTTTCAGTTTATCACCGTAATGACTTCGTCAATGAGTCATTGTAAACAGATAATACAAACAGATAGAATATATATTTCCTTAATCTCCTAGCCATATCTAAAAGGGCTAAAGGGTCAAATAGGTACATGAACTAACATAAAGTGTTCAATTAGCCCCTTATATAGGAGTTTCTGCCCGGATGTCGCCAATTGGGGCGATTCCCGGTGGAATTTTTTGATGAATTTTTTTGAGCATCTTCTTCATTAAGTCTAGTGTACCCAGACCAAATTTCAGCTAAAAATTCAACCGGGAAGGCAGTCGAATGATTTTCTGAAAAATTAAACAGCGCAGTACATTTTGGAAAATAATTTGACTGTCTTCCCGATTGAATTTTTAGCTGAAATTTGGTATGGGTAAACTAGACTTAATGAAGAAGATGCTCAAAAAATTTCATCAAAAAATTCCACCGGGAACTGCCCCAATTGGCGACGTCCGGGCAGAAACTCCTTTATAAGGGGTTAATTGAACACTTTAAGTTAGTTCATGTACCTATTTGACCCTTTAGCCTATCTAAAAGTTACCGATTGGAAGTTACTAAAGGTGTATTCTACCCGAAAATGATCTTTTTTCTTTCCTTTTGTTTATAGAGAGCAGATGCATTACTTATTTTAGAGGGATGTGGTGACAGAGGTGTGGAGATAAAAATACTTTATGCTAAGTATGAAAAAAATTCAAATGGGTGTGCTTAAAATGTATGTAACTTTCAAGAGTGACGAGGTCATGGAAAGCTATAATTTATCGTTTCTATTTTGTTTGATGTTTGTGAAGAAAGGTATCTTTATGCCAAGGTGTGAAAATGGAATCTAGCTTCATTTGTTCAACCATGCAAAATTATGGAAAATAAGATTTTCCTATCAACTTATTTCAGACAAAACACAATTAGGATCAACTAGGACTTTCACATAGGGTTATAATGGGGTCTGTGGGATAGGCTTATGAACAAAGGGAATTAATGAGGAAACAAAAGAAATGAACTTGACATAGATTTAACAAATTTAGAGAGGTACTAAGTAGTGAGTAGTAGCTTTTGACAATAATCTATACAACATTTGTTATTTTTAATTGTTAGGGGTAGTAAACTAGTAACTAGTAAAAAAAGTAAATTAATGTACAAAAAAATATACAAAAGAGAGAAGCATATACATGGATAATTAGCCTTGTTTAGATTTTTTTATTCTTTTCATTTTCCTTTTTTTCTGTTTTTTTTTTACTTCATTTTCTTTTTATTCTTGTTTAGATGGAGCTGCGACGGAGGACAGAAATGGTGGGCTGTGAACGAGGAAGATGGTGGTCCAAACAACGCTAGGGACGAAGACTTAGGTGGGACGGGTGGTGGACATGTGACACAAGGCGTCAACGAAGTTCCGATATTTGAAAGTCGGGATGATTACAGTTGTGAAGGGGAAGAGAATAGCAGGGAGAAGACGAATGAGATGTTGGAGGTATTTTCTTTCACACACACAGATAGCTTACATACGCAGTGTCGGTGTGTACCGACAACTAATGTCGTTGTGTACAGAGTAGTGTCGGTATGTATAGACAACTGAAGAAATTCTCATTGATCGAGTTAATGTATACCTACAAAGATGAATGTTGTATCTATGAATGAGTTATGTATCTATGAATGTTGTTAATGTATACCTACAAAGACGTATTTGATTTATGAATATTGTTAATGTATACCTATCAAGATTTTTTTATATCTATGAATGTTGTTAATATATACCCTACTACTATAATGTATACCTACAAAGATGAATGGTGTATCTATGAATGAGTTAATGTAAAATGATTATTTGATTATGTGAACAGATGGAGATAACAATGGTGATGAATGTGAACAAATTCGAAAGATAGGCATGAAGTCTCCTACAAAAGATGCAGTTTATGATTTCTACAAAAAGTGTACATATGTCGGTGTGCACAGGCGAATGAAAGAAAGGCTCCTGGGTGATTGTACTGACAATTAGTGTCGGTGTGAACAGAGTAATAGTGTTTTTGTAGGTGTACACAGACAGTACTTTCTTTGTAAGTGTTTGTGTGACAATATGGTTTGAGTTTAGTAATATGGTTTGAGTTGTTAACTTGTTATGTAAGATTACCGAAATGTAATGGCCTTTGTTGTGTGAGTTATATACAAAAGTGAGAGATTTATGATTCTATTTGGTTTGTAAGTGTTACTTTGCCAATATGGTTGGAGTTGGGTTGGAGTTGTCTGTGAGCTTCATATGATATGCATGTGACGTTCATATCGTTGTCTATGAGCTTTATGGTAGTTGTTTGTGAAATTCAAATAGTTGTGTGTGAGTAATATTGTTATCTCTAAGATTCATATGTGTTAGTGTAATTTAAGAGACAACACATTCATATATATATACTAGCGTGGGCACGCGCGTTGCGCGACGGGTGGGGCCCAATGATGGGCAGAGTGAGAGTAAGTGTAGGAAAAAAATGGTGCCAATACTTTTACAAGAGCATAAAAAAAAGAGTTTGATGTTGTTTATTACAACATCCTGGACATTCAAAGTTTGAGTTTTTGGGGCAGCAAGTTTTAACAAAACAAAACAGAAAATTGGAAAACAATTGAATAGTCTACAGAAAGAGTTTCCTCATTGGACCCGTTTGGGACAATGTTAGCATTTGTTACCAGAACCCGATTATGGATGGCAACTGAGCTACTTGGGACAATTTTTGGGTTATTCGAAGCTGTATTATTAGATGAGGGATCAGAAAAGGGATCATCATTTCCCGAATCCATGGTTTGACTCAAAGAATCAAACATGTTAAAATTAGGGACCTCACATTCTTTCTGAGCCTCAGAAGCATCATCTGCAGCAAGGGGAATGTAAGTTGTAGCTACTGTAACCTCTGGGACAGATTCACCATAAGTAGATATCCTTTTATCGCATGCAGCTTTCTCACAGGCAACATTTTCACAATTAGTAATAGCCTTATAGGGACATGGGCATTTTCACAATCAATAGCAAGGCCGTCTTTTATAAAACTGATCACAATCACAACATTTTTACTATCAGTAACAGGGACAGAAGCATCACAAATAACAAGAGCATTACAGGCAACTTTAGTATTGTAGAAATACTCACAATGAGTCTCAGGTGGAGTCCCCTTAATGAGTGAGTGAATCAGAAATGGCTAAGTTGTTGTTGAAAGTTGGGGCTGCAGACTTTTCCTTTACACACCCGTGTGTGTATTTTTGGCAGCAGTGACCTCTAATCAATTAACAAAATCAATTAACAAAATCAAACTTGATGTAAAAATTTCAAACAAAATACATATGTCATAGTAGAAGATGGGTTGATTTCCAGGTATAGAGATTAAGATGTTCTATGCCATTGAGCATTATTATCAAATCCAGTATCAAAATCAGATTTCTAGTTCTATTGATATGTCCACTAAAACCAAACAAAAAAAGTAAACAGATCATGCGGTGAAAACATTTTGAAAAGAAAACGAACAAAATAGAATAACAAACAACACAGGTTCCCAAAGCACCTCTGTCAAGTTAGGCACCGAAATCTTCAATCCCAACAACAAGGGCATGACAGTATGCTACAGTGATATCTATGTCACTGTCAACTACACTGGAATCATTTTAGCAAAGAATTACATCCCAGGCTTGAATCGAACTTTACACAAGAATAATAACGGGCTGTACTTATGAGAGTTGACATACATCAGTTTTCACAGAAGATCAAAGGTGGAAATGCGAGTTTTGTTATTGGCATGGAGACAACAACTCAGTATAGGATATTGAAATGGAGAACGAAGCATCATAAGATCCATTATGAAGCACATGTACAAAACATAAAAATTAGTCCTCAGCAAATTGGAGAATGGTATGGAGAATGGTACTCTCTCCTTCAACAATAGAAAATCAACTTTATGTAGTTATGAATGTCTACAAGGTAAAATCTTGTATCATATATATTCCATTGAAGTGGATTGCAAACCACGATGTATCTGTGTTTCTTTGATTTCCTTTTGCTTCTCTCTTATAGAACATGTTTTAATGTATATACTTCTTTAGCTTATAACATTGCCGAGTTCATATCCTCCTAAACAATGGTTATCATCGTTGTATGTTAAGATTATTTTTAGAAATTTATTAAACAGATATTTTCAGAACACATTTTTCAAAAATAATTATATTCAGAAGGTATGAAGGCATTTTATGCTCGGTGTCTTACATAAATTGGCCTTCTGGACCAATGGATCCCTACTTTGAGGACCGGCGGTGGGCAGCAACTTGTCTTCGCCACTGATGAACAGGAATTTGTAATAGCAATTCCCAAACAAGTATTAAGATGCCACAGCAAAAATACTTCAATTTTTTAAAGTAAATATGAAACTAATCACAAAAACTGGCTCATTCATATGCTTTAATCCTTACAACAGGGAAGCCACCATAGTCGCCAGACTAATTTATATTCTTCATAACACAACTGTTAGCCGCTAACCTGACCTGTACCTTATAATAATTATTATGAACCCTAAAGGATAGGTAACAATTACAATAAAGCATCACAGAAATGAATTTCAGAACTCTAATATAGAAACGTAGATCACATTCATTCAGCAGTTGAAGATAATGTTAAATTTGACCATAATTGCCTTTGTAGCAATGCATACATAATCACGAACTGCAGCTCTTCCCCCCATTGTTACATAGCCCCCTATGCTGAAAGAAGATTCTAAAACTCTTAAATTAATGAAAGCAATCAAATTTTGAATAGGTTGATATCAGATTGTCTAAATTCAATAATGCCCTTTTTATTTTCTTTATATCATAGCATATATATGTGTGTTATGTATATAGAGAGAGTGAGAGAGAAAAGAAATGTACGTTGCAGAGCCAGCAATACCAACTTGTCCACAAAGTATGCAGTTTTTCCCGATCACCACATTGTGACCTATTTGCAAACTTGAATACGTTGGGATTCTCAAAGTTAAGAGTGTCAGACAGCGAAACGTGAAGATAAATTTGAGATACCTGAACAAATTATCTATCTTCAAATGATCTCCAACTACAGCATCCCTCCAACTCCAACTGCACTCCACGTAGGTTAAATGATCAAAATTAATCAGAAAGAAAGGGCACATTTAATTCAATATATGTTAATGAAAACTAATTTTACCTGCCCTTATCAATGCATGAATTTGCACCAATCTCTACATATATAATTTCATATCTTCACTTTTAGGTTCTAAAGATTAAATTCAACAAGAGTGTTCATGCCAAAACAACAATAATTAAATGACACTATAATAAATTTGTGATGCATGGCTCAAAATTCAAAAAGGGGAAATATTGCATATTGCAAACAAGGGGAAATATGTATAATCCCTTGAAAACTTCTTCAAATTAAGTTTTGTAATTATGTACTTTTAGATGGCCAGTTAATGAATTTTAAATGTGAACCCAATTGAATGGATAAATATATAAACACATTTATTGTGAAAATGTTTTGAAATCAAGTCAAAAACATAAACATAAACATAAACATAAACTCTAAAAGTTGTTACTACGTAGAACGTAACGAACGTGTTTCATATTACAGATTAAATCAAAGTAAAACTCGCCACATAAAGTCAAACTTGATTTTGGATTACCTTCTTTAAAAACATAAACCTGTGTGGGTGGGCGTCTCCAGACTCCAAAGAGATCCATGGGCACTGCTGGGGCAATCATTTCTTCCGAAAACCCTTGATTAGCTAAAAAGTCAAAATTCATTCTCAATTAATTGTAAAATTAATGTGAAAACTGAAAAGTAAAACCACATTCACTAAAAAATGAAACAAGTTAGTAAGGAAGAAGATGATGGTGGTCTTAAAAATTAAAATTTTCATCCAAAACTCATTCTGAGTGGAAAAGAGAAGCAAACGGCGTGAAATATTTAAGTTGTAGTAATGGTTAATAGGACCAGAATAACTACCTTAGAGACTTTATATGGGTAATATGTATAAAGAGATTCTTCTAATTCCTTCTTGTACTTCCACGAATGTGGAGAAGATGCATCTGAAGTTACTTCTTAAAAAAGTTAGTGTAGTTTTGCCAAAAAAAAAAGCTAGTGTAGTAGGTAAATAAAGAACGGGGTAGGGAAATAATAGGAGTTCCTAAACTCTCACCGAGCAGGGTGTCTAAAAAAGAATTGAACATCAATGTGAACATCTTAATAGCTTGACCTTGTATGAGACCTAAAGTCTTGATATCGTAGGAGAGAAAAGCAGTTTTTTTTGGCTTGTTTGCACCTTTCATTTATTCTTTCTACTGCTTCTTATGCTCTTCTTTCATTTTCTGCAAATTAACAAACATTAACATCACCATTATTAAAACAAACTTTTATTAAGATAGGCTCAACACTAAAGGACCAGTTAAACCAAAAACAATAAATGATTGTTCATAGGAGATGAAAGTGTATTATGAAAACCAGAACTAAAATTTGCTAGATAACATAAGAAAATGCAGCTAATAATAAAAACTTTCATTAAGAAATACAAAGCAAATTATAGAAGCAAATGAAGAATTTTGACCTCAATAAGATTTTCAAATGTCTCCTTCATTGCCTCCTGCTTCCTAATTTTCATCACCTTCTCTTTTTCCTTCTCATTAGAGGCAACCTCTTCTCTCTTATTCGTCTTATAAGAGTTAAGAACTCTTTACTTGAGCAATTTGCTCTCTGTTTTTTGCCCATCTCTTCATAAGGTGCTTTCTGTTAACCCTTAACTTTCTCCATTCTTCTCCCATTTGTCTTGTGACCTATCCATGACATCCTTTCTGATGTTAAGCCTGTGAAAGGATGAAGTTTTATTTATTATTAATCAAGAATTAGGAATAGTTTTGTAAGGGAGCCAATTATAGTCAAAACTATGATGTGTACCCACAATGGCTAAACCCCTGATGCATAGGTTCCCTCTATTTCACAGTCTTAACATCCCAAATTTGTAGATGAGTAAAAAAGTCATCTACTTTCTGATTTCTAATAATCTAACATGTTACAGTGCTACTTGAACAACTTCATCGAAATAGGAAAGACCATGAATCAATGATAAGAATGTTCATGTATAGTTTAAGAGGGAGAAATTCTTTGAGCAATAACACGGGCATCCTTCTAACCGGCAGGAAGTAAAAAAATGTGTTAATTTATTTCAGAACAACTACTTGCCTTCTATGTAATCACCATAATCGTTTTATGCCAATAAAAAGTGTGAAGTTGAAAGAAAAGTTATGAAATTAAAAGATGTAACGGTGACATATTTTTCCCACTTTCATAATCAATATATTCTCATATTTAAAATGAAATCATAAGCATTTGATTATAATGAGTTGAAAAATGCAGTGGGTTTATTAAAAGATCTCAAACAAAATTGATAAAAATATAGCATATGTACCTCCATATCTTTATTTATAATCTTTTTCCCAACTTGATTGATTCCAGATTTAGCAAACAATAACACTGAAATGCAATCAACAAAGTAAACAAAAAGAGTTAAAATTGGTGTGGTTAAAAGGAAACATCGGTTGACCTGTCATTTTTCCTCTCCATAATAATGGAAAGCATGCACTTTTCAAGATTAAGCTCCCATCAATCACAAATTTCTGAAAAACAGCAGCTACAAAATCATCAATTATGTCAATTTTTATAAAAAGAATTTACTAAACCATATTTCTTACCAAGATATTATGTTTAGGGCTATATTTGTTATGGAATTAAGGCTAATAGTAGGCTGAAATATCAACATTTCAGTCAATTAGCATATGATTAGCTATGTTTGGATAAAAGACTAAAGTGAGCTTGAGGTCAAAAAAAAGAAATAAAGTTTTACACAACCATTTGATATCCATTCAATTTTTCAGAATTAACGAACATTAAAGCAAAACAAAACCTGATATCAGTAAAATTTAAAAGAAAATACAAGTTGGGAAAAATTCATGGACACCTAGAGTACTTCAAGCAAGGGAGAGAACAATCTTACCTCTGGAAAGGTGGAGTAGTACTTCGTGGCATATGAGAATCAGACCCAAACTTCTTTTTCGTTTACACTGAAAATCAAACAAAATGGAAAGAAAAACAAACAAAAAAAGGAGAAGAAATCCTAGCTAACAAAAACAAGACGAGGCGCTGGTGGGCAGAGAACCGTACCTCTAGGAGGGTGGGGGTACTTCTTCTTCATCACATCTGAGAGACTGAGAATCAGCCCGAACAGCTCTCTCGTTCTTAGGCTGGAAATGAAACGAAATAGAAACAAAAGCAAAAAACAGCGGAAGAGAAACCTTGGCTTAGCTGACGACATCGGATGAGAGGCGGAGTTACCGGTGGAGCTTGGTACTCGTTGAGGGTGACGCGGCCTGGCGGAAGAGTTTTTTTAACTCTTTCATAGCCCTAGAATTTACGGAGAGTGGGGGTGAGAGTAGATAAGAGCACGCATAACATTGGGCAAATGGAGGCATCAAACGGAGGTTAAATGTGTGGCACTGTACAAACGGAAACAGGCCCATGTTAACTCCCTTAGACATTTTATAAGATAGTATAAGATGTGTGTGTGTACAAATGCTACCAATCACTCTTCTTTTATTTATTTCAAGTCCTTTCAGTACACACATAGTAATAACAACTACACAGATACTATTGCCGGTGCACACATACAATAATAACAACTAAGAGATATTACTTTCGGTGTACACAGACAATATGAACAAGTCACAAACATATGTGTAGACATAATAATAACAAGTACATAAATATTTCCTTCCTCGTTGTTGTAGCCTACCCGAAGCGCCCTGGAAGCGAATGTATTCACATGCAAGAATATTACTCACAAACAATTCCAAGAAGTTTATAGACAATTCATATGAAGCTCATAAATAACAATGTGAAATGCTTCATCTTGTATAATGATGTACATTATTGGTTGTATTGTTTTGTACAACGTTGAACACTTGCCCAAGTTGATTGTATCCATCTGTTTACAAAATCAAATAGTTCTATTTATTGAACTACAATATTGACATACATCTTTCATACATTTTGTAGGTGACCTACACAAATCTATATAAATAATACATTTATTACAATATTTGTGGGTAAAGTCAATGAGAATGTCTTCATTTTTCTGTACACACAGACACCAGATGTTGTTATAATCAATGAGGACGTTGTCATTCATCTGTCGCACCTCATCATCATTTTTCTCAGAAGCCGAATCACCTTCCTACAAACGTAAATAAATATGTAAAAAGTTAGACAAACACAAACTTGTTTATGGAGACAACAAACTTCAGAAAATACACAAACAAATCCAACAGTTTCATTTCATACACAACAATATGAACGACACAAAAACACCAAATAGCTTCAATAACCTACCACTTTTGTATATATCTCACACAAGAAACTCACACACACTTTGGTAATCTTACATAACAACTCACAGACAACTCCAAGTCAAATCATCCGGGGATACAGACACTGCAATTTTGAACACAGATAGATTATGTATTGCACAGACAAAAAGTATCGGTGTACCTTATTTCATGCCTGGGACCTTCTTCCACTTAAAGACACCTTACCGACACTTTGTGCATTTCACAGTCAGAAAGTGTCGGTGTACCTTATTTCAAGCCTGGGACCTTCTGCCACTTAAAGACGCCGTACCGACACTTTGTGAATTTCACAGACAGAAAGTGTCGGTGTACCTTATTTCATGCCTGGGACCTTCTGCCACTTAAAGACATCGTACCGACACTTTGTGAATTTCACAGACAGAAAGTGTCGGTGTACCTTAATAGGCAATAACCTCTACAAGACTACAAGGTGGAATTCGTTTCAACTGGTGTCAACCAGTTCTGCCACCAAAGCCCTGGGACCTGCACTTCCATGATGCCAACATCCGATTTACTTAGTATTTAGCAAAAATCTTCAGTAAAATTCTTAAACTAAGTGCACATGACTTTTCCAACACAAAATCAAATTGATTTTATTAAACTAAAATATAAGTCTACAAAAACAAAAATTAAAACCCTAAGGTGACACAAACACTGCAATTGGAAGTCACACTTCACCAATTCATGATGAACCAACTGCACTAGAAATATAGCAGAACACATGACAGAAATCAGTATATGACAAACAAAGAAAACTGAGCTGAAAAACTCACACGCATATGAATCAAATTGAATCCAAATCAGTAAAGGAACACGGTAGAAAGCAATGTTCCCAAGCACTGGTCAACACTCCTTGATGTTGGTAGATTAATTGAGTATTAAGGACTCAGAACTTTAACAAGTAACACAAGAAAAGAAGTAATTGGGCATGAAAACAAGTATTGTTTTATATTAACTGAAAGCCATGTTCCCAAGCATTGTTATTGGTTTGGTGAGCTTCTTGATTTATATTAACTGAAAGTAATATTACACCATATTGTTTCGAGTTTTATATAACTAAAATCCAATTTTTTCTAAAAAATAACCCACTTTTGTATATAACTCACACAAGAATATAACAAATACCTCAAATTATACTATCGGTGCACCACACCCAATAAGATATATATACCACACAGCTTAACTGTCGGTACACACAGACAAAATTCAATAACCACAAATACAGGGAATGCGTGTACATATAAAAAGAACAAAGATAACAACTCCAATAATAACCACTTTTGTATATAACTCAAATAAGGAACTCACATACACTCTACTAATCTTAAATGAAAAACACAGACAACATCACAGTATCACACATGTTACTTAACAACTCACAGACACTTCAAACATGTCACATAAGAACTCACAGACAACTACTACTCAAACCATAAGGTTATACCGACACTGCAATTCCAAACATACACACACAACCGATTAAGGGTTCTAGCTTCCATTTTTAATTTTTAAACACAAAAATTGAAATTAACGAAATGGTAAACATAGTTATCATTATATTCAACTCCAATACACAATCAAAAACCTAATAAAGAAGACACATGACTTCATACTTACAGTCGGCCATGACGAAGAGGCTTGTTCGCACCATGGCCGCAGGTCAGAGTGTCAGACCCTTGATCTTTAACTTCAACCTTCTTCTTGAGCTTCAATTGTCGTCCACGACCATCGTCTTCACCATACTTCGTCACCTCTAGTGCTCCATCTTCGACGATGAACAAGTTGCGTAAATAGGCCACCATTTACAATTCTGAATGTAAGAAGGTGGATTGCCGGTTGTGGGGAAGCGTGAATCGTGAAGAGTGAAGAAGAAGACTTTTGGGGGGTTGTAGAGTTGAGATGAGGCGGATGAATTTGGTGGGCTGAGGTCAATTTGATGGGCAAATGGAAGGGTAAAAGAATTGGGAGGGGTATTTATGTGGTGTACCCAGGGTGTAACCCAGGGTGTACACTAAGAGTTTTTCGTCTTACCTTACGGTACAGGCCGTACCGTACCGGAAATAGGCACCCTTTCATCTTCGCCAAAATATGCTAGGCAGACAATATTGATTCTTAGGCGCACCCAAGCAGCAGACGACAAAACGATGAAACGATTCTTTCAACCGATACAGAAAGATGGGTCCTTTAAGAAACCCGCGCTTTCTCCTTCAAGAAAAGGTGCGGAGATAGCCGCAACGGCAACGGCAGGGCCAAACTCCCCCGACGCTGATGAGAATCAGAAGGGGGACAGCAAGAAAGACCCCACCAAGTTCCTGACTTGGAATGCGAATAGCTTTTTGTTACGAATTAAGAACAATTGGCCTGAGTTCACCAAGTTCGTGGAGACTATTGACCCTGACGTCATTGCCATTCAGGTTCTGTAAATTAGCCTTCTCAATTGACTTCAAATGAATATGTAGCGAAGGGTTTAAGGGTGCTTTTATCCAAGTTGTTAGTTAAATCGATTTCTCAGCTTTTGTTACTACCTGCGTGAGGGTTGATGTTGACTAGTCAGGCATGGTTCCGTTTTCTGGATAGCAGAAATGACAATAAGCTTATCAAACGATTCAAAACTAAGTCTACTCTCCCTACGTAGTAAACTGCAAAAGAATTGATTCATCAGTCTTTCATTCCACTGACCTGCTACAGGTGTGTAAAACTGATAACATGTTCAAATCATGAAATTATTTTGTTGTTATTGCATTTAAGGAGTTGATATTAAATCTCCAAACTGGTGCCAATTAATTAGTTAATTAATCATGTAAGGATCTAAATAAGTAATCTAATTTCAATAGTCGGATGGTAACTAAAAACTCTTAAAAAGGCTTATCAAGCTATCAACCAGTGCCATATTTTCTAAATAATTACATGATATGATGATACTAAATAATTATAAATCATTGCATATTTGCATATGTTTAAAAGTTTTTCACAGGATTGCAGTTTTTCTTTGTTAACCTTAAAAAAATTTAATTGTCACCTTATGTTAGGAACACTGTATAAGCACTGTACGAGCATACCCTTGTAATATCTTAGGAGTTAGTAGTCTGTTATATTTTCTATGTAGACAGTTCTAAGTCTGTTAAGGCTTTGACTTGTATAAATACTCTGTACAGTTCATTCTCAGTAATGCAAGATTACTATCCTCTTCAGGATGGTTTTTACTTGGACTGGATTTTTTTGGTCTAGTAAATGTCTGGTCTCTTTGTATTTTATAACTGTCAAGTCTGGTATGGGACTGAAAACAGTCCAAGTAAAAACATTCTCATTATGCATCTATTTTATTATGGTATCAGAGCATAGCTCGTCCCAACCATGATGATCTCAACTTCTGAATCTACTTCGTCTCAATCTGCTGGGAGCTCAGTTTCTCCAGTAATTTTTACACATCCTCTTCCGATCAAACTTGATTCAAATAGTTTTTTTCTGGAAGCATCATGTTGAATCAGTAATCCGAGCACACAAACTTCTCAAGTTCATCGAGAATCCTGAAATACCAGAACGTTTCACTGCTAGCGGCGATCAATCATCATTTACCCCAGTGCCGCAAAGGCCCCCACTTACGGTGGGGTAAGGGGAATGTACACAGTCTTACTTCTGTACTACGCGATGGAGCGACAAAAACTTTGAACAAAGCTTATCTCATCTGGGACCAACAAGATCAAATGCTTTTCTCATGGCTTCTCGCATCCCTTTCAGAATTGCGTCACGCTCGCATCATAAACTGTAGACACTCACATCAACTCTGGAGCGAAATTAACAAATTCTTCCAGCCAAACATCGTCGCCAAAGCTAGACAGCTCAAATCTGAACTGTGTAGTACCGGTAAAGGTAATCGCTCTATTTCAGACTATCTTCTTCACATTCAGACCTTGTTGATTATCTTCTGTCTGTTGGTGAACCTATATCTGCCAAGGATAATATCAATGTGATCCTTGAAGGTCATCCAGAAGATTACGAATCTCTTGTATCATCAATCACTGCATGTAGCATTTTAGATCCAGTAACTATTCTGAACTTGAACCCCTTTTACTAGCCAAAGAAATGCGACTAAGAAAACTCAGAGACTCCTCACAGCAAACATTATTTTCTGCTAATGTGGCTCGTCTTGAAGTTTCCTCTCAAAACAGTGATGTTGGATTTTAAATCTCTTCAGAAAATCCCTCAGTTCAGGTTGCTCAATTTGATAATCCTGGTGGAAGTTCTACCTATAGAGGCAAAGGTCGTGGAGGTTTTAACAGAGGTCGTGGTGGTTGTTTTGGTGGCCACAACTCTATTATTTGCCAAGTATGTGGCAAAACGGGTCACAATGCTCTTGTGTGCTATCATTGATATATCCTGCATATACTACTTCAAGTTCTAGCCCTTCAAATTAGTGGAATCCACATTCAGTTTACCACCAACTTCATCAAATCCACTCACCTATGTTAAATTAACATTTAAACCAAATTCCTTCACCTTCACCTCATAATCCAACTCCAGTAAGTTTCTCACCTAATATAACCAATTCATCTCCACAATTTCTCAATTGGGGACAACAATCTTACTCTTCTCCACCTACTGCACCTAATGTACCTACTGCAGCCTGGGCATGTGCAAATTCATCTGTGCTAGGACCAGCTCCACACTCTCAGAATTGGTTTCCAGTTTCAGGGATTACACATCATATCATAGTTGATCCTCTCAACTTTCAACATAGTGAGCCAACTGCTACAATTGATAAGCTCTTTATGGGCAATGGTCAAGATTTGGACTTTAAGTTTATTGGTTTCTCCTCCTTTCCTTCTCCTTACCAATCCTCTCTATCTCTCTCTTAATAATATATTCCATGTTCCATCTATAACCAAAAATCTTTTGAGTGTCAGTCAGTTTGCCAAGGATAATAATGCATTTTTTGAATGTTATCCTTATGAATGTTTTGTCAAATCTCAAGTTTCTAAACAGGTTCTACTACATGGCATCCTTGGAAAGGATGGCCTTTACAAATTCCAATCATTTCCAGCTCTTCGTTCCTATCAGTCAGCTGCTGCTAATAACTATAATTCTAAGGCTTCTTTGAATAACTCAGTGTGTCCTATCTCTTTTATGTCTACTTGTAATAAATCTCAGTCAAGTACTTCTTGTAATATGTGGCACTTAAGACTAGGCCATCCTCATCTTGCGGCCCTGAAATCTCAGTCAACTCTTCGTTTCAACTCTTTGTTCTGCTTGTTGTCATGGCAAAGCACATAGACCACCATCTTATCCTTCTACTACAGTTTTTCATTCACCATTTGAATTGATATTCACTGATCTGTGGGGACCAGCTTCTACTTTATCATTTGATGGCTATTCTTACTATATATCATTCATTGATGCCTTTGCAAGTTATACATGGATCTATTTTCTCAAAAAGAAATCTGACGCTTTCTTAGCATTTCAGAACTTCTATCAATATGTACTCAAATCAGTTTTCTGTTTTCATCAAATCTATTCAATCTGATTGTGGAGGTGAATTTAGATCATTTACCAAGTTCTTTACTGAAAAAGGGATCACTCAGAGCCATTTGTCCTCACACACCATTAAAATGGTGTTGTGGAAAGGAAACATCGTACCATTGTTGAAAAAGGACTGTATTCTTGCTCATTCTTCCTTACCTCTGAAATTCTGGGACACCACTGCTGTACATCTCATCAATAGAACTCCTTCCAAATCCATAGCCAACTTCTGTCCATATTTTAAACTCTATGGATGTCTTCCTGATTAGTCATTTTTAAAAGTTTTTGGCAGTTCTTGCTATCCTTTCATTCGTCCATATAACAAGCAAAAAAATGAATTTTCACTCAAAAGAATGTGTGTTTTAGGATATTTCTCCCAACATAAAGGCTATAAATGCCTTTCCTCCCGCGGCAAAGTTTATACTTCCAGAGATGTAATCTTTGATGAATCTAAATTTCCTTATTCCATTCTATTTCCATCCCCTACTCCTGAACTCAATCCACACTGGGTGGGGAAGGTGTCAGGGAACACCTCCCTAATTTTTTAAAATAAAGATTTGAGTACAAGAAAGTTGAAGTTACATTTGATGAAGCTGAAAGAACAAGATAGATGAGAGAAACAGGGGGGAAAAAAGAAAAAAGAAAAAGAAAAAAAACTTCAGAAAAACTTCAGCCGTTTAATTTTTTTGAGGGGATCCCCAGTGAAGCAGCAATTGATCTGTTATATTTGTTGTGAAACCTGATGGCCCTCTTGAGATAAGGCCTGTATATTGTTTCCTCCGGACGAGATAACTTGAAACGTTGTAGAGCTGCCGCTAGTTTTTGCGGTGAGTCAACCTCTCGTCAACTGGGTAGAGAAAATAGTCTGTTTCGTTCTGTGGTTTCTTTGAGTGGCTTCGAGTGATCATGGGATGAGAAGTGTATCCCACCTCATAGTATTGTTGAACTTCTTTTGTGGCTTCGTTCGGTGGGATTTTTGAGATTAAGTTTTTGCTTCTTCTTCGTTGTACCTGTGTAAATCCTTCAAGGTTTTCCTCATCATTTGTAAGATTATCTGTATGACCTGAAATAGAAAAAGTTCTCATTTGGGTGCCCTTAGAAATAATTTCATCACTGGACATGCTAGGGGCAAGTGTAGTAACTGCAATCTCATGTTGAGGATCAGAGATGGTCTCATCATTTCCAGGTCGGGACACACTGAAATCTTCCCCAGCAACATAGTAGCCACCGGTTACCGCCTCGAAACGGGTAGCCACCGGTGGATCATCATAATGTTGGGGTTGGACGCCCATAGATTCTTCAGTATAAACAGAGGTATCATCAGTAAGCATTGCATCAAAAGAGGTCTCAATGTGGTCTGTGACCATTGAGTTGGGACCCGGATCATCATTATGAACAACCAAAACTGGAACAAAATGAGCAGTAGCCAGATTAGGTACCTCATAACTAGGAGCAGTTACTGGAAGTTCAGATTGTTTAAAATAGGTTGCCGGGGCAGCAACAACAGATTTGACAGGGGCTGTATATGTTACGCAAGTAGTCTCATTTACAGGGGCACAATGAGCACCGTCATCTGTAATAGAGAGTGCCTGGGGACCGTTTACAGCAACGTCAGAGGCTGCAATATTAATAACAACAGTAACCGAGGCATCGGCATCAATAACAGGATTATCAGGAGCATTAGGGCCATCAAGAGCATCAGTAACTGAGTTAGCAACTGTAATTACATCACTAACAGGGACACAATCAACATTAGCAGGGGCCTAAGTAGCACGGAAATGGGAAACGGGAAACGTGAAACGGGAAACGCGAGAAACGTAATTTCTAAAAAATATAGGACACGAAACGTGGGGGAATCGCGTAAATATTATAAAATATAAGGATATATTTATAAATATTTTTTAATATATGTACACAAGTTTTTCCATATGCACATGTTTTTTTAATATAATTTGTTTAGTAACTAAATAATAAAATCACTCTACATGTTCGAATTTAGATATTATTTCATATTAGTACATAATTAAACATAAAATGTACGGAGTAATACATTTCTAGCAATACATTGCGTTACGAAATGTAACAAGTGTTGCCGCTGAGAAATACCACGAAAATTCACTATAAAAACTCACTGCATCCTGGGGTCCAATTACAGCAAAGTAAGGGGCATCAACAACATTTTCAGTAATGTTTTGGGCATCAACATCCCTCTTCATCATCAGTTCTTTCTTCAAATACTATTGAATCCCGATCATCAGCATCCCCTAGCGCATCTGAAGCTCCTCCATCTCAATGTATTTCTTATAACTCATCCATTCAACCTAATTCACCTCATTCAGCCTCTCTTTATTCCTCTACTCAGCCTGAATTACCTCCTTCTGTGTCTCATGACTCACCCATTCACACTCCTGCTTCTAATTCCTTTAACTAACACTCATCCTATGCAAAATAGAATAAAATCTGGCATTGTCAAACCTAGACTTAATCCCACCTTACTGTTAGCTCGTACTGAGCCCAAATAAGTTAAACAAGCTCTCTCTTCTCCACCATGGCTTGCAACTATGAAATCTGAATATGATGCTTTGGTGGCCAACCACACTTGGTCTCTAGTTTCTCTTCCTCCAGGTAAACAGGCCATTGGTTGCAAATGGGTGTTTAGAATCAAGGAAAACTCAGATGGATCTCTAAACAAATTCAAAGCAAGATTAGTAGCCAAAGGTTTTCATCAAAGGTTTGGTTTTGACTTTGGAGAAACCTTTTCTCCAGTAGTTAAACCTGTTACCATTAGAATTCTTCTCACACTAGCACTCTTCAATCATTGGTCAATTCAACAACCTGATGTTACCAATGCCTTTCTAAGTGGGGAACTTGAAGAAGAGGTTTATATGGTGGAGCCTCCTGGATTTCAAGTGAAGGACACTTCTCTGGTTTGCACACTTCATAAATCATTGTATGGTCTCAAACAAGCTCCTAGGGCTTGGTTTCACAAGCTTACTTCAGTTCTATACAATGCTGGGTTCAAACAAAGCAAGTGTGATCTATCCTTGCTCATTTGTCTTATCTTTTGGCATTCAAGTATGCATCCTATTCTATGTTGATGATGTTCTAGTCATTGGAAATAACCCCACTGTCATTCAGCAAATCATTCACAAACTGCATTCTTCATTTTCTCTCAAGCATTTGAGAGACATTGATTTCTTCTTAGGAATTGAAGTTCACAAACTCTCAAATGGTTGCTTGCATCTTTCCCAAGCTAAATATGTTAGAGATCTTCTACATAAACTTGGGATGACAGACTCCAAGGGAACTTACCAATGAAGGCAGTGACTATCTTCCTGACCCTTCCTATTATAGGTCCGTTGTTGGAGTTCTTCAATATGCTACCTTAACCAGACCGAACTTAGCTATGCTGTGAACAAAGTGTGTCAGTCTATTACCTTATACACTGTTTCCTTTCTTTTTCTTTTTAATTTGGTTGGACTTGAAGTTTGTTTTTAGTGGTAAATAATTCATATTAATGTCATTTGGTATAGGAAGTCAGGATGGCTTCAGCAGGTTCCAAGGGGGCACCAAAAAATCCAAGAGAGATAAAGGACGATACAAATCCTTCTCGTGAAGAAAAACTGGTTAATGTTTCTTATATGAATGTCTTTTTGTATTTAGTTTTCACGTTCTCTGGATAAGAGTCAAGTTTTTTGCATTTTTTCTTATATCTAACACATTTTTGGGAAGTTTCCAGTGGACAAAGAAAAACAAGAAGGGAAAATATATTATGTTTTCCTTTCTGATCATTCCCTCTTGTGTTCGAATTCCGCTAAAAAAAGGAGATTAAATAAATTTATTTTTTATTATTTTGATTATTGATTTTGGTAGTATTTGAATAAAGTTATAATGCTATAAGTTTATGATTTCAACCCGCATAACATACACTAGTAACCTTTAACAATACAATAAAACATTAATTTATATTATGAACAGCAAACTCTGCTTCCATTTTTTATTTCAAGAGAGGGTTGAAAATAAAGCCTACTTTCTTTTCCATCATTTCCATTCAATCACAAACAAAGTAAAGTGTGTTCCGCTTCATATTTTACTTCCTTATTTTACTGCTTATCGCAGCCTGTGAAGTTTCACAGGTTACTCCTTCCTCGACCAGGTTTAGTATATTAGTCAATGAGTCAATGTTTTTAAAACATGTTCCTGTAATCGTTATCTTATAGTATATCATTTGCAAGAGGGTGCTTTTATACCTGACTGATTTCCCTCAGTTGCACAGATTATCACACGCGCTTTATCAAGTCTACCATTCAAAAACTATGATGTTTGGTGGTCTCTCTCTGATTCAAAGTATGCTGGAACTGCTTTGTTGGTCAAAAATTGTTTCCAACCAAAGAAGGTGTCTTTCTCACTTGATGGAACAGGTGCCTTGCTACTCAGACATTGATTCTAAATTTCTACCACTATTGATTACACAAAACTATTTATAGTGTATTGATTTATTTAACTACATTTATCATAACTAACTTGTTCGTAATCTTCCATGTTGGAAAATTACACGAAAATACTCCCTCTTCAGTCTACTAATTGTTCTACACTTCTACTTTTCTTTCAAGGAAGTAAGCAAATACTTATTCGGTTTTTCCACTTATTCTTTTTGGATAATAAAGGCTTGACAAATGACATAAATTCCCTTAGCTTTATGATTGAGCCTACTTGCTGTAATTGGCCTTTTCTAGGCTCAAAGCATGAACCAGATGGACGTGTTATTTTGGCTGAATTTGAGACATTCCAGCTATTAAACACTTATGTGCCGAACAATGGATGGAAAGAAGAGGAGTCTTCATTCCAAAGAAGAAGAAAGTGGGACAAAAGAATGCTAGAGTTTGTTCTGCAGGTTTCTAACAAACCTCTTATTTGGTGTGGCGATCTTAATGTAAGGTACCTTGGCATGCTTGAGACCTTGAGTTATGTTTTTATGTCTTTCCTTGTGTATTTGGCTATTTTGCATTTCCCGTTCTCCCCCCCCCCCCCTTATACTTTCTTTTGCTATATCAATTTCACTTTGTTTGTTTTATTTTATTATTTCAGGTACGCTTAGATTTCAGAAAATTATAGAGAAAAGAAAGAACTTCCAAAGATTTTTTTCTTATGTTTTATTTTAGAATAGAAAGTGCAAGTGAAAATAAAATATTTTACTTAAATTTATGCCTCATTCAGTTCTGCTTCAAAATCAGGAAAAGGTGTTTTCATTTTTTGTGAATTAATTCCACTTTTCGTCCTATGAGTTTTATGTGAATTCCACATTTAGTTCATGTCTTTTACTTTGTCCACTTTTGGTACTTGATTAATGTTTTTTTGACCATTTTTGGTCCTTTCGTCCAATTTCCCGATGCCTCTGGAAAATTTAACCATCGGAAATATCCACAAAAGCTTAGTTTTAAAAAAGAGACGTGCAAAGACGCGAGGCACCGCTGGGCGATGGGTTTATCGCATCCATAAGTCCAGGTGCAGTAGAAGCCAGTAGGCGCGCCTTATACCTCACTTTTTGCCGCTTCTTGCGCCTCGTAGAGGCATCCGCCTCTTGGATGGTGTCCGCTCGTGTGTCTTTAAAGCCTTTTGGCGATTCATAGAGGCTCTAGTATGTTGCCGCCTTCATTCTGATAATTGATTTAAATTTGTATGTTACACACAGTCATGAAGAGATTGATGTCAGTCATCCAGATTTTTTTGCTGCTGCAAAGCAAAATGGGTATGTTCCGCCGAATAAAGAGGTAATTCCATACCACAAGCTCTCTAGGATGTTATGGAGCATACATCTCACAGTCAAAGTGATGTTTAATCTCCTTAAATACTATCCCCTTTCCAGGAAGTAATACTCCCTCCATCCCATTTTACCTGTCTTACTTTCCCTTTCAGGTTGTCCCAAAATAAGTGTCACACTTCCTTTTTTGGAAAGAGATATGTGGTCTACAACATTTCACTTTATTATACTCAAATCTCAACCGCGACTTTTAGTTTTCCAACCACTTTATTAATAATTGTGCCAAATCAAAGTAGTACACATAGAATGGGGTGGAGGTAGTATCTTAATGATCTGACACACTTTTTAAGATAATAGCATTGGTGTGTTGGTTCAATTGCAAGTGTACTCTTCGCAGAAAGAATTAAAGAATTGTTGGTCCACCAACTAGAAGGTTGAAAAGATGGATGAACAAATAAATTAAGAAATATAAACTTAATGGTATTCAAATGAGTGAAGTGAACATTTTTTATGGCAATGGGAATTTGAGCATATTAAATTATCAATATATATCTTCTTCGTAGTTGTTTATGGCAATGATACCATATTGATAAACTGAACAAGAGAAGAAATGAAGAATAGGAAATCTTTTTATTGATTGTAACTGATGCTATTACAATGTATTTATATGAATACAGAAGCTTCTATCTAGCTAACTAACTCAACAATATTAAGTAAATAGTTAGGTAAAGTAGTTACAACTCAATGTATTCCTAATATGTAGTTTACCCATTAATGTTTTTAAGGAACTCACCTTATCCATATCCTGTCATATCTACATTATAGGTTCCTGAAGTTTTTACCTACTCATCTTCAAGTGGCATGACTTATTGTTGTAACTTATGGAAGTCAGCACTTAAATCATCATCAGCTCTGTAATCCCCACTAGTTGGGAATGACAAAGTTTTAGTGCCAATTAATGGTCTAACAATAGTTAATGCCATAAGCTAATACATCAAAACATAGCTGCAAAATTTTACCCCAGACTGCATTCTTGTCGCAACCTTCCAATAGATGAATAACTAGATGCACTTCAAACCATCATCATCATCATCATCAAATTTTCACTTGCATGGAAAATGTCATGAAATGTCAATAGTTATGGCCACTTGTAGCGTATGAGATTGTTGGAGGGTGTGTCAGATCTTAAGCAATTTGATATTTTGAAGGGCAATCATAACCTGTATGAGAATACTCTTTTTTTTGGCTTTGTGGTGAGTAATGAATTTGAATATACAATAGTTCTGCAATATGATATTAGTCCATTTGAATCGCTGGTTAACTTTTACCTAATCTGGAGCAAGTCTAGAAAAGTCTCGTAATGTATTTACTGCTGTCCTCAATCTGCTTACTAATTATTAACCACTTCTTTATGCAGGACTTTGGGCAGCCTGGGTTTACGCTGGCTGAAAGGAGACGATTCAGTGCCATTTTAAAAGAGTACGTAATTTTCTTTTCAGTTTAAATATTGACTTGAGGTTGAGTTATGAATAATGCTACTACAACTTTGCATATTGTCGGATATCTAGCTGATGTTAAGCAGTATGTGTGTGCCTTTTAACCTCTCATCATTCATCAGGTTTATTTAGTATAACATATGTATGTGTGTTTAGGGACCATCTTCTTCTGTCCTTCCTACCGTTCTGTTTCGATCAAAACACAAATAAAAGGGAAAGAAATCTAAACCTTTAACTTAGGATATTTTTGGGAATTGGGTTTTGGAGGGGAGGGGAAGAGCGAGGAGGGCTTATGACCCTCCGTTTTTTATTTGGGAGTGTAAATAGTGGAAGGGGTAGTTTTGGAGTCTTCTTGGAACCCTCCAAAACCCCTTCAAATGCTCAATTTTTAAGTTACTCCAAATTGGGTTTTTGAATGCTCAATTTAAAATGAATACTTCAACTATTTGAATACCACATACCTCTGAAGTGGTTGTAATTGTAATTCCTCCATAGCCTCCTTTCCAAATTTTTAACTTCCAAAGAAGATAAGTTTCCTTCACTACCTCTGAGTATTATTTTATTTATTATCAAATTAAGGAAATTTTTTATATTTATAATATTAATCTTAATAATTAATAATCACCACACACATTCAGTAGGGATTTTTTTAATGAGAAAATATGTAATGTGATTTTGTTTTTAATATTAAATAATGATAGTTGTACTTTAAATATATTGAAGCTTCAAGAACTAATAGTAAACAAAGAATCCATATGACCAATTAGCTTGTGTAGTGCAACGGATTAGATAGCAGGGAGGTGCAGGGCACACCAGGGTTCGATTCCCCCCACGCAAATTTTTTGAAGAAAACAAAACGGCCGGGTTAGTCGGTTTTGGCCAAGTTCCGGAACGAGTTTGGGGGCAGGTTTCGGCATGGCCATCAGGTTTAAGCGGGTTTTTAGTCATTTGCGGGTTTGGTGCTAACCGGCCCGGTATTACAAGCAGGTCGCCGTGTTCCGGGTCGACCCGCCCGGGCCGGTTCAGGTCTGATAACATAGGTTTGTATGAGTTGAAAATAGGTAGTAGAGAAAACTAAATGTAGGCCCACTTAAAAACTCAATCTCTACAATAATGGAGAGGAACTTGAGAAGGGTGTGGTTGAATGACTGAATCTACAATTTAACTATATTAATGCTATTGAAAAGTTCAACTATTTTCAATTTAACTATATTGAGACAAATTGAGATAAATTTGTCTTTAACTATTTTAAGACAATTTTTTCTTTAATAACTATTTTCAATTTCTTTAGTTTGGTGAAATTGTCTTAAATTTGACTTTTATCCATTCCCTACTTTCAGTCCAAACACCATAAACATTTACCCATCTTCTACTCATTTTCTTCTCTCTCCAACCTTGTTCTTGCTTCTCTCTTTGTCCTAGCAAAGTGTATTATATCAGCATGTAGTTGCGTTCTTGAATGCAAATTGCTCCATTTTTCATGGATGCTTCTCAGAGGAAAGCTAGTGGATGCATATAGATACCTACACAAGGATGCAGACATGGAATGCGGCTTCTCGTGGTCAGGAAATCCAGTTGGGAAGTAAGAAAACAATTTTTTCAGACTTGCTTAGAGCCTCTAAAAAGTAACTAATGGTAAAAGAGTTTTTATTGTAAGTGCTTTCTCATTTAATCACTTAAAAGTTGGACGTGCTTTTCCAACAAGCACCACTGATCTGCTGCTTTTTTTTAATGAAGTATGGTGACCCCCCCCCCCCAAAAAAAAAAAAAGCGCCTGTTCCTCCATCATCATCATTGTGTTCAAGTTGGTTTATTCATCTTTAGGCATAACTTGATGGTCAGAACTAAAAATGATTTTTTTTCTTTTCATCAGGTATCGGGGTAAAAGGATGAGAATTGATTATTTTATCGTCTCAGAGGAACTGAAAGATAGGATAGTTTCGTGTGAGATGCATGGTCGAGGGATTGAATTGAAAGGTACAATCGGCACGATGAGGACTAACTAATAATCTCTTAAAACCCTAATATATATTTTAAGGATCATTGCAGTGCTTATTAACGTAAATTACAATTTTCACCACTCTTTCCCGTTCCCTAGGGGTCCGTTTGGAACATGGAAAATTGTTTGGGAAAGGAAATGAAGGGGAAGGATAAAAGGAAACTTAAAAGGGAATAAAATTTGAGGGAAAATTATAAATAGAATAAACTCAATTAATCTTTATTAGATATTATTCAAACCCTTTAATGTATTCATTTGTATTATATAAAGCCTAAGAAATCAAAATTTACATAAAAACTTCAATAATATTTCATTTTCCTTTTTATTTTCCAAGGAAAAACCAAACATAACAACAAAAATCCATTGCAGGATCTTTCTTCTTCCTTGCATTTTCCCAGATACAAACATACATTAGGGGTGTGTCTAGAAGCTGGAAATACCCCATAAAGGAAGTCCAGAGGAAATTAGGGAGCAAAATTAAAAGGAAATAATATTCTGTGGGAAAAAAATGCGCAGGAACTCATTTTACTAATTGCTTCTATTAATAACCACTAAGAAATCTATACATTTGCAAAATAGTTGTAAAATCATATCTCATTTTCTACCTAAAGTCAAACTTCACAGAATACGTCTTAAGCATTTGTTTTTTCTTTGCCTATTATTTTCCGGGACCCAAAAATACTTGATAGAACACTAGTATAATTCAACTAAGAATAGTAGAAAATCAGGAGGAATTGATCAAGAAGATGATCAAGAAGCTTTATTGAAGTGATTCGTTGTTTACAGAAGGAATACAATGGACCATTCAAGATGCCCAATCTCCTAGCCTACCCATTTTCCTCCCCTCCCCTTCTATTTATACTACTACATGTACACTTACTAAGTTACTATTATTTGCAATGGAGCTAAAGACTCACTATTTTTTGGCTTGAAAATATGATGGAATAAAGCAAAATGGCTCACTAAACTGTCTGCACTTCTTTGTTATGAAGCTGCAGTCAGTCCATGCAATTTTAGACGCAATTTTCACTATGGGTCATCCGGAAACAGTCTCTCTATGTTTTAGTACAGGGGTGTTGAAATAGAGCATATTAACTAAGAAATAATATTGGAGAGGAAAGGATTTTCTGTGTATTTCATTGAAGGGTTAAGTCCCTATAAATATACATTACAAATAGAATATTCCTATATAAGATTCTATACAATAATAATATCCTAAAGTATATTCCTAGAATATTCTGAAGTATATTATAATATTCTAAAGTATATTCTATATCTTTCACACTCCTCCTCAAGTTGGAGCATAGATATTTATCATGCCCAACTTGTTACATAAATAACCAACTCGGATCCCATTTAGTGCTTTAGTGAACAAATCTCCAAGTTGTTCTCCAGTCTTCACATATCCCGTAAAGATCAATCCTTTTTGTATCTTCTCTCGAATAAAATGACAATCAACCTCAATATGCTTTGTTCTCTCATGAAATACTGGGTTGTTGGCAATGTGTATGGCAGCTTGATTATCACACCACAATTTAGCAGGCATTGGTGTCTTCAATCCGATTTCACCCAATAAATGGCCTATCCATATGATCTCACATGCAGATTGTGCCATAGCTCGGTATTCTGATTCGGCACTCGAACGAGAAACCACACTCTGTTTCTTACTCTTCCAGGATACTAGGTTTCCTCCAACAAAGACACAATACCCCGAGGTAGATCTTCGATCATCTTTAGATCCTGCCCAGTCAGCATCAGCAAAACATTCTATTCTCATGTGGTCGTGATTTTGATAGACAATCCCGCGTCCTGGTGTTCCCTTCAAGTAACATAATATATGTTCTACAGCAGCCCAATGGTCAATGGTCGGAGATGACATATATTGACTTACTACGCTCACAGAGTAAGCAATGTCTGGACGAGTGACTGCGAGATAGTTAAGCTTTCCAACCAATCTTCTGTACCTTTCTGGGTCTTCGAATGGTATGCCTTTTGAAGTGAGTTGCACATTGGGAACCATGGGAGTTGTGTTTGGCTTTGCTCCCAATTTCCCTGTTTCAGTTAGTAAATCAAGTACATATTTACGCTGAGATAGAAATATGCCTTTCTTACTTCGTGTTACCTCAATACCCAAAAAGTATTTCAATGAGCCTAGCTCTTTTGTTTGGAATTGGCTATGAAGAAAATTCTTAAGAGCCAAAATACCTGCAGTATCACTTCCTGTAATCACAATATCATCGACATACACCACAAGCAATGTGATACCCGCTTTCGTTTTTCTGTAAAAGACAGAGTGATCTGATTGACCTTTTATCATTCCAAACCGTTCAATGGATTGACTGAATTTCCCAAACCATGCACGAGGACTCTGTTTCAGACCATAAAGAGATTTGCGAAGTCGACAAACCTTCCCATACTCCCCCTGAGCAACAAATCCCGGAGGTTGCTCAATATAAACTTCCTCCTGAAGGTCACCATGCAAGAATGCATTTTTAATGTCCAACTGGTGTAAGTGCCAATCATGAGTTGCAGCGAGTGAGATAAGTAACCTGACAGATGTTAATTTAGCAACAGGAGAAAAAGTGTCAGAATAATCAACACCATAGGTTTGAGCATAACCCTTTGCAACCAATCAAGCTTTCAATCGAGCAACAGATCCATCTGGATTAACCTTAACAGCAAAGACCCACTTACATCCAATAGATTTCTTCCCTGAAGGCAAGTCTACCAAATCCCAAGTACCATTAAGATCCAAAGCATTCATTTCCTCTACCATGGCATGACGCCATTCAGGATGAGACAAAGCTTCTTTAACAGATTTGGGAACAGAAATAGAATCAATGGAAGCAACAAAAGAACATGAGGCAGGAGATAACTGACTGTATGACACAAATGAGGAAATAGGATGAGTACAAGACCGTGTACCTTTACGTAGTGCTATCGGGAGGTCAAGATCAGATGTAGAGACAAGATCTGAAGATGCAGGTACTGGTTCAGGACATGAGATCGAAGTCGGACCACTATCAGGATATGTAATCACAGGTGTCACAGGTGGGGAGTGATCTTGTGCTTTGTGTCGGCGGGTGTAAACCAAGTGTACAGGAGGTCTAGGGTCAGGAACAGTGGCATTCGGCATAGTTACTGAAGGTGTGGTCTCAGGTATAGTAACTGTGTAAATGAGTATTTCATCGTTGTCCTCATGAATATCTGTCTTGGATAATGAAAAAGGTGTATTTTCATGAAATGAGACATCAATAGAAATAAGATATCGACCTGTACTTGGACAAAAACATCTATACCCCTTTTGAACTCGAGAATAACCTAAGAAAATACATTTCAATGATTTGGGATCCAACTTCGTGCGATGAGGGTTAACATCTCTAACAAAACAAGTGCAACCAAATATTTTAGGTGGAATGGGAAAAAATTCTTTATTTGGAAAAAGGCATTGATAAGGAGTTTTACCCTCCAAAACAGAAGATGGCATACGATTGATCAAAAAACATGAAGTAGACACAGCATCAGCCCAAAACTGTTTAGGCACATTCATTTGGAATAGAAGAGCTCGTGCAGTTTCTAACAGATGTCTATTCTTTCTTTCAGCAACTCCATTTTGAGGAGGTGTGTCTACGCATGAAGTTTGATGAATAATGCCATGTTGAAGCATAAAAGATTTAAATGGAGCAGATAGATATTCTTGAGCATTGTCTCCCCTTAACACACGAACAGGAACATTAAATTGAGTTTTAATTTCAGCACAAAATGCAGAGAAATGAGTAAATAACTCGGATCGACGCTTCATAAGATATAACCATGTCATACGAGAATAATCGTCAACAAAAGTCACAAAGTATTTGAAACCAGATTTGGACACAACCGGACATGCCCCCCAAACATCAGTATGGACAAGATCAAATGGAGCATTTGCTCGTTTATTAAGTCAGGGACTTAAACTAGTGCGATGATGTTTTGCAAATTCACATGACTCACATTGTATAGATGACACCTTATTAAACTGAGGATATATTTGTTTCATAAGTGTGAGAGATGGGTGTCCTAGTCGGTAATGAGCCTCTAACAAAGTTCCAACCCCGAGACAAGAGATACCTTTTGTTATTGATGTATCCAAAATATAAAGGCCAGTCGACTCATGTCCTTTACCAATAGTCTGCTTCGTTAACAGATCCTGAAACACACAGTATCCAGGAAAAAATGTTACAGAACAATTTAGAGTGCGCGTGATTTTACTGATGGAAAGCAGATTAAACGCAAAATTTGGAAGACTCAAAACAGGTGATAATGGTAATGTAGAAGTTGGGACAACAGTACCGGATCCAAGGACAGGTGAGGTAGACCCGTCAGCTAAAGTGACACTAGAAGTAGGTAAATATGAATGAAATGATGAGAATAGACTAGGATTACCGGTCATATGATCTGTGACACCTGAGTCAATGACCCATTTCGAGGATGATGAAACAAGACATGTGTTTGAAATACCTGAATTAGCAACTACCGAGATAGGGACAGAGGAATGCTTTAGAGATTCTTGGTAGCAAATAAATTTGGCATACTCGTCTACAGAAATAGCAATTGATCCATCAGAGGAACTGGTAGCGGAAGCGACATGAGCAGGTTGATTTCCTTGATTTTTGAATAGCAATTTTCTGCATTCTTTGATCAAGTGTCCGGGCTTCTTGCAGTAATTGCATATTACTCCTCTGTCAAATTGACCCAACATTTTATTATTATTATTATTATTATTATTATTATTATTTTTTTTTTTCAGTAGTAAGTTCAAAATTGAGATACTGCCGTAAGCTACAGCAGCCTTTCCCCGTTTGTGGGCTCAAAATTTGGAGAAGAGAATTTGGAGGAAAAAAAAAAAACTTACTCAACTTTTAAAATTGATGCGCTGACATATCGGTAGCAGTCCAAGGGGTGTCCACACATATCCGATGCTAGACACCAGCGAGGCAGCGACCAACCCACCTGGGGCGTCCACAGAATCCGATGCCAGACACTAGCGACCAACCACGAAGCTTCCTCCGGCCCACAGATCCCGTCCCTTGCTGGACAAAGAACGAGAGAAGTAAAGTATACCTGGCAGAGGACTTTCAGGCGAGTTTCAGACGAAGAGTTCCGATCAGATTCCGGCCAGAAACACGGCGTCACGCGCCGGCGCGTGAGTTGGCTGCGGAATCTTCCGGCGGCGCGTGTCACTCACGCGCAATGATTTTGGAGTGCGGACTTTGGGTGTTCGGTCGACAGTGGCAGGAGAACCAGAGGATGAGGGAGGTTGAACAGGGTTGTCGGATACCCAGTTGCTTCTGAGATCGAAGGATCTGGCAAAAGCTTCTGGGAAGAGGTTCTGGGAATAATCGGAAGTTCTGAGATTGAACTAAGCTTCTGAATAGAGATTCTGTGTAAAGAGGTTCTGACTGGGTTGAGTTTCTTGTAGACAGAATGGTGCACAGAGGTTCTGAACTGAACTCAAGAGGTTCTGAACTGAACTCAAGTTCTTTGAGAAAGAACCGAGTGTGAAAAACTAAATTGAAATCTGAAAAACTAAATTGAAATGAAAGGCTCTGATACCATGTTGAAATAGAGCATATTAACTAAGAAATAATATTGGAGAGGAAAGGATTTTCTGTGTATTTCATTGAAGGGTTAAGTCCCTATAAATATACATTACAAATAGAATATTCCTATATAAGATTCTATACAATAATAATATCCTAAAGTATATTCCTAGAATATTCTGAAGTATATTATAATATTCTAAAGTATATTCTATATCTTTCACACCGTAGGTGGGAGCCTTTGCGGCACCCCCCTTACCCCACCGTAGGTGGGAGCCTTTGCGGCACTGGGGTAATGATGATGATGATGTACACTTACTATTATTATTATTATTTCTTATTATTAACCTACTAAGCCAGATTCCTATCAATACTCCCCCCCTAAATAACCATCTTGTCCTCAAGGTGGGTGATAGGAATCAGCCATGCTCTTCCACTTCCACTTCATTCTTGCACCTCTCCCCTCCCAGTACTTTACTGATTTCTGGGCTTTTAGCTTCTGTGCTTGGATCTTCATCATTACTTCCTTCACCTTTGGCTTTTCACTCCATCCAAGTGATTCCTGCATCTTGCTGTTGTCATTACTTTGGAGGATTATTCCTTCAGGCTGCTCTAACACTTCTAGAGCCTCAGAGCTGGTAAAAGGATCTGCCCTGAAATTAGCTCGTAGTATCTCAAAATTCCTATTCATAGTGTGGTTGATGAGTGATGAAATTAAGTGCTTGATGTGTGGCCAATCGACTCCAGAGTCTATCAGTTAAAAACTGTGACAGTGCTTGACAAGAATTTACTTTTACAGGAGGAGGCACATCCATGCCGATTACCTTAACTGCCGCATACACAAATTGCTCATCAACCCCTGTTGCAATTTCTTCTACACGAATTTTCTCCCAAATATTTCCTACAGTAGCACCACCATTTCCAGAAACCTTTGTTACAAATATCTTCTCTGACACTGAAGCTAAGGTGAAAATAGTAGTGTCTGGTATTCTCCACCCAACTGATGATCCCACAAACTTCTCCTGCCATGATTCAATAAACCTTTTTTCTTCCACTTTAGCAAAGAATTTGTTGGTATCCATCAACCAGATCCTGGTGTGGGCGTGCTGCTTTCTTATCTGTAGAAAAACAATGACACCACACACCAACTCCTCCAGATTATGCATCATTACCTTTACACACTTCTTGCTATCCAAAATTGTCAACAAGAACTTAGATAGATTGCCTGAAGATATTTTCCATTTCCAGCTAGGAAAGGGAGTACCAGAGTGCAAGGGATTCCTGGATGCATAATCAGCTCGAGCCCAAAGAGGCACATGATACTCTCTTAAATCATTATAAGATCTTCCAGCAAGTGTGTTGATAATCACCAAGTACTCAAAGTTTGTACTCTCTTTTCTCTTCCAACTTTCCAATTTATGTGGATTCCGAAGAACTCAGGACTATCAGAATCTGAAACCATAGCATTTTCCTTATACTTTCAGGTAATTTCTACTCCCATTTCATTTTGAATATATTTCATAGAAGAAATACCATCAATCTTATTCAGCCCTTCCAAACTGTTGTTCAGTAAACAAGGGTGCATAATTTCCATTAGAATACCCAATCCAAGTTCCGGAACTCTACCAATCCAAGATTTAAAATGTTCTGGGTTTCGGTCTAAGGCACTAGTATACCTTCGAACTTCATAGGTAAGATTATCCGATTTGTGCGCTTCAGACTCTTCTAGATTAACTGGTGAATCAACGCTTTCTGCCCCTTCCCGAATATCATCCTTCGTCTCCAATTCTTGAACTGAAGATTTAGACAACGTCTGCTTCAACTCAGTGTTCCGTTTAGGTGGTGGAGTTCCAAGCAATGAAAATTGCGCCTGGTGAGAGATGACTACCGAAGACAAGTTGTGCGAGTCCGCGAGTGAGTAAGTCTGCGATCTTGGAGAAACGAGAGAAAGAGTTCGCGATTGCGAACTGGGAGATGGGGTTCGCAACTGCAAACTGTGATATGAACTTGGAGAAGCAGTTTGCGACCAAACTTGCGCACGTAGATGCTGGACTAGCGACTGCGGACTGGAATCTTCTCTCGATCACGTCGCACGTGGTCGTGAACTGCTTGCGAATGATGAAGTTCGCGACTGCGAAGACTTCTGCGAATGGATGAGGGAGTCGACTTGCGATGATGAACTGTAGGGACAAACAGTAGTTCGCGTAGAAGATTGCGAACTGACAGAAGATCTTGGCGATCGCGAATGTCCTCTAGTCTGGAAGTGTTCTTCCATCGCAGCTAGCTGTCTGGCGATGTTTTCCGCCATCGTTCTCACGTCTGTTAAGTTTTTCTTCATCGATGCTTACTCTCCAGCGAATCCACCCCCTTCTCCATTCTTGCTCTGATACCATTGATAGAACACTAGTATAATTCAACTAAGAATAGTAGAAAATTAGGAAGAATTGATCAAGAAGATGATCAAGAAGCTTTATTGAAGTGATTCGTTGTTTACAGAAGGAATACAGTGGACCATTCGAGATGCCCAATCTCCTACCCTAGCCAAATTCAACTGAATACTTGCCTACCCATTTTTCTCCCCTCTTCTTCTATTTATACTACTACATGTACACTTACTATTATTATTAACCTACTAAGCCAGATTCCTATCAATACCTAGATTTTCCGGCATACCTTTTTTCCGCACACCAAAGTCAATTACCAGTTGGTGTCTTAGCTTTCAGCTATTGAAGACTCAAAAACCTTTGAATATAGTACTTGTAACTTTATAGTAGTATTTTCTAATACCAAGACTATCTGCTCTTGTAATGCTTGAATAGGTAAATCAATTTTGAATATGTTGCAGGTTTTTATGGAAGTGACCATTGCCCAGTTTCCCTTGAACTATCTGGGATTATCGACCCTAATGTAAATGGAGGCATGGAGCAAGGTCAAAGCAGTAGCTGACTGTATTTCAACTTTTTTTTGGAGGATGGGGTGGGGTGGGGGTGGGGGGTGGGGGTACAGTCACCTATCCTTATCTGGTGTGTCACATTGAACTCCAACTAATTAGGAGCTACTCAACTGCTAGACCACATTTAGCCATTCAGGAAGGTGAACTAGTTGACATCACTAGGGTGACTTCCCAATGAAATATTGTCAAGACGATAAGAATCATGCTAACCCTTGTTGCATCTCACTGCATTTGTTACTAATGTCTACAAATAACCTGATTATATTTATTGTAATTAATTCTGAACTCTCTTGAGGGTAACACTTACGGCCTCAAGTTAATGTTATTTCACAAAATGGTCCTATATACTCGTTTCTCACCATGAAGATTGCCTCGAAATTTGTGGGAATATTTGAGTCTAACTAGAGGTAGCTTCAAGAAGGAATTTCTTTTCAAAAGGAGTAAAAACAAGTTCGTTTCCGTATATACATACGAGTACTATGTTATTATGGGATAAAATAATGCCATTCTAAAATCATATTTTTATATTATGTTACTAGTACACACTAATATGCCTATTAAATTACTACGTATTAATTTCATTATATGACAACATGATTTCGTAACGACATTAATAATTACCTCCATTTGGGAAAACGCATACTACCTCTGTCACATTGGTGGTCTTGATTTAATTTGGCACGATTATTAATAAAGTGGTTGAAAAGTAAAAGTTGTAATTAAGATTTGAGTATAATAAGGTGAAATGACAAGGACAACATTTTTCTTGTCAAAAAAAGAAACCCGACATTCATTTTGGAACAGTTTAAATATGAAAGTAGGATAATCAAAATAGAACGACGGAGATAGTATTTAGTGAAACACTTGTTATTACTCCTTTTAGGGTAATTTCCTTTCAAAAAAACGTGTGTAGCATATGATTATTTCGAGAAATGTTGCAACCCTGAGTCTGGGTGGTCATAATCAGAGGGGTGAATTAGGTTTAGTTTTGAGTCAATGACGCAATAGAACCTTAATCGGGTATATTGGCTCTTGTTCTAGGGTGGGGTTTGATATTGGGTTCTAAGCCAATAGTTAAAACCTATTTTCGAGGAATTGGAATAGGCATGGCAATGGGTCGGGGCGGGTACCGCAAGACTAGTCCTGGACTCGGGCCGGGCGGACCGAACCGGGCCCGACCCGGCCCGCTCACTGTTCTAACCGGCCCGACCCGGTCAACCGGGCCCTAGGCGGTTCGGGCCTACCCGGCCCGGGTGCAGGGCGGTCCGGGCTCGGGCCTCTAATTTCTTGAACCGGCCCGGCCGGGCCGGGCCCGGTCCGGGCCTAACGGCTAAATTTTTAAAAAAAAAAAAAAAATCTTTTTCAATTTTTTTTGGCCTTTGTAGCCGTTGGGGAGGCTCCAAACGGCTCTATAGCCGTTGGAGAGGGGTGGGGGGGTGGGGGGTGGGGGGGGGGGGGTTGGGGGTGGGGGGAGAAAAAAAACCTATTTATACTCCTATTTTCTATACATTTTTTACACCTTCTCTACTCTCTAATTCTCTATTCTCTCAATCTCTAAAATCTTCATTCATCTCCATCTTCATCTTCTATTCTTCTCCAATTTATCTCTACATATATATTATTTATATAAATATTATTATATCTACTTATATATTTATTATCTACTTATATATACATATATTACATTACTAATATTTATTATCTACTTAATTTATATTTATTATCTTATAATTAGCTACTTTACGTAAATATATATATATATATATTATATATTATATCTACTTATACATTTATTATCTACTTAATAGTTAATATATATTTATTGTCTACTTAGTTAATATTTATTCATCATCAACCAATCGGCCAATCCACCAAGGTACTCTTCTCTTCTTTTATCCATTAATGGCGTTATATTCAAGTAGTTAATTTGTTGCATTATTCATTAAAGTGTACAAGTGGTAAATTTAGACATTTTAATTAAAGTATAAAACTAGTTAGTTTGTTGCATTATTCATTAAAGTGTACAAGTGGTAAATTTAGACATTTTAATTAAAGTATAAAACTAGTTAATTTATTGCATTATTCATTAAAGTGTACACCTAGTAAATTTAGACATTTTAATTAAAGTATAAAACTAGTTAATTTATTGCATTATTCATTAAAGTGTACAAGTGGTAAATTTAGACATTTTAATTAAAGTATAAAACTAGTTAGTTTGTTGCATTATTCATTAAAGTGTACAAGTGGTAAATTTAGACATTTTAATTAAAGTATAAAACTAGTTAATTTATTGCATTATTCATTAAAGTGTACACCTAGTAAATTTAGACATTTTAATTAAAGTATAAAACTAGTTAATTTATTGCATTATTCATTAAAGTGTACAAGTGGTAAATTTAGACATTTTAATTAAAGTATAAAACTAGTTAATTTGTTGCATTATTCATTAAAGTGTACAAGTGGTAAATTTAGACATTTTAATTAAAGTATAAAAATAGTTAATTTGTTGCATTATTCATTAAAGTGTACACCTAGTAAATTTAGACATTTTAATTAAAGTATAAAACTAGTTAATTTGTTGCATTATTCATTAAAGTGTACAAGTGGTAAATTTAGACATTTTAATTAAAGTATAAAACTAGTTAATTTGTTGCATTATTCATTAAAGTGTACAAGTGGTAAATTTAGACATTTTAATTAAAGTATAAAAATAGTTAATTTGTTGCATTATTCATTAAAGTGTACACCTAGTAAATTTAGACATTTTAATTAAAGTATAAAACTAGTTAATTTGTTGCATTATTCATTAAAGTGTACAAGTGGTAAATTTAGACATTTTAATTAAAGTATAAAACTAATAAGACTAGTTAAATTGTTGCATTTGTCATTTAAGTGTACACCTAGTAAATTTATACATATTAAAATATTTGATATACTTTTATATTTGTTAAGATGGAGCGCGGTAGACATTCTTTGGATATCGGAAATCTCCAACGCAACTGAAAGAAGGAGATTGCGAGAACTCATCCTAGTTTGCGCAAAAAAAGCGGCCAGTCCGGATCTTCTTCTCAAAGTGGATGGGAGGACGAACCGGAATACCAACGGCGAGATGGCGAAAGAATGTCCGACGAGCAACTACAACAACTATTGGCTCAAAATCCTCAATTTTTCCATCAACGAGACATCCCGGACGATATTCACACCATTGACGAAGAAGAGCTCGAGGATGACGATCCGGAGGAGGACGCGGGGGGCGCCGGGAGTCACGGCACCCCGGATGAGGAGCAAGCGGCGGACCACGAGGGTGACGAGGGTGGTTCATCCCAAATAGGTACGAAATCTAAATCTCCTATTATAGAAAATAATTTTAAAAAGTATAAAGACCCAAGTACCGAGAAATGGTACGCAAGTTGCAACCATTGCGATAAGGTGTACAGTTTGGGAACTTCGGGCGGATACGGGAGCCTCAAAAGGCATCTTATGGGCAAGCACAAGGTGGAGTACGCAAAAATTGAGAAAGGCAAGGGGAAGCAAACACAAATATCGAGGTTTGCAAACAATCAACCTTATGGTAATTTCTCATACAATGATCAACAAAATTTGACTGGTATGGCTAACTTTATAGTTGAAGAAAATTTACCTTATTTGTTTTCTGAAAGTGTTTCTTTTAAAGAGTATGCACAAACTTGTTTAAATCCTCAATTTCGAAGTTTTAGTCGAAAAACGGTTAAAAAAGAAATTATAAGGCTTTATAAGGCGGAAAAGTTGAACTTACAAAATTTTTTTGCAAACTATGATGGACGTGTTACTGTTTGTTCTGACATATGGGAGGACACCTATCATAATTTACATTATTTGGGTTTGACTGCACATTATGTTGATGATGATTGGAATATGCATAAACGTGTTCTTGCTTTTCGTGAATTTAATGATCGTCACACCGCTGAACATATTTATATTTTGATTGAGCGCATTTTAATTGAGTATAATTTGGTTAATAAGGTGTTTGCTATAGGTTTTGATAATGCTACTAATAATACTGCTGCTATACCTAGATTGCGTGAATTGTGTGGTCCTACTACTTTGATGGGTAGATTTTTTCATCAACGATGTGCATGCCATATAATAAATTTATGTGTGCAGGATGGTCTAAAAGCGTTGGGAGATGCTATGGAGGTAGCGAAGGGGGGGATTAGACGTATTTGGGCTAATGGTCAACTTAAATTAAAATGGAAAAATTATTTGAATGAAAGAAATGTGAAATATGTTGCTTTTCCTAAAGATTTGTCTATTCGGTGGAATAGTTCTTATAAATTAATTAGAGTTCTTATTAGATATAAAGAACATTTTCCTGCTTTTTTAAAAGAATATGATAACTACATTTTAAACTCTGCTCACATCGACACTTGCGAAAAAATTTGTAATGTTTTGATATTTTTTAATAATGCAACTGAAAGTTTTAGTCATGTTTATAAACCTACTTCAAACGAATTTATGCGTGAACTTGTTAATCTCGCCGGTGCTTTTAATGAATTTCAAAATGCCGATTATGTGAGCTATTTTTGTACTTTTATGAAGGAAAAGTTTTTAAAATATTATTCACATATTCCACATATTTATGGTATTGCTTTTATTCTCGATCCTCGTTATCGACTTAGTAATTTGGAACAATGTTACAAGTTCTATTATCAATCTTTTTATGGTGATTTTCCAATGTATGAAGATAACCCTATAGATCCGCAATCTGAATACAACGAGGTTAGTAGTTTATTTTATTCTTTATTTAATGAGTTTCGTGCACAATATGGCAACATGCCCCCTCCCCGAACCCAAACATCTTCATCTAAAGGAAAAGGTCTTTTTAAATCTGCATTTGGCAATCTTATGAAAAAAGCTAAAACAACGCACACTACTGAACAAAGCACAATTAATGAGATTGCTTTGTATATTAACTATGAGGTTGAGTTTGTAGAAAATGAAGATTTTGACGTCCTAAAGTGGTGGAAGTCAAAAGAAAGAACGTTCCCGATTTTGGCACGGATGGCTAAGCAAGTACTATCAATGCCGGTTTCAACAGTTGCCGTGGAACAAGAATTTAGTTCGGCCGGCAACGTCCTAACTAAATCGAGAACGTGTTTGAGTGCCGAATCTCTTGAGACACTTATATGCTACCACGATTGGTTGAAGGCAAGACGTAGAACTCAAGAACTTAGTCTCATCCCCTCCCAAGACTTTATGGATGAATCAACCGATGGTGGTTCTACCTATGCCGGGGATTCCGATTGATTAGTATTTTACAATTTCTTATTTTATCCTCAATTCTCTATTGTAATTTGTGAACTTGTAGATTTGTAGTTCATATTTCAAATCAATAAAAGTTAAATTTTTTTATATGTCGCATTTTTTAATTATATTATATTATTATTACTTAATAGAAAATGTATTAGAATTAATTGTTCTCAATTCTCAAAATGTACTTATTACTTATTTCACATAAATGTACTTCAAGATTGTTTTTAAATAATTTTAATATTCAAGATTCCAAGTAGATGTATAAGAATATAAGTTAAAAAAAAAAAAAAATATTTCTAGGCCCGACCCGACCCGCCGGTTCACCCGACCCGGGGCCCGGCCGGGTCACCCGGCCCGAACCGGCACCCGCTCATAGGCGGGCCGGGCCCGGGCCTTACATTTCCGAACCGAGGCCCGGCCGGGCCCAGGCCCGAACCGGGCCCGAACCGGCCCGAGGCCAGGCCTACGCAAGACCCGGACCTGCCCTGTGACTTGGTGGGGCGGGTCCGCCCTGTCCCGTGACCTGGATGGATCCAAACTTGTTGACCCAATGAATCTACATAAAGTTTCTCTCTAAATAATAGTTAAAAATTAATATATTAAATCAAATTCATGATACGCTAAAAATTTCAAAAATTAAGGAAAAATTACTCAGACTTGAATAATTAATCTATTTATTTATATTAATAATTGAATATATGTATTAAAATGCTATATATAAAGAAGACATTGATAATCCGTCGTTTAACTCATTCTAATATATATATATTGATATATTATAAGAAAAAAATATGATTATTGTATACACACATATGTATGTTGAAGTATATTTGTAGTATAATTTAAGAAAAAGTATGTATACTTATATATTGAGCGGGTCGGGGCGGCACCGGTAAATACTAATATCCGGGCCCGTCCCATTGTATAGGCGGGGTGGACCCGCCCCATTTGCAAGACGGGGCGGGCCGGACCCGCCCCAAATGTCTCGGGCCAGGGCGGGTCATTGCGGGTCGGTTTTTTTTGACATCCCTAAATTGGAAGTCAAAGGAACTAAAACCGTTAAGAGGAATCGAAATCGGTCTCAAAACAGGTTTTGGTCCCGTTTTAGAGGAATCATAGTCAATTGAACTCAATTAGTTTTTAGTACCGGTTTTAGGTTAGAACTAAGAAATTAGTTTTGTGTATGTATGAAGTTACTTGTTATGACATTACAAAGAAGTGAATGCACTACCTACTCTATGTAGTTTTTGAAAGGCATCTCTATTGTTTCATATCAATTGGTAATAGAATAACAATATATGTCACTAAACGCAACCAATAACAATAAGAAATAATAATTTTAGTAATAATGACAATTTTCATCGGTGGTATCGATATAGTTTATATCTAATGCAGTTGTTGATCGCTACAAATAGCTATCATCTCTCAAGAATGGAGAACACAGTGAAGATGAGGAGAATAAAATTAACCATCTTTATTGGTAGAATTCAGTTCTTCAAATAACTAATTAACATTTTTGTAGGCCAATTTGATTAAGCTAAAAATAGAAAATACGATAGTATAATATAGATAGGCAAAACACTTCAAAAACAACTTATAATTTGTTTGATCTCAAGCGGACCAAGGATGTTTTCTTTTGGACTATTTTCAATCTCAAATCAGACCAGATCAACAGATTTGAGTTGAAAAGATGTAGAATCTAATTTTTACGACCCTAGCCAAAAGCCGACCTGATTTCTCCCCTAAATTTGATGCATTTAACATACAAAAGTGAAGCGAGTAACACTTACCTCACTGTACTCTGCCCAGCCCCGTTTTCCCCTCTGTTCTTTTTGTGCACACACACCAAAACAGAGCAATACATAGATATCTGTCGTCTGTAGCTATCCATATTCATCCATCGATCTGTATCCCTTCTTCTTCATCTTCATTTAATAAAGAGTGTGCAAATTTGGCCATCTCACCTTTGAATTTTCAACCCCCCTCTCTCTCTCTTAAATCTCCACCCATTATTTCTTATTCTCCGCTCTCCTGAAAGCAGCTATGATGCTTATCAAGCGGTGACGGTGACACTTCCTAGATCTTTAGGCATACATTCGGATATATATCCGTGTGCGAATGTGTTGCTGACCTAATGGGTGAAGGCTGCAGTGGGGCTGAGGTGCTTTCATGGCTGAAAACCCTACCACTTGCTCCAGAGTACCATCCCACCCTAGAAGAGTTCAGAGATCCAATTGCATACATTTTCAAGATCGAGGCCGAAGCCTCAAGGTATGGAATCTGCAAAATTGTTCCCCCTGTCGCGGCCCCGCCAAAGAAAACCGCTATTTCTAACCTTAATAAGTCGCTTTCCGCTCGACCTGGCTCCAGTGGCCCCACATTCACTACTCGGCAGCAACAGATCGGGTTCTGCCCCAGGAAGCACCGGCCTGTGCAGAAACCCGTGTGGCAGAGTGGGGAGAAGTACACGCTTCAGCAATTTGAGGCCAAAGCCAAAGGTTTCGAGAAAAATTACATCAAGAGGAGCTCAAAGAAGGGGATGCCTCCTTTGGAGGTTGAGTCCCTTTACTGGAAGGCAACAGTGGATAAGCCATTCTCTGTTGAGTACGCCAATGATATTCCTGGTTCCGCATTTGCTCCTAAGAAGGCAGATTCCTGTCGGGCTGTAGGGGAAGGGGTGACAGTGGCAGAGACAGAGTGGAATATGAGAGGAGTTTCCAGGGCCAATGGCTCTTTGCTCAAGTTCATGAAGGAAGAGATACCTGGAGTTACTTCTCCCATGGTGTACATTGCTATGATGTTCAGTTGGTTTGCTTGGCATGTGGAAGATCATGACTTGCATAGTTTGAATTACCTGCATACTGGTGCAGGGAAGACATGGTATGGTGTTCCTCGAGATGCTGCAGTGGCCTTTGAGGAGGTGATCCGGGTACATGGCTATGGCGGGGAGATCAACCCCCTTGGTGAGCTGTCCTTGTTTTGTCAACTTGCTCTGTCTTTCCTTGCATTGTGGACACTTTCCCCTGCTTTGTATTCTACACTAGGGTCTCTTTGGATGGAGGGGCTGGCAGGGATAAAGCTTTGGAGGGATAAACGTGTGTATATGTGTATGAGGTTCTCTGTGTGTATTTGTGATTTACAAAAAAGGAAAGAATAAGAATAACATAGTATGTGATCATATAAGATTTCAATAGCTTTTTATTCCTTTTTAGAAACATTCAATTTATTAAGATATAGACTAAGGCCCCCGTCCAAACAGGTCGTTAGAGTTATGTTATTTTTAATAATGCTAATTGAAATGCTGAATAGTAGAATGATTCCCAAACTTTGTTGGAAATAGAGGGTGTTACTCTGTTTCGTGTTAATTGAGATGAGGACTATGGGCTAGAGTTGTCAAACTTTTTCCCATGATTTTGGGAGAAATTAGAGGACCAGTTTATATTAGATGGAAACTTTTGGTCGAGCAAATATTTTTAAGCAAAAATTATGTTTAGTAATGAACACTGTTTTTTCTTCTATTATCCATTTATAAAGATTTACAAAGTTCTCTGAAGTTACCTGGCTTCCTTCTTCATAAGTAAATACAGAAGTACTAATGCTAGTAATAGCGTAATAGTTAGCATTTGAATCAATTAGTTGGTTACTTGCTGGTCAAACTTCACTGGACCTTCTTGAAACTATTTTGAATAACAAAATTTCAGATGACCTAAAAAGGAAACTAAATTGAACTCAAATGACGTTTAGATCATAAGGTGATCAATAGCTGGCATGGATTAGGAATTTTAAATATTGATGCAGATTGTTAATTTCTATTTTCATTCTATCACGCCTATCGCCATCTTTTTATATTTAAACTTTTTATACCCCAAGAGCCGTCAATACAAATTAGAGTGGACAATGGTGTCTGAACTTTCGAGGTATAATTAAGTTTATAGTGGAATTGGAAAGTGGAAACGGATTTTACGGGGCTATACTTGTGATTGTTTGTTATGAATATCTTTGAAAAAATTCGGGGCTGCATTGTGATAAAATGTTTCAAGCATTTCTTTCCCTTGCTGGTATCAACAATGTGGAATCATCAAGCTTTTATTTTTTCTGAATTATTTGTTAGTTTTTTTATTTGCATTTTGATTTACCTTTTTTAGTATTCAATTTTTCGCAGTTACTTTTGCTATCCTCGGAGAGAAGACCACTGTCATGTCACCAGAAGTGCTGCTTAATTCCGGTGTTCCATGCTGCAGGTGAAGTATTGATTTGGTTTTCCACTTAGACAGCCCTCACAGCCTATACTGATTTGTTATTAACTACTATGGTGCTTTTTTTACCTAGTTTTCTTACTGTTATTTCATTGTTTCCATATTTAGATTATGGGGCATGAGGAAATTAATTTATTTTTAATCATGTTTAAAAAGGCGCTTTGAATTTGCAACATGAGGCGCAAGCCCTCAAAGTTTATACAAAACTTTACACAATTCAAAATAAATAACAATAAAAAATATATTATCAGTCATGCATAAAAGTGAGTCATAATTATGCGTCGCACACCACTATCATATGTTTAACTCATTAAAGGAAATTTTAATGATTTATCATCCTTAATAAAATCAGAAAAGGATGTTAAGATAAGCAAAACAGAAAAAAAATGCCTGGATCCCAGAGATTTTGTTATTTTTGATCAATTTGAATAAAATGGAAAAATTAAAGATGTTCTGTTACTTCTTTTGTTATTGTTAAAATAAAAAGAAATAAAAAACAGCTGCAATTGTAAGTTGTAACCTATAATGTTGCTGGAAATAAGAGAATGGAAGAATATCTGTCAAAAGACTCAAAATAGATTTAGAGCTTTTTGTGGACAAAATTCATTCCCGGGAAATATCTGAGCAACATAAAATCTGCTTCAAAAGACGCTATGAGTGGCTGAGAGGCACGCTTCAAGGCGTACAGCTCAAATGTTCGGGATGTTAGCCTCTTAACTTGCAATAGGGGTGTAAGACTCAATATCTATTGTGAACACCTCAGTGTGAGGCGAGCCTCAAAAGCACGCCTTGTGAGCTATATTCTAAAACACACTATTAGTTGCAAGTCTTTGTCCAGAGAAGATGTAGGAAATTTAAATTCTGTCATCAAAAATTAGTATTACTATATGTAATATTTAACCATGACAGACTCTGACCATACTGCATTTTGTGGGATCAGGCTGGTGCAAGATGTTGGAGAATTTGTTGTCACCTTTCCAAGAGCTTATCACTCGGGGTTTAGTCATGGTAAGATAATCATCTTTCTTAGTTTGGTTTTCATAGTGCCACAGTTTAATGTGGTTTTGGATGTGGGCCAGCAAGTTTTTTTAGGCAGGATGTTGATCAAGTATTTCGCAATGTCAATTTGAATTTTAGGGTTTAATTGTGGAGAGGCCTCTAATATTGCCACTCCTGGATGGTTAAGGGTTGCAAAAGATGCTGCAATTCGTAGGGCATCGATCAATTGCCCCCCTATGGTTTCTCACTTCCAGTTGCTCTACGATCTAGCACTCTCTTTCTGTTCAAGGTTTGTTTTCTATGCAAATTGGTCTTGATAGAACTTACATGATCTTCTCAACTGCCCTATGCAGTAATTTGTTTATTTTATATCACAGGCTTTGGCTAATTGGCTTCTGGTCCTCTTCAACTTTCCTTTAAAAAATAACATTTCTAAGTCAGTGCATCAGAATGTGTGTGTTTGTGTGTATTTATTTTAATTGATTTTTTGTCATTCTATCAATGATATTATGAATATGTGTTTATGTGATTAATAATGGGTTCTTTCCAATGGTAACAGTCCTAAGTAGATATGTATGGAATTAATATGGTAACTAACTTATACAGAGTATGCAATATAAGAAGTTTAGTTAAAGTATTTTTGTGAAGTTTGGTAGAACAATAGTCTCTTAAAAACATATGTTTTTCTTTAAAGTTGTTTATATAAAACTGTTTTTGCTACTTGCTACTGGTAAAAGATTTGGAATCATATTTTATCCTTTTGAAGTTTTCTTTCAATAGTGTTTCCATTACTAAAAATCCCTTTGATATCATTATCGAAGGAAAACTAAAAAAGAATTATGGTGTGGCCTTTTGAAGTTTTCTTTCACATTATTGTATGCCATATAAATAAGGATTCTGCAAATATAAGCATATCAAGTAATGCTCTTACCCTCAACTGGAATAATGAATAATTATTTCCACCCCAAAATCTTTTGTGAATAAGGCTTGGATGTTGTTGTTTGTTGTAAACTTGTTTGTGTTGTTTTTGTTATTAAAGATATCAGCATGCTGTCTAGTTTCCACATTGATATCTGAGCTCAATGTGAGTACATATTGATGTGAAATATTCGTATTTAGCCGCTTCAATCTTCTGATGCAGTATGTCTAGGAACATCCGATCAGAACCAAGGAGTTCAAGGTTGAAGGAGAAGAAGAAAGATGAAGGAGAAACACTAGTCAAGGATTTCTTTGTTCAGGATTTGGTGCAAAACAATTCTCTTCTTCACGTTCTTGGAGGAGGATCTTCGGTTGTACTTCTTCCTAGGAATTCTGCAAATTTACAAGGATCTCAGCTTAACATAAAGCCCGAACAGGAAACGACAAAGGATTTACGTTTTGATAATGTGTCAATTGCCAGGAAACAGGGAATTAAACAAACATCTGCTGTCCGTTCAACTAGAGGAAAATCTTGTTCATCAAGCAGTAGGCTTAGTGTTTCTGGCAAATGTTATAATGTTAGATCATCTAATGGGAACATCAATGCGTCGACTGAAAGAGCTTATAACAGCGATAGGTCATCTGAGCATGGACTGTTTTCATGTGTGACTTGTGGTATACTGTGTTACACTTGTGTTGCCATTGTTCGACCGACGAAAGAAGCCGCTCATTGTCTGCTCTCGGCTGACTTTGAGAGCTTAAGTCAATGGAGAGCGGCCAGTGGTAGGACCCCAGGTGTTAATGAGAGTACAGATGTGCCGACGTTATGTTCATCCTCAGGTATCATTAGTGTTAATTAGGCGTACTAACCCACCCAAAAAGGGGGCTGAGGTTTGACTGACCCACTTTTATGTTAGACTCATACCCAGTACATAACTGATGTGGTTGCTCGTTACCCCAACCCAAACCGGGTTGGATAGCAGAAGGAGTGCGTGGATGCCTCACAAATCACCATCTCTGGATCAATGTTAAAACTTTCCTAACTTTCTAGGAAATCATCATGAAGCTAGCCAGTTAGGTTTACCTTACACTTGTAGAGTCAAATGTGGTCAATAATGACAAATTATTAGTGTGTGATTACTTCAGTTGTGATTTTAAATGATTGACAAGTTATCAGATGCAATATTAATTCATCAAACATCTCATGTGAATGTAGGATTGATGGCGAGGAGAGCACAAGATGGTTCATTTGATGTCCCAGTAAAATCCAACAATCAAACCGTGTTACTCAGTGATGAAAGGGTAGGGGTGGTTTCCACTAGTAGAACACACAAAGACATTTCTTCCCTTGGTCTGTTGGCTTCAACCTATGGTGATTCTTCTGACTCCGAGGAGGAAGCTGATAATGCTTCTGTCAAATATTGTGAGCGCAGATCGCTAGTTCTTGATGATGAGATTCCTCCCCAGCTCGTTATTGACCCTTACGCTGATCACAGACAGAGGAGAGCAAAACCTGATGTTGGAAATCATTGCAGTTTTGACGATTCTGTTTATGAGGAAAGTGATGATAAAACAATATCAGTGCTTTCAAATGGTTTGCAAGGTAGATTGGGAGATCATGTAAAGTCCCATCAAGCTAGGCTGAATTATTCCCCATTTGTTGCCCATAAGGAGTCCGGAGTTGCAAACAACACCCTGGTGCCCTTTCAGGAAGCATCTATGCCGTCTGATGAAGATTCCTTCAGAATGCATGTTTTCTGTCTCCAACATGCTGTTGAAGTGGAAAAACAGCTACAGTTGATAGGAGGGGCCCACGTTTTCCTCTGTTGTCATCCAGGTGAGCTAGAATTTGAAATTTAGACCTGCTTACGTTTTTCTCAAGACAGCGTACTTCTTAAAAAAATCTATCAAGTCTTGGTTCATGTGCAATCTTCTGCAATAGTTTGTCTCATTAATCTCCTATGCATTCTTTTTTCAATTATATTGATTCAGATACAAATGTTCTTATATCTAAACTATGTACAGATTATCCCATACTAGAAGCTGAAGCAAAAAAGTTGGCGGGAGAGTCTGGAAGTGATTACATTTGGAGTGAGAACTCATTCCACGAAGCCACTGAAGGTGATAAGAAACTCATTCTGTCAGCTTTAGAGACCGAGGAAGCCATACATGGGAATGAGGATTGGGCCGTTAAATTGGGAATCAATCTTTTCTATAGTGCCAACCTCAGTCGTTCCACTCTTTACTGCAAGCAGATGTCTTATAACTCTGTCATTTACTCTGCGTTTGGACGGAGCTTTCAAGCAGTTACTTCCACATCATCCGATAACGATATTGTGATGGGTCCTGCGAAACATAAGAAAATATCAGTTGCTGGAAAATGGTGTGGGAAAGTCTGGATGTCAAACCAGGTCCATCCTTTTCTTGCCCAGTTCAATCCTGATCGAAAGCCTATTCTTCTGTCAATGGAAGGTAACCAGATTGGAAAAAAGAGGAAATCTGTATTAACAAAAAGAGGTGGGTCCCCTGCTAGTGAAAAACTGAATAGTAATAATCTTAAAAACAAGCGGATTAAGAAAGAGGCATATGCAGAAGAACCTCAAAAGAACATTACTGAGAAGAACAAAAGGGTTGACCACATTGTCAATGAAGATGATGAGATTGAAGGTGGGCCTACCTCACGGCTCAGAAGGAGAACCCTAAAACCGGTTGATGATTTGGAAACCAAACTGATAAAAGCAAAACCAGTGCTCAAGAAGCCCGAGCCTAAGAAAGTGAGGAAAGGCCCATTAATGAAGGTTCCAAAGAAGGCTATTAATAAAAAGGGTCCGATTGACGAGGAAGGAGAACATTCGTGTGACCTGGAAGGTTGCAACATGAGTTTTGGGTCAAATCAAGAGCTCCAATTGCACAAAAAGAACATATGTCCAGTCAAGGGGTGCAGGAAGAAGGTTCCAAAGAAGGCTATTAATAAAAAGGGCCCGATTGACGAGGAAGGAGAACATTCGTGTGACCTGGAAGGTTGCAACATGAGTTTTGGGTCAAATCAAGAGCTCCAATTGCACAAAAAGAACATATGTCCAGTCAAGGGGTGCGGGAAGAAGTTCTTTTCCCACAAGTATTTGGTTCAACACCGACGTGTCCACATGGACGAGCGTCCCTTGAAGTGTCCGTGGAAAGGGTGCAAGATGACGTTCAAGTGGGCCTGGGCCCGAACCGAACACATTAGGGTCCATACCGGAGTGCGTCCTTATGTTTGTACGGAATCCGATTGCGGTCAAACATTTAGGTTCGTATCTGATTTCAGTCGTCACAAGCGGAAAACCGGCCACACTACAAACAAGTGAAGATGATGTTATGATCATATTGGAGAAAAAAGGGTAAATTGCTATTTGACTTGGCTGTTTGTGAAATGTTGTTTAGTTAACAGAAATAGGGTGTAGGGTTAGGATTGACTTTGTAATTTTGCGTTGGTAGTTTGGTACACAGAGACATTTTCTTTGTCCGGTTTCATTATCAGGTCCAATTGATCTCAGCTAGGGCAATATCTTTATTATGTTTGAGAAGAAGAAAAATGTCCCAACATAAGGAATCTTACATTTGAATTCAAGATGCCAGCTTCTCTAATTATTTCTTTTTGCTCTCCTTGATGTTTGATCAAGAGTGTGACCTGCTTGAGGCAGGATGGAAGTGGACACTGGTTCTGGTTACTATTTGACCTCTAACCCCCCACCCCCTTAATGGTTGGTACTTGGTATGGATAGAGGGACAGAGGGTTGTGCAAGTGAAGGTTTAGGAGGCCTAACATTGCATATTTCTAAATGATAAGTGAAATATCTAGGAGAAGAATGTGCTAGAGAGAAGGGAGAGCTAGAGAGAGAAGTAAATCAATATAATGAAATGTCTGAACCCTTTACATGGTTCCCCAGTATTTATAGGAGAAGAATGTGCTGAGGCTCCAGGCTTGGGCCTAGGGGTGGACTCGGGCCGGGCGGCCCGGCCCGGTCACTGTTTGAACCGGCCCGAACCGCCGGCCCGGCCCGGAACCGGCCCGGGTAGGCCTGACCCGCTGGGATTCCTGGCCGGGCTCGGGCCCTTGAAAAGGTGAACCGGCCCGGCCGGTTCGGGCCCGGTCCGGGCCTATTTATTTATTTTTTCTTTTCTTTTTATTTTTTTTTAAGTTTTTGGGTTGGGCTGGGTATTTTGGGCCATTTGAGGTGGTTTGGGGGTGAGGGGGGAGGGTTGGGGGTTAATTAGGAAAAGCCAAAAAAAAAAAAAAATTAGAATCGAGGCCCGGCCCGAACCGGACCCGGGGGTTACCCGGGCCGGTTCCGGGCCTCCCTTTTCATGAGCCGAGGCCCGGCCGGGCCCGAACCGGCCCGAGTCCACCCTTACTTGGGCCCAATAGGCCAATATATAGTAAAAGATCGGTTAATAAATGGGGTTTAATCTATTCTAATGGGTACATATGAATAAATAGTGTACAACAATGTAAATGATATCGGTGAAGCGTGTGTGGGTTGCTGTCCAGACCCAATAGTCATGAGACCCGCGGTCCAATTCTATACACTATCAATAAGCAATTGAAATGTTTGCAATCACATGTTTAATCTTTTACTAAATTGCATGTAAGATATAGAGTAATGACCCGCTTAAAGTATAGAGATTAAGGCCAAACCATGTGGCTACTTGAGCTGTTTCTATACACAAGTTTGAGTATCAATAGACATCATTTGTTGGTAAAATATTGTTTTCAAAATATATAAAACAAGTTATCTTACTATTGTGCAAAATTTGTTCGTTCACAATAGTAAAAAAGGTCAATAAAGGTCCCTTCAGGAAGCATTCGAGTTAACCATTCGAGTTGTGCACCATCCAAAAAATGGGCTTTGCTCTCCCTAGTCCTAGTGTTGTCTGAGCTCCCCCCATTCGATATAAGGGACCTTTGTCCCTTTGAGAAGAATTTGGGTCACCTTTTCGAGTTATGCATCGTTCGACGAAATGGGCTTTGCTCTCACTCCTTCAGGGGCTGATAGTGCTGTACAAGATGTCGGTCTCACGGTCGCTTCTCAAAGGGGTGAGAGAAAAGCCCATCCTGCACGGACGCTCAGGATGTTCGGCACTAAGGACCATCGTCTTATGGAACACGACTGGTCCCTCGACACCGTCATCTTCAGCTCACGGTCGATCTCGCCATTCCCTTATAGGATGGCAACCGACTTCTTATGAAGCATAACCGGCTCTTCAGTGTCGTCGTATTCAGCTCACGACATGTCTCACCAATTCCCTTCCAGGGTAGTGACCATCGTCTTATGCACACTACTGGCCCTCAATGCCATCATCTCCAACTCAGGGCCGGGCCCACCCATTTTCTTGAAGGACGACCGACCGACATCTTGTGCAGCACTACCGGCCCCTCGACGTCATCATCTTCAGCTCACGGTAAGTCTTGCCCATTCCCTTCCATGATAGCGACTGCTGTTATATGTTGGAAGATTGGCCCCTCAACGCCGTCGTCTCACTGGTTTGTTCTATCTAAAGGGGCAAATTCCCACTGACCTAGTAGCACTGTAGCACCACACGAAGATACACATTCAACGAAGACCATGGGAGAACACAAGCAAGGGTATAATTTCTCGAGTAGATTCACATGCTCACTATTCAAGGAATCAGGGGACTTGTGTTGGGATATTGGACCCCGCCTACTATTTCCGGAAGCCCAATACACTAGACCGTACGGGACCCAGTAAGTTTGGACCAGTTCGGCCCCTTCGAGTATAATAGTACTCATCCCCCTTTTCCCTATAAATAGGAGGTTTCCCCTCCATAAGAATGATTGTCTCTCTCTATCTCTAGTCCTCGATCTTCTTCCTTAAGTATAAAATAGCTTTGAGCTCCATAATGGCTTCCATAGCTTCACTCTTATACAATGTAAATACAATAAAGAGTATAAAATGAGACAATGGCCCAAAAGTTCTGTGGTTTTCACTCTTTCAGGTTTCCATATTAAAATCGAGTGTTCATACAGTTTTATACATTGATACATACATATTTAGCAGATACAAAATTTTCATCTATCAATCAAATATTACATTTTGTGTATATATATTGCTAGATACAGTTCGTGTCATAGGTAGCTTTATACAATATTGAACCGTCAAAGGGAGTCTGGAAAGTTACTTGTACTTCTTCTTGTCTAGTTATGAGTTCAATATATGAGTATTGATTGGTATTTTTGACATACTTATTCAGAAATTATGGTGACAAAGCTCTTACGGCGAGGCCAAGGCGGCGAAGGGAATTCTGGCTCAAAGTCTTCATCAGAAAAGTGGGTACAGTTTTTCAAGATCATTTCTCCTGCAGAAGACTCCACCCTGAGGATTCCGGAAGAGTTTGTGAGAAAATATGGAAAGAAAATGCCAAAGGTGGGATCTTTTGAGGTTCCAACAGGGGAAGTTTGGGATATGGAGCTGGTTCATTCCCAAGGTCATGTTTGTCTAACCAAGGGATGGAAAGAGTTCACTCAGAAATTCTCAATAAGAGAGGGCCACTTTCTCATATTCAAATATGATGGAAAATACCATTTTGATGTCATCATATTTGACAGGAGTGCTACTGAAATAGAATACCCACAATTCAAATCTCATGGTGATGATGATGATGATGATGATGATGATGATGATGATGATAATGCCAGATTCCATGCCGCCTGCAACTCCGAGTCCTACTCTGATGATGATGAGATCTTCCAGGAAGACATGGAAACAGAATGTATCCAAAACAAGAGAAAGAGGAAAGAAGGGTTTGGATCCAAAGTTGTTGATGTCAACGGATTGAATTACAGAGTGAAGCTTGAAGAGACACTCCACCATGATCATGAGAGCTCACCTTATCTGAAACCAAAAAACAAGAGTGTTAGAGCATACCGGGAGCAATCTAACACAGATAAATGGAGATCGGATAGGAAGGAAAGCAATGCCATTGAAAGAGCAAAGTCTTTCCGGTCAAAGAATCCATTTTACATTTCTGTTATGCACCGGTCTTATGTTTCCTATCCATATACATTGAGCATTCCCTTGTCATTTGTTAAGGACCTCTTCACTTCAAGGTATAATGATTTATTGCTAATTTCGAGTGGGAGATCATGGTCCGCCAAATGCACCGTAGGTACATCACCTAATGTCAAGATGAGTGGATGGAAGGACTTCGTGTTAGACAACAAGCTGAAAATGGGTGATGTTTGCATCCTAGAGGTTTTGAAAGGTGGAAGCCCATTGATCTTCAACGTCATAATATTTCGGGCAGATTGATGATGATGATGCACAGTCTGCTAATTTAGAAAATATTGGCGGACTGGACTCTTCAGCAAACCGGGCATATAACCTTCTGTTTTCTAGCTGCCGGCAGAAAAAAATCATATGTGGAGTACATTTTTTGGTGTTTTATTCCACTTTTAGTCGTAGGAGCTTTATGTCAATTCCCATTTAGTTCGCGTCTTTTATTTTGTCCACGTTTGATATTTGGCTAATGTTTTTTGACAATTTTAATCATTACGTTCGACACTTCTCCAGTGTCTTTAATCATCAGAAATATCAACGGAAGGATCATATATGAGGAAAAAACAATATTCATGCAAAAAAAAAAAAAAAAAAAAAAAAAAAAAAAAAATACAGTTCGTGTCCAACTATGCAGCATTGGAACCGAATCAAACACATATTCTGTTATCTCTGTGGTACAACTGATCTTGCCCTATTCTATCACAATGATACGAAAGCTACCTTAGTCGGATATGCAGATGCTAAATATTTAGCATATACAAAAAAATCACAAACAGGCTACATGTTTACGTACTTATGACCATTGTTCTAAAACTCGCTAGGCGCTAGTCGGGCGGTTGAGGGGCGCCTAACGCCTAGGCTGCTGACTAGGCCGATTTTTTGGACGACTAGGCCGATATGGTTAGGGCCGCCTAGGCCGCCTAGGCCGATTAATCGGTCCGCCTAAGCCGATTTTTAGAACAGTGCTTATGACAACACCATAATCTCATGGATATCTACGAAGCAGACAGTGACAACTACATCATCAAATCATGTTGAGTTGCTTGCTTGATTGCACTATATGAAACTGGAAGATAATGTATGTGATTGCGATCTATGAGACTATGATTCAACACATCCAGAACAAATGCAGTATGAAACAACTTTCTAATATTCCTACTGTCATCGACGAAGACAACACTGCATGTACAGTTGATAAGTCCATATTTCAACACGCATTTGATGCGTGTTGGGATTGGGTTTTGCCAATTTTCCTAACTTAAATGTGTCACAAAGTACCTAATAAGCTCAAGTCATCGTTTACCTGGTTTTGGTAATGTTAGAGTGAAATTCAAGAAATTAAGAGCGACACCAGCATCGGAGAACTATTCGGGATGAGTTGAGATACATTCGAGAAGCATTAAAGGTCTATGAGGTAGTAAAGAAGCATTTTCGAAGTCAAAGAAGCTCAAGGATTGACTACGGGACCAATCGCAGAATCATGGAGCGAGAAAACGAGAGAAAATGATGTTAAAGGCATGTGCACGAGGCACACACGATGTGCGTGTGAGGCAGTTAGTGAAAGGTTGAAAGGGAAGGTGTGCACGCGGTGTGCGGAAAGCGATTTGTCGTGAAGCTAATGAACATCGCACATGTCGTGTGCACAAGGCACGCACGCTATGCGCGGGATATTTTTAAGCGGAGGTTTGGTCGGATGCATGAACGTGCGCACGCCTTGCACGAGTGCCGTGCGCTCGACCGAGAAACCCTATTTCGGCTAAATTTTTGTTGTTTCTATTGAAACAGCCTGTAAAAACCAATTTTAGGTTATGAAGCTTAGAGAGAGAGAGAGAGAGAGAGAGAGAGAGAGAGAGCGTAGAACGAATTTTCTTTTGATTTTAGCCTTAGATGATCAAGATTCTGGGATTATTTTGAAAGTTCTTTCCTTTTAATTAATGACAATTAATTTTTTCCTTCTCAACTCTGTTGATTATTCAATTATGAATTGCGAGTGGTTTTAATTAGGGATTTAATATTGATGAAGGTTGTTAATCATGAATAAGGGTTCCATTCTTGATGGTTTAATAGCATGATTAGTGTTTAATTTTGTTTGAATGATTTAAGAGAGATCTAAATTATTCTAAGACACACACCTTGATGGTACTATGGATTGTGACCATTGCCTAATTACATATACAAATGAAGCTCATTTCTTGGGATTAATGAACGAAGCCCATTACCCGAGATTAATTAATAAAGTCATCTTGGCCTAGCAGGGAGATCGTGGCCCGCGTAGAAACGCCCACTGTCACGCCCCAGACCTCATCTAGACGCTTGTACAATTACCGTACAATCAAGTGACGTCATCCGCAAGTCACACTCACTCGATTGTACAAGGCGTCCATGAACATAGTTCATATCATAGTGAGTAAGTAAACATATGCTCCCTCCATCCCTTAAAACTTTGTCATCTTTTCTTTTTGGGATTTCCCAAAAAACCTTACCACTTTCCTTTTTAATCAATTATTTTGTGGTTTTTGTTATTTCTCTCTCCTTTGCACAAACCTCAATCACACAATTTTTACTTTATTATTCTCTGTGCCGGTCAACTTTGGCAAAGTTTTAAGGGACGGAGGTAGTATAACACCATCGCACTTTAGATCGAATGAATAGCGGAAATATTCAATAGTCAATCATGGGCCACAAATAGCAAAGCGTGGGCTCACAGGTGCAAAACAAGGTATTTATTACAAAATACCCATGAGCAAGTGTGTGTAATTTAAAGATAACAAGGAAACACGAACCACATCTTCCTGAATGTGACTTCACCCGTTTGAAAGGTGTAGGTAGCAAGCTCAAGCTCTAGCTTCAACCTGAAAATGGTGCCAACCATTGATTACAAAATGGTACACGAATACCGAGCGAGCATCAGACTAAATGTAGAATAACTAACGTTTCAAATATAAGACCCAAACATAGGGTGATACATATACTTATATCTTCCCACCAAGTCTTGAAATACATATCAATATATACACTTGGAAAATACCCGACCCGTAGGAAAAATTATAATAGTCATAATCCTTGACTTATAAACCCAAACCCACTCAATATACCCATGACTGTATAGGATTCCTCCTTGATCAATCAAGCACCTTAAGAATGCCACCGGTCCTGGATCACTAAACCTTAGTTTATGAGTTTTGAGGATAATCAAGTCACTGGGTACTCCACCAATTTCATTACTGAGTTTTGAGGACTGTCCATTCCCTGGATTCTCCACCAATTACATTTCTGAGTTTTGAGGACAGTCCAGTCCCTGGGTCATCCACCATTTATATATACCAACTTTTGAGGACAGACCAGTCCCTGGGTACTCCACCATATATATATATATATATATATATATATATATATATATATATATATATATATATATATATATATATATATATATATATATATATATATATATCGAGTTTTGAGGATACTCCACTATTTCCTACGATCTACCACATATCACACTAGATAGGGTATATATCATAACATTACCAACGATTAAACCAAGCCTTAGCATTAAATCATCATATATCAAACCTTAGAAGTTAAATGTCATATTCCATGCAATTTCATGCAAAATATACATATATAGGATGGTCGGGGCCGATTCTACCTTGAACCGGGCCCCGTTTTGCATTTCCCCCAAAAAATAGTCCTGAAACCCGTAGCCAAACCGGCGCCATTCACTGGCTGACCGGCGCCGGTTCATCATATATTTTCTTGAACCGAGGTGGCAATAGGTTAACCGGCGCCGATTCCGAACCCTGGTCGGCGCCGGTTTCGGGCCCTGTCTGGCAACGGTCTTGGGCCCTGGTCGGCACCGGTCCGCCATCTGCCCGGGGTCGACGTCCTGTTGACCCCCGAACAGACTCCGATTGCTATGAAACTTATACACCTTATGTGTTAAGTTATATACAATCAAAATATGTCATTTTGGCCATTTAAAACATCACATATGTTTTTATATACATTTTATGCTTCACACTTGCATATTCATGTAATTACATTCACATAAGCCTATTTAAACATCATTACGAATACACATAACATTTCATTAGATGATATTATAGTTAAATGAAGAGTTATAATATATTAAGCCGTCCACTCATCTCGAATGGCTTTAATAAGTTCTACCCTCCTCGGTTGAACTCCGACGAAGCTCTAGCAAACTTTGTTGAACTCCGACAATAACTATGGTAACTCTTTCAACTCCGTGAAAGCACTAAGAGCACATTAGACAAGTTCCTAACAAGGTTTCATCATCACAAAACCCATATTAACACAAATAACCTTTAAAAGGTTATTTTCCGGCGAACCGGTCATTTTGGCTTCTAAGTCTGTTATTGGACTTAGAACCACCTTCCAACCCCTCATTCTACACTTCTAAACATGTAAAAAAATCCAAGGTTTCTATACATGACTTATATAGTCATGAAACTCAAACAAGGAAGAAAAGGTTATCAACAAGGTCATTACCTTAATCCACAAGGTTTTTCCTCACTTTTGCAACTTTTTCTTCTTCCTTGGACATCCTTCTTGCTCAAGCTCAACTGAGCTATGGAGGAATGGTGTTGCAGGGATCTTTCCTCTCTCTTGGGAGTGCTTGGGTCGAAAATGATAGGGGAGAGGGATGTAAGAAGGCCTATTTGTCTCTATTGCATGTTGATTGAGGGAGGGAGGTCCACCTATGATCACCCTCACACCGACCCATCCCTCTCAAGCATTCTACACCACATTCTCAACTTCTTAAGCCCCCCAAGTCAACCTTGAGCACACATAAACGTGGGGTGGCCCCCACTCATGTGGGAGGTCATCCCCTTATGTTCCGAAGTGTGCACTCGGCCCCGAAAGTTGTATTTCTCGGACTGTTTTAATTATATTTTATTTTATTGGACCAAATAAAATATATATCATCATCCTAGTCATTATGGGCCTCTAAAATGAATATATATTCCCCAACTTTAATTTAGTAGTCTCCGGATTTTATTACGAGCTGTTGTGTGATAAAATACCAGTAGTGATAATTGGGCACCTTATGCCCTTATGGCCAATCCGTCAACTCTATGCCTTTTCAGTTGCCCAACATGAATATACGCCATCATATATATTATCTAGACCAAGATGAATATAATATGTGGTCCCAGAAATATCGGGTGGTCCCCGCTCCCGCTGTGGGCCCCACGTGCATTTTACTATTAACGCAAAAGTAATAACATAAATTTACAACCTCGTAAATTCATTTATCATTCCTCAAGGTTCAATACATAATTTATAAGTTCATCCCCCCTTATTTGGAATTTAGTCCCTGAAATCTACGTGTCTAGTAAAAAAGGAACATGTATTGCTCCCTCATTGAGACCTCGGTCTCCCATGTTTCTTCTTCGACTCTATCACTCCTCCATAATACCTTTACCATAGGAATCTCCTTGTTCCTCAATTTGTTTTACATGTTGGCCCACTATCTTCACCGGTTCTACTGAATATTGTAAGTTCTCTCAGATCTCTACCGGTGGTTTCTCAAGAATATGTGACGGGTCTCATACATACTTCTTGAGCATCGATACATGAACCACATCATGAATCTTCTCAAGTTCAGGTGTCAACTTGGGACGGTAAGCCACAACCTCAATCCTTTCAAGGATTTCAAACGAACCAATGTATCAGAGGTTAAACTTACCCATATCTATGAATCAGATGATACCTTTCCAAGGAGAGATCCCTAGAAAAACTTCATCCCCGACCTTAAACTCCAACGGTCTCCGCCGTTTATCTGCATAGCTCTTCTGCTGATCTTGGGCAGCCTTGAGTCTATCACGTATGATTTTCACCTTAGCCTTGGTGATCTCAACAAGTTCTATACCTTCGAGTTTGGCCTCACCAACCTCATCCCAACATTACAGTGTCCTACACTTCCTCCCATACAAAGCCTCATATGGGGCATGCCAATACTTACATGATAACTGTTTTATAGGCAAACTCTACTAGAGCCAAATGTTTGTCCCAACTCCTTTGGAACTCCAAAGCACATGCTCAAAGCATGTCTTCTAAAATCTGTATAACCCGTTAGGATTTCCCATCCGTATGTGGGTGAAATGTCGTGCTAAACATCAGTTTAGTTCCCAAAGATGCTTGAAACTTTGGCCGAAATCTGGATGTGAATCGTGGGTCTCTATCCAAGACAATGGATACCGGGACCCCGTGCAACCTCAAAATCTATTCTGTATATAACTTGGTCAATCTTTCAAGGGGATAAGTAATGTTGATAGGCAAGAAGTGTGCGCTCTTAGTGAGTCTATCAACAAGTACCCAAACTGCCTCGTAGTTGTTAATTGTTCATGGCAGCCCCACCACGAAGTCCATGGTTACATGTTCCCACTTCCATTCTGGAATGGTAAGTGAATGCAAAAGCCCCACCAGGTGCGGATGCTCCACCTTAACTTGCTGACAAGTAAGGCATCGACTCACATACTCTGTGATGTCCCTTTTCATACTTGATCATCAAACACTTTCCTTCAAGCCCTGATACATTTTAGTACCTCCTGGATGCATAACATAGGCCGAAGAATGAGCCTCCTCTAGTATGGACTTTTGGAGCTCTTCATTCTTTGGTATGCAAACACGATCTCTGAACAATAAGAGACCATCCTCTCGTACCCGTAAATCCTCAACGGGTACCACAAGGACCCTTTCAAGAATCTCCTGTCATTCTTCGTCAATACCCTGAAATCTCTTTATTTCATCAAGTAAAGTAAGTCTAACCTCGAACCTCGCTATGAGGGCCCCGCTCGTGGACACCTCCACGCGTGCCCTCAATGCCCGTTGACATGTGAGTAACGTCCCCGACATATTCTTTCTGTTAAGTGCATCGGCCACCACATTGGCCTTTCCGGGATCATAGCCGATGATCAAGTCAAAGTCCTTGATCAACTCCATCCATCTCCTTTGCCTCATATTCAACTCTTTTTGAGTGAATATGTACTTCAAATTCCTATGATCCGGATAGATATGACATGCCTCCCCGTAGAGATAATGCCTCCAAATCTTTAGTGCAAACACTACCGCCCCCAATTCTAGATCATGGGTAGGGTAGTTCATCTCATGTTTCCCCAATTGCCTAGAAGCATAGACAATCACCTTACTGGTTTGCATTAGCACACATCCAAACCCTAGGATGCTAGCATCACTATATATGTCATACCCTATACCCTGTATTGGTATGGCAAGCACTGAAAAAGTTCAAATTGATTATCCCAACTAGTTAACTGTTTCACAAAATAATTTGAGAGTTAACGGTGTTAACTTTTCCATTATAATGTTTTTTCATTTTAAATTTAATGAAAAAAAATTAATAAAGCATATATATATATATATACACTATAAACATTAACAATATTATATTTTTACTTAAACTTATTCTATTATAAATTGAATTTAATACTCATTATTTTGATTATAATATAGTAAAAATATGTAAACACATACTCATCGAATTCTTTTTTATCTTTTATTTCTTATCATTATTTTTATTTATATTCATTTTTTCATTATAATAGGGATTTCATAGTAGCTTGAGTAATACTACATTAACATATTAAATATTAATCCAAAGTATATGATAATTATTTGTAACTTATTCAAGTTTTATAAATTGATATTTCCTATCATTTGAATGGATGAGATACTAAATTATCATTAAAAATATGGTTATATTCATATTTGTTTCTATTTGAGTATATAAAGTTTCATATACATGAATATAGCCATATTTCTTCTATATTAGAAAGTATATTGTCCATTCAAGTTATAAGACACACCCCCTCCGTATTTAATTTAAAAGATCACTACATTAGGTCTTAGCACAATATTTAAGGGGAAAATAATAGGCCGGGGTAATGAATAGTGTAGAAAAAAGTAGGAGAGAAGTTGAAAAAGTAGGAAAGAGAAGATAAAAATAGAAAATATAAGGGTAATTAGGTATTTTTAAAGTAAAAACTTACCAAAAAGGGAAAGTGTAACAAACTTTTAAATACAACCCACATATGAAAGTGTAGCAAACTTTTAAATACATCCCAAATAGAAAAGTGTAACAAATTTTTATATACAGAGGGAATACTATGTATAAAGTTGATTAAATTTAAAATAATCATCGCATACATTGTATTAATTTATAGTTTAGTATTGGTGTATTACAAAAAAGTTATTTAAATTTTCTATTATAATGAAAAAGAAAATGAATATAAATAAAAGATTGGTAAAAAATAAAGATAAAAGCGAAAATTTTGAGTATGTGTTCAAATATTTCTATTAAGTTTACGAAAAATATTGAAAAGTAAATTAAATTTATAGTAGAAATAAGATTAAACTCAAATATAATATTGTTAATGTTTATTGGAGTACAATTCCAACTGCAAGAGCTAAGTAATGATGGGTTTGGTGTGCGTAAGAGAGTCAATATTTTGGGACAATGTTATTATTCAAGAGGCGATCCCTTTTTAGGTTATCAAACTCATTGCTGATCTAATTGTAGTGTAGACCTAAAGTACAATTAGAAGACAAGGGAACGGGCATGGTACCAAACTCATTGTTGATGGTGTCCCCTTTCTGATTGGCCATCCATTACGTAGATGAGGATGGTCGATCTGGTCGTCTTAGAATACCTCTCAAGTCGATTATGCATGATCTTTTAACTTCACGATTGTGTCATTTTAATGTCCTGATGTCGATTATGCTGCCTTTGAAAAGTTAGATTTATTACAAAAATGCCACCTTGCCTTTATATCCTTTAGATCAACTCATCGGATGGTCAAGATAAGTTTGTACTTTGTAAATTAAGCATGGTTTGTATTTGATCTCTATTATATATATATGTATATATATATATAAGTAACATTCAAAGCAATGACTTGAGGGGATCTTTTCAATGACTATGCTTTTGCAGCTTGATCTTATGAAACCATTTACTTTTTAAGCTTGATTTTAATAGCATTTATTTGAAGCTATTTTTTCTTTGGGTTATTTGAATTAACTGTTTTTCATAGAGCCTCATTACTCTCAATCATCATATCCTTAATAGTTAGTACAAAGTATTGAATAAGTAAAGTTGTAGTTAATGAATGCTACGATTTGTATGATTCCATTTCAAAAATATGTTCTCCATGTACAGAACGACTCCTCTTAGAGGTGAGAAGATTGAGAACGTTCATTTGAACAAGTTAAACATTTCACCTCACAAGCAAATGCGAAATGGCCATCTGTATTCTATATGTACTTAGTACTTGCATATACAGAAATCCATATCATTGTAATTTGAAGTTCATCTACGATTGATGTTACTTTTTAGCAATAATATTTTGGTGTTGTCACATAAACATTATTCATTGTCACTATGTAATGTGTCTTGATTTTATTTCTTTCAGATATTGAAAAGCAACCAACAAGTAAGAAGCACTATACTCTCATGTTGAAGATCAACCGATTTAGTTATAGGTGGAGCATATAGTAGTTCAGGATCTGAAATTAGTTTATTACAAATTTAGTTGACTTTGTAATGTTGGAATGTGTATGACATTCGAATTCGAATTTAAATGATGATTCTTTTTTTTTAAGAAAGAAGCGCTTTTTGATTTTTCGCATTGTCACTTTTATATTTCAAGTAATAATCTTATATTTCAGTGTGTATGTATATATAATATATAAATTTATATATCATGAACATTATGTGATACCGATGTATCATAAATTTAATTGATACTAATGTGTCAAAATATAAAGTGATGCCAATGTATCATAAATTTAGTTGATGCTAATGTGTCAAAATATATAGTGATATTATTTTATCAGAATTTTTTGTGATACATTAGTGTCAGAAATTAGTGACACTTTACCAGTGACACTAAATTTAGTGTCACAATTTCCAACCTTCTATGACACTTTTCTAGTGTCAAAAAAAACTTTCTGTGACACTAATTTAGTGTCACTATAGACCATTTTTCTAGTAGTGCGGTCTCCTTGTTGGAAACCGATTGCACGTTTCTTAATCATCATGGCCGAGGTTGTCGCTTCATAAATCGAATGATTTGGATTATGCTAGCCTTACTAATTTGGGCCATGTCAGCTTACCTTTATATTAGTATTTGAACTTTTATAATAAGTCTCAGCCTATTTATGGGATCCTATTTATTATTCATTCTCAGCCTTCTAAAAAAGTTGTTCTTTCTGTAATATGATATTTTGAGTGACAATCTAACCTTGAAAAAGGTTGTTAATCCTTGTCCTTAATCTTCAAAAGTGATTGCACGTTTCTTAATCACTTGGCTTTACCCCGAATTTATTTGGCCGAGGTTGTCGCTTCATAAATTGAAGAGTTAATTCCCTATATAAGGCAAAAAAGTGAGTCAAGAGCACGAATGAGATTACATTTTTTTTCTTCCATCTAGTAGGACTATTTTATGTGTATTTGGACAAATATGCCCTTGAGGCTTTTGAAAGGTCTTAAATAATAATAAATTCATAAAAAAAACGTAAAAAAAAATAATAAAAAACGTCCAAAATAATTAAAAAATTCGAAAAATATTTATAAAAAAACTATTTTTTTTAAATTAAAAAAAAAAACTAAAAATGCCAAAAAAAAAGCCGCCGCCTCTGCCACCCCCAGCACCACCACCTTCCATCACCGGTTGGAAATCTGCCAAAATTTGTATTAATGCCATAATAATGGCAGAATCAATGATAATTTTGGCATTATGATGAATAAAATTCCATATTCTCGGCATTTTCAGAAAACAATGGCATTTTTTACAAATAATGGAAGAATCTGTACCAATCGTATTTATCCATTTTTTATATGGATTTTTACTATTTTTATTAATTTTTCAAAAAAAAAATTCAAAAGCATAAATCTGCCAACAATTCTAGTAATGCCATAATAATGGCAGATTCAATGAGATTTTTGGCATTATGAAGAGTAATTATGCCATTTTCTTGGCATTTTCGGGAAAAAATGTTTTTTTTAATAAAAAGTGGCATAATTTTTACCGATCGAAGGTGGTGGTTCTGGGAGGCGGTGGAAAGGTTTCCATATTTTTTAAAATTTTTGCGATTTTTTACTATTTTTTAATAATTTTTTTTTAAAAAATTAAAAATATTATTTTTAGTTTTTTAATTTTAATTTTTTTTTAATTTTTTATTATTTTTGTACGATTTTTTAAAAAAGTTTACGATTTTTTACTATTTTTAAGATTTTATTATGCATTATTACATGTTAGTATGAAATAATACCCTTAGGGGCATTTTGGGTATGCTGAATTTGTTTAGTCCTATTTTGGATGGTAAAAAATGTAGTGGTCCTATTTGTGCTTTTTTAGTTATTTTTGGTCTTACTTAGAGCAATTAGTATAAATTGAAGGACTTTCACCGGTATGCAACATAATAGCCTTGACTAATTTGGGCCATGCCAAATGGCCTTTATCTTAGTATTTAAACCGTATAATCAGTCTCTTCCAATAGTGAGATTGTTTTGTAGACCCTCTGGACTCCAGTGCAAGTGTTACCCTATTTATTCATCCTTAGCCTTCTAAAATCGCTTAATCAGATTTGTAGTTATTTCGTTAACACGAAAATGTGCAAGATATAAACGATATAGTACATCATATTTGCTTAAAAGTGGAGTTCTCATGTTCTCACGTTAAACATGGTTTTCATTTGATCCAAAATCTATATAGGGAGCGGTTCTTTGTGTAATAGGATATTGAGATCTCTTTTATAAAGGCTATCTAACCTTGAAAAATGTTGGTAATCCTTGTCCCTAATCTTGAAAAAGATTGTTGGGGCAAATCGGGCGGATGTCTCAAGGTTGAGCTCGGCATTTGTGAATTGTGAGTACCAGTTTAATGTGGCCAAACTCCGTTATTTGCCAAGTGAAATGGGATTCCTATAATCTTCAATCAGTTTAATCTTCCTCTTTCTTGCTTATTTTTGTGCAAATAATTGCAAAAAATGATTTTATTTAATACTCCTTATCATATTTCAAGACTGGTACATATTTACTAGGGATGGGCAAAAATCCCGGTCCCGGTGTTCCAAACCGAAAAATCCCGATACCGTTCCGAAACTATCCCGATTCATTTAGGACGCAATCTTTTCATCCTGAACCGGTCCCGCACCGATATTAAACGGGACGGGACCGGGATAGCTATAAAATATCATGTCCCGTCTCGGTGTCCCGTTTGAAATTAAAATGTTATTTTAAATTTCTAATGCTATGTAATAGTCAAACCCAATTAAAACTTTCTAGTTCTTAGTCCCCCTAGTGTAATTTTATCTTATTTCATGTCTCTCTTAGGCTCATTTGTTTTGTTTCTTTTGATTAAAATTTGTTTACTTCTCAGTCCAATACTAATACATAATATATTATTACGTGCGGAATACTATTTATGATGGAATAAATACTACTCCAAATTATAGTGTTGTTGTAGATTTAATATTTTCCACAATAACTACTAGAAAATATATATAGTGTCTTTATAGATATGATATTTAATTTAATGTGGTATTGAAAAATTACAAGTGTACTACAAAGTATAAAAATAGTTTGCGCTACTATTCTACTAGAGAAAACACTGGGGGGCCAAAAAATTTACAAGACAAAATTAAAAATAGTTAATTAAAGGTTTTACTTAACTCTTTGGGGAAGCTAAATTTGCAAAAATAGTTACTACCTCTGCCCCCCTAAGTTTGGGACAAGAGAATGTGACACAATTATTAATAAAAATGGGTTTATGTGGTTGATATTGAATTGATAAAATAAGAATAAAGCTTGAATGATGTAGAAGCACACAAATTTTACCAAATAAGGTATGCAACAATCTTAGTGGGACGACCGAAAAGGTAAAATAGGACAATCATAGCGGGACGGAGGAAGTACATCTTTATATTGATGTTATACTTATTTTTATATCACATTTCACAAATGCATATTTTATGGGACATCCCGAACCGTCCCGGTTTTTCTCGGGTTGTTCCGGTTCCGTTTTAAATGGGACAACATTGGGATAAAGACATATCCCATACCGAACCGAACCGTTGTTATAAAACCGGGACGAGATCGGGATAAACCAAATCCCGGACCGTCCCGGACCGTGCCCACCCCTAATATTTACTGATAGATATTTCACTAGGTGTTCAACGTTTCATACTCTATCTACCAATTTTCTACCCATGATACAAAATTTGTAAGTTTCGGGCCCAACCAGTTCCCTGATTTTATATGATCCTTTCCTATATTTAGCTAACATTAAACATAATTTTCTCAATTTCAATTTCAATTTTGAATATAATCTCTTTTTTTGAAAGAGATTATAATCTCTTCGTAATTTTAAATACGGTGTATTTACATTTTTTTTTAAAATACGGTGTATTAATTCAGTGGATTTAGTCCTTTGACCAAAATTTAATCAATTTCAAACAGTCAGGGTCGCAGTGAATTTTATTCTCCATTTTTTGGACATGAGCTGATATCTAAGCAGGATCGGTTCCTGATTCGTTCTTCACCAGGGGTAGTAGGGTTTCGTTGAAATTGCACGAGCGCAATGGAAGAAGAAATTCAAAATCAACCCCAATCCGAAGTCCAACATCACGAGTTAGGGCTCGAGCTTCAATCTCTGACAAATCAATCGCTTCCGCCTAATGCCTATCCCCAAACCCCTGTTGAAAGCAGGCCACTGCTGTCTGAAGATAATGAAGGTGAGGTTGATGAAGAAGATGAGAAAGCTATGCAAATCATCTGCAATGAGCTTCAGGACTTGGTGCTGAGTCAGGCGTATCACGATCGTGAGACAAACCCGAGCTTAGAAGAATCAGGCAAACCTTGCGATGGATATGACGGTTATGGGTATGGATATGGTGATCATAATGGGTACAATATATATGGTGATGATGATATGACCGGAGATGGGGTTGGGATTCCAAATGGGGTTGACGAAGTGTCTTTTGAAGGGGACAAAGCTGGTAGTGGGTGGTTTAATTCTAGTGTTGGTCATGGTAAGAAATTTGTTTTCAACTATCCTTTGAGACCCGATGCAGAGGATTGTGCCTTCTATATGAAAACTGGCACCTGCAAATTTGGATTCCAATGCAAGTTCAATCACCCCAGACGAAAATCACAGGTCTGGTTTGGTTTAGTTTCTCCATCTATCTCTTCTTCATGTTTTTCTGTATGATGTTAGGATTATGTTGGTTTTTTTTTTGTAGTTTTGTGAAGGAAAAAGCTTCCTTGAAACCTCAATGATGTTGTTATCATTTATTGCCTGTTTTCAGTTTATGTGATATAGAGTTCTGCTATTGCTTTACTAAAAGGGTCTATATTAACCTTTTTTCCATTCTTATTTAGTGGCCTAAAGACAAGGGGATGCTAAAAGAAAATAACCCAGAAAGAACAGTGCAGACAGAATGCAAGGTTTGGTTTTTATTTCATCTTTTAATCTTTTTTACTTAACTGTCTTGGGAACATAAATGTATTATTAGTGTTATGTTAATAGTGAAAGAGTAAATATCAATCCATGTGTTTAGTACGACTGATCAAAACATGTAGCTTTTATTAGTGATTATTGTTGATGGATATTAAAAAGTGGTAGACCATACTAAAGCAGTGATGGTATATGACATTGGTTACATGTGTCTGCACTAGTACAAGTAGTTTTTTGCATGGCTGTCTCAAGGCATAATTTTGTGTGTGTGTTGTGATTTAAATAAGTCATATCGTATGGCATAGTTTGCTGCACGTTTAGTACTTCAAAACGTTAAAGAAACATCTCTTTGTTTTTCCTGTTGTGGATTGGTGTTGGCAAATCCCAGAAAGGTTTCCACATTACATATTTGCATGCACCAATTGAAAATAAGATGTGAGAGTCTTGATTGCAATTGTTTGGTCATGTGTGTAGAAGAAAGGGATGCAAATAGACCTAAATAGACGTGAATTAGAAGAGCCAGGAGTGATATGCTTCCTATTAGGTTGGGTTGGATGTGAGTATGATTTTGGAGAGCAAAGTGCAGGGAGAATCTTTTCATCTGATTTCATGTGTCGATTCATGTTAGCCGGCCATTGGGACCATGGCTTGGTTGTTGTTGTACTCTACATAGTGCATCAAAATGAAATATAATATAAATTTGAGTAATTTCAAATGCATACAAGAATACAAAATATATAAATAGTCCCCCATCCCATAAAAGAGTCCTCTTTGACCAAAGTAAAACTTTTTACTTTTAGACAAGAACATTTTTTGTAGCTCATAACTTATATTCTTGTTTTTCAAATTGGGAAAATCGATAGTAATAATCCCAACTATTGGCGGTCCGGTCATAATAATCCCAACTATGAATTATTTCAGAATAATCCCAACTTTAGGGACCTTCCGCCAATAATGGTTCGGCATGACCGCCTATAAGTAAATTCCTATAGTTTCTAAAGTGGATAAGAAGAGATATAGCAGGTAATCCCTATAAATAATCCCAACTTTTAATTTTTACTCGTAATTTCTATTTAAAATTCACATGTTATTCTGGTCATGGACCATTATTGGTGGAGGGTCCATATAGTTGGGATTATACAAAAATAATCAATAGTTGAGATTATTGTTAGCGGGCCGGCAATAGTTGAGATTATTATTTTCAATTTTTTCTTTCAAATTTCATCAAAATTGTCTTTATTTGGTCAATGTGAAATGTATGACTATATTCATTATACTTGATATTAAAATGTTGTCTAATACATGTAGCTCTATTTAGTATTGGGTTTCCAAAACAAAATGGGCTAAGCCTAATATAACTAGGGTTTCCACACCCCCTTAAGCTGGAGCATATAAATCATATGCACCAAGTTTGTTACAAATATACTCCACTCTAGGACCTCTAAGGGACTTAGTTAAAAAATTTGCAAGTTAATCAGTTGTGCTGACATAATCTGTGAAGTTATGTCCAACCTTGATCTATTTTAGGATAAAGTGGCAATTAACTTCAACGTGTATAGTCCTCTCAAGATATACCGGATTCGATACGATGTGAATTATGGCTTGATTGTCACACAATAATTGAACTAGTTTTGTGTTTCCATATTTTAGTCTTAGAGGAGATGCTTAACCATAAAATTTCACATGTAGCAAGGGCCATTGCACGGTATTCTGCTTCAGCACTAGATCAGGAAACCACACCACTTGTTTCTTATTCTTCCAAGAAATAAATTTGCACGGATGAATATGCAATATCCCGAAGTAGACCGTCTATCTATCGTACATCCAGTCCAATCCGCATCACACTATCCCACAATGTCTCAGTGACCTCGGTTTTCAAATAGCAACCCTTGTCCTAGTGTTATCTTAATGTATCTCCAAACATAGATAAGTGCATCCCAAGGTCTGTTACATGGCTTATCAAGAAAATTACTAAGAACACTGACCACAAATGAAATATCTGGTCTCGTGATGGTAAAATAATTTAGTTTGCCAATGAGCATTCTATATTTTCCTTATTTGGGCAAAGAGTCTCTTTAATCTGACAAGAGTTTGACGTTTGGATCCGTTGGTGTATCCACGGGTCTACACTCTAGCATACCTATTTTCTCAAGAATGTCCAAGACATATTTTCGTTTGAGAGAGATTCCGTTTTTCAATGGCAACAATGAGTCATTGACCCTTGTTGCAGTTAAAAATTTAAAAAATGTGTTTATATGGAGTAACCACTTGGATTTGTTGCTCAGGGGGAGGCAGGTCTGGTGTGCAAATTACGCCGTTCGTTATATGGCTTGAAACAATCTCCATGTGCATGGTTTAAGAGGTTTAGTGTTGTTTCTTAGATTTGGCATGGTTCGAAGTGATGTCGATCATTCTATATTCTATAGACATTTTGCAGGCAATAAATGTATTTATCTTGTTGTGTATGTTGATGACATTGTCATTATAGTTAGTGATGAACACGGAATTGCACTTCTCACTTCTCAAGCAATATCTTTTTAGCAAATTCCAAACAAAATACTTTGAAAAGTTGAAATTCTTCCTTGGCGTTGAGGTCGCATAATCAAACGAACAGATGCAACCTTTGCTATGGGGAAAAATGTTAATGTAATCTAACCCATAGATCTGAGTATACCCTTCCGCCACAAGCCGTGCTTTAAAATGATCTTACCATCGGGGTTATATATCCACAGACATCCAACAACTCATTTGCATGTGGGATAGGAGACTAAGTCTCACGTCCCACTCCGGGCGTGCCAATGCCTCATGTATGATTTTAGGAATGGAGATATGAGACATGCGTGAAATGAAAGCAAAGTAAGTGATAGAGAGGCGATGATAACTCAAAAAGTTATATATGAGATGTGCATTCAAAGTAAGTGTACCTTTTCAAAGCGCAATGGAAAAATCACCCAGAGTAGGTTGAGATGTTAGAGCTGCTGGTGATGATGCTGGATTGTTCGTAGGGGAATCAAGAAGCGGGGCCATGATAGGCTCAATGGGAAGAGGTTGAGGTTGTCGTTGGTAGACTTGTAATGGACAATTTGGGTGTACATCCAATGGGGGAAATAATAGTATTTGGATGGATGGGTCGGAGATATGAGATGAAGTCCATACATCATGGGGGTATCAACCAAAGAGAATGGGTAATAAAAGGAAGATTCAATGAAAGTGACATTAACTGAAACAAAATGTTTCTTAAGCAGAGGAGAATAACAACTATAATCCTTTTGGAGTCGTGAATATCCAAGGAAAATACATTTTACTGATCTAGCCAACATTTTATGATAACACGTGTCATATCATGAACAAAACACACACACGTAAGCACATGAGGTGGTAATGGAAATAACTCACGAGTAGGAAACAAGACAAAAGAGAGGATTTTATTATTAAGAATCGATGAAGGCATACATTTTATTAAATGACATGGAGTGACTACAAGGGACTACAAGATCTGGCCAATAGTGAGTTGGTGTATGTGAATGTAATAACAGGGTACAAGTAGTATCAACTAAATGTCGGTTCTTGCTTTCAAAAACCCCATTTTGTTGAGGTTGTGTGAACGCAAGAAAATTGGTGGAGCATACCCTGTGATGTCTTGAATTAATTAAAGGGGGCCGCAAAACGCTCTTTCATTAAAAATAACCACGTGTAACGGGAAAGTCATCCATAAAAATAAAAAATATCAAAATCTTAAAGTAGAAGTGACTCGTTAAGGACCCCATACATCTGTATGAATTAAATCAAAGGGGGACGCAACCCGTTTATTTACCCGCCTTGGAAAGGACTTGTGAGCTTGTTTTCCAAGGTGACATGACTCACACTCTAAAGATCAAATGTGTGAGAAACCTGGAACCCACCAAAACTTTGAGAGGCTAGGATGGCCCAACGATTACAACAACAACAACAACATCCAAGCCTTAATCCTAAAAGGTTTTGGGGTCGGTTAACATGAATCGATTTATGATATCGATGCCAAAAAGATAAGACAGACAAGAAGAAAAAAAGGGATAAAACGAATAAGACAAAGATAAATACATAATAGGGAAAAGGGGCAAATAAGCCCTCGAACTAATCAAAAAAGTGCAAATAAGCCCTTTTGTACGAGGTTCCGTCCGGTCATCGTCATTTGGGGAGGTTCACAGTGGAATTTTTTGATGAAAATTTTTGAGCATCTTATTCATTAAGTCTAGTTTAGTCCCACTGAATTTCAGCTAAAAATTCAACCGGGAAGACAGTCAAATGAATTTTTGAAGATTGAATTTTTGAAGATAACTGCACAGTTAAACAACGCAGTATTTTTCCGAAAATTATTTGAGTGCCTTCCCGGTTGAATTTTTAGCTGAAATTCGGTATGGCTAAACTAGACTTAATGAAGAAGATGCTCAAAAAAATTCATCAAAAAATTCCACCGAGAACCTCCCCAAATGACGATGATCGGACAGAACCTCCTACAAAAGGGCTTATTTGCACTTTTTTTATTAGTTCGAGGGCTTATTTGCCCCTTTTCCCTACATAATAAGATAACAAGAACATAAGAATATAAGAAAGATAAAAGATTAAAAGATAAAAATGCTAGAAGATAAAAATAACATAGGAACATAAAAAGACAAATAAGATAAACGATAAAAGAAAAAGAGCGAGGAAAAATAGAAAAGAGATCAATCGTCCACACGAATGTGCGCCCTCCACTTTGCCCTCTCCAAAGCCATACTCTCATCCAACTCAAGAAGATGCATATCAGTTTTGATTCCTCTAATCCAAGTCTGTTTGGGTCCTCCCCTCCCTCTCCTCTCTGTCTTTTCTCCCCACCCTTCAAGTCGTCTAACAGGTGCATCACTCGGTCTTCTACGCACATGCCCAAACCACCGCAAACGAGACTCCTGCCTCTTATGTTTTATAGGTGTTACTCCCACCTTTTGTCTGATTATCTCATTTCTCAAGCGGTCTTTTCTGGTATGGCCACACATCTAACGCAACATACGCATCTCTGCCACACTCATCTTTTGAATGTGACATTGTTTCACCGCCCAACACTCTACGTCATACATTAATGTAGGCCTAATTGCTGTTCAATAAAATTTACCTTTCACTCTAGTCGGCATACCGCGATCGCATAATCAGCAACAAAAGTTATAGAACAATTAAGAACAAGTGTAATTTTGCTAAGAGAGACAAGGTTAAAAGGGCTCTTAGGAACATATAAGATCGAATCAAATGGTAAGAATGAAAGTTGAAGTGTTTGCCCACTACTTGGGTAGTATATAAAAGAAGAAAAAGAGATAAGCTATGTCAGCTCCTGTGGGGAAGTGCTCTAAAAAGGTTAGGTTGGGTGGCTCAAGTTCCTCATATAAGAAGTATTTTTCATTTTCATGTCTCTATTATTAAAATATATCTTCCTATATAATGAGCATTGTCTGCTTAATACATTCCTTACCCATGATTTAATTCGGGTCATTTCGGTAGTGGCTAATAGCCTAATAGTGGTCATTTAATATTGTATTGCTATTATATGATTATGGCTCTTGTCTTCTTTGCTCATGTTCATTACTTTGGGAGTCTTGTGACCCTTAGTAGGGTTTTTCTGCAATTCGCCCCCCTACCTGCATTGATAATTCAACAAGCTGCAGTTTCAGTGTTGAAATGGGTAATTACTAATTAGTGCAAAAACTGTATATTGTTCATGTGTTGTGTGAATATGTAATTTGTTCTCCACATTGTTTGCATTGTTTAGAAATGTGTATGTTTTTATCTATGACAACAGGGAACCCATGAATTTCAATTTCTAAAAAATTAATTTTGTTTCCAATAGGAGAATGTAGTTATATTTGTATGACTTGAGGTATGCTACAAGATTTTCCATACTCCTTTCATACAATTTCTTAGTTCAAAGCCTAATTCATAAATCTTTTGATGCTCCCATTTTCCTTTCGATGTGAGCTGCAGTATTACCTTAGTACGGGTGGCTGCAAATATGGGAAAAACTGCAAATACAATCATAGCAGGGAAAAGTTTCAAGTGTCACTGGTTCAGGAGTTTAATTTCCTTGGCCTGCCAATGCGAACGGTACTTTGCCTCTTTCAAGTATTCTACATTTTCAAGATGAGATACAAATTTACTACTTTTAGTCTTCGTAAGTAATCGAATTTATATATATTGGTTTCTCAATTTCTGTTAGGGTTTGTTTGGATCCTTGAAAATCATTGGGAATTTATCATTGGGAAACTGTGTATGATAAATTTCGTGAATTTTATGTACATATGTTCAGATCTCTAGGCCTTTTATTCTTAGTACAATATAAATAAAATAAAATAAATAAAATGAGCTGAACAAATGTTTTATTTTCCCTCACATTTTCCTTCTTCCTATTTCTCCTATATTATCCTCCCGATTTTCTTTTCTAGTATTTTCTGAATTCCAGACAAATCCTTACCGTCTCTTTTTAGGGGCTCATTAACCAAATTCTAACGGGAGAATTCTCCTTACAATATGCAGGGAGAAAAGGAATGTCCATACTATATGCGTACTGGCTCATGCAAGTATGGATCAAACTGCAGATTTCATCATCCTGAGCCCACCATTGTGGCAGGAGATGACTCTTCTTCTTCTGGATATAACAAAGGAAGGTCTGTTTCAATGCAAGGTACCACCACTCAGTCGAACGTGAGTTCTTGGTCTCATTCGTCCAGAGCAATGCATGAGACAACATCATATGTTCCTCCTATGATATATCCCCCAACTCCAGGCATTCCTTCTCCCTCTCCAGAATGGAATAGTTATCAGGTAATCTTTTAACTTGCCTCACTGGCTTCTTTTGCTGGCAGTGATATTTACACCGCTCTAGATTTCACATGTTGCATGACATGTTGAGTAGGCCTTCTGTTAAGAATATAACATCTTTATTTTGGCCCACACATTTTAGTAATATTATTAGTTAAGATAACATTTTTTTATTCTATCATTGTTTAGTGTTAACCCTTTCAGAAAATGGGACAAAAATAGGACATCACAAAAAGGAAAGAATGTCATTATTTGGGACGATGTGATTATATTAGTGAGGCAAACCTCTTTCTTGGGATCTTTATAGCTAGGTCCAATGGTAGGATTGTAGTGCACCTGATAGGGAATTGTTTCAGTAGATATGTCCAGCCTGGCCTAGTGTAAGATAGGTACGTTGAGCATACAAATTGATTATCTATTGAGCTTGAGTTTGGTAATTGGTATATAAGTGTGAGGTCAATCATAAATCTCATCTCTTGAGAATCCTTTGGAGTAAAATTGCCCTACTATAACATGGTATTAGTGGAGCTTGGTGTGATGATAGGTTTGTCGGGTGCCTGCCTACTTGGTTTTTGGGCAGCCTGTTCGCATCTGTTTCGGCCAATTTGTCCACCCTTCTAGGTGTCCAGCTCGGCCTGGGCGTACTGAGGCATGTCGAGTATTCTACATTTCTACATCTGTTGTGTACTAGTGTTTGAGTTATTTATGTCTGAGCCTCTGAGGTAAATCCGACTTCTTGAAAATATTTTTGGATGAGTTTGGACTATTTCTGACCTGGTCTGTTTAAAATCAAATAAGTAAGCGAAGAGTAAAAGGTGAAGAGTACACGAGCAGGGCCAGTTTAACATGCCACATGCCTTTTCTTGAGCCAGCAGGCACACTGTGCTCTTTTGTTTGAAATCTTATGATGCTCAACTCAGGGTAAGGGTGTACTAGGGTTTGAGTCTAGTATTTATGTCTGAGGTAAATCCAACTTCTTCAAAATATATTTGGATGAGTGGACTATTTCTGATCTGGCCTGTTCAAAATAAAATAACCAAAAAGTAAAAGGTGAAGAGTACACGAGCAGGGCCAATTTAACATGGCACATGCATTTTCTTGAGCCAGCATGCACACCGCCGTAGAGATGGCAATTATGACTGAACCGATGGATACCCGCACTGAACCGCCCCGGTCAAAACGGTAAAAACCGCATTGACCGGGTAACAGGTACGGGGCGGGGAATACCCGTTTTGTTTTTACGGGTAATGGGGCGGTTACGGCTTTATACATGCCCGCCCCGTTACCCGAACCGTACCCGCCCCTTATATTTTTAGTTATATTTTTATTACATTTTATCTATTATTTGTCTCACAGCTATTAAAAGATGAGACTTTTCTCTTTCCATTATGTATATATAGATTATAGATGTACTAAATAAAAGTTCTTAATAGATTTTAACGGTCTTGTTTGGTTGTTATCATATTTTTTCGTGATGAATTATTTTTTAGATAAAGTATTTTAGGTCAAATTAATTTAAGTTGCTTCCTTTCTCGTCTTGTAGATATACGAAATTTTAAAGTGGGGTCTGAAGTCTAGACTCGTCTAGGCAATGCCACTTTTCGTCTTTTGAAATATTATTTTCATATAAAAAATTTAATTACTCATTTAATAAAGCGGTTACCCGCGGTTACCCGAAATTTTACCCGTTACCCGTTGGGGCGGTTATAGTTTGGATAAAAATTATCCGTTGGATAATGGGGCGGTTACGAGGCGGGGGCCGCGGGGCAATTATCCAACGGGGCGGACACGGTTATATGTAAAACCGTCCCCGAACCGCCCCATTGCCATCCCTCTCCACACTGTGCTCTTTTGTTTAAAATCTTATAGTGCTCATGTTAGGGTAAGGACGTGTTGTGTCTGCTTAAGGTTTGTGGGTTAGAAGAAACAGAAAAGATTCGTATTGTAATAAGTATTTCTTACTTGCTTTATTTGGTTGATTGAGGCACCCATCTACCAAGCATCTGAGAAGAGCCTTCCTACACCTCCTGCATTTGCCATGAGCAACTCTGTGTTAGAAAAGTTCAACCCAACTCATGTTCCACAATTTTCACAATCACCTTTGCTTGGTGAAGATTATCCAGAAAGACCTGGTCAACCTGAATGCAGTTACTTCATAAAAACTGGTGACTGTAAATATAAATCTAATTGCAAGTTTCATCATCCGAAGAATCAATTGCCCAGGATGCAAGCACTTTTTAATGACAAGGGCCTGCCTCTAAGACCTGTAAGTTTCTGGGCGCTTTCTTGGAAAATTATATTGAAGAATTGTTTTTTGATTTCTGGGATGTTCTCGTCATCATAAGCATCATCAACGCCTTAATTCCAACTACTTGGGTCTGTGGCACACGACTTGTAATTTTGTAAAAAAATTAGGTAAGAGAATAATCAAAATATAGTGACATTTCATCTCAGGTATCTCCAATGATTAGATTGAACTCTAAAACTTCCATCATCATATGTTATTTACCTGTGCTTTAAACTAAATAAGGGTTAATACCACTTTTGACCCATCAAATAAATTAGGATTTTTCCTTTCAATATTTGACTATCAATTTGGACACTTCAAAAATCCTCTTTAGTGGTTGAATTGATAGTAATGCCTAACGGAGGAAATGTCATTATGCTAAAGGGACAAGAAAGGGGTAATAGTTTCTCTTTTTTGACATTAGTGAATCCATTAATTTGTTGTTTTATCATTAAGCAGTTGTTTTACACAAGTCAATTGCTTCGTATTGAATTTATTCGCCACTTGCTTATCCTATTAAGCATCTGTGGATCCATTTAGCTGTCCTGTGCGGTTTCTTACTCCAGAATATTATATGTTTTTATGTCCGTTCTGCAATTATCAAGTGGTCTGCTCATGATAATTTTTTATGGCATTTGCCTGTTTGGATCAGTTCTGTAGATTTAACTACCAGATTATTATAGCCACTCACAAGATTAATAAGGCTTACAAAAAAATTTTTTGTCACTAAAGTTACTAGACTCACATTTTTGTCCACTATTTTATTTTGGTTATATATTTGGAATTGTTTCTACAAAAAATGCAAAAAAGAGACTTAATTAGTAACTTATGTTGGATACTCTTCTATTGCAACCTTCTATGGCATGAACAATGAGATGAAATTCGAGAACCGTTATCATCATATGTTTTTTTCTGCTTGCATATTATAGTCATGTCCCAATTATTGTGAAGTGGTCTATATATCCTACATTTATATTTAATTTCT